>VWZL01004836.1:98247-278708 GCA_013396915.1 Stercorarius parasiticus
TCCTTGGTATAATCAGGTCTTATCACTCTGAGACCGAACAGTTTCTGAACAACATGCTGTTAATTTCAGACTTTAGTCAGTTAGAAGAGGCCCAGCTAAAAAGTAAAATTACAAATCAGAAAATTGGTTCTGTTTTACCTCAAACCAGGACAAGCATTTAGATCATCTGCATGGCCCCACACTCCAAAGCCTGGATACATTAGTTAGACCAGCTTACTTGTTGGACACTTTGTCCTCTGCGGTTGTTGGAGTAGCCTTCACAAACAGACCACCATTCAACCTAATGCCCATGAAGACTTTGTCCTTGATAATCCTAATGGATCTTATTTCCAGAGTCTCACTCCTCTGATGGTGGGAAAGTCTCCTCACTGCCAGACGGTGTACATGACCCACGTATGCCCAACCTTTGCACCTGTGCAAGCACGCGTTTTTTGTTAGCTCTTCTCTGTTCATCCTCCAGCTATGCTTGTGCAGTAAATACCTTGTTACAGCCTTCATCATGCTTGGCTAAATAAGCCAAATTGCTAATTTTCATCTATTAAAAAAGCTCCTCTTTACCCTAGCCATCTCAATCATCCTTTGTTCATCTCTTTGCGTACATGTGACTGGAACAATACCTGGTCTTCAGGATAAGGTACAGTTTCATTGCAGGAATCATTTTGTGTTCTTTGACGCTAAACAAAAACTCCTAGCTTTTGTTTCACTGAGAAAAACTTTTTGCTGTTTTTTTTTTTTTTCTTTTTGCAGGGGGTAGGGGGTGTTTGAGTTGATTTTTTTTTTTTGCTTTTTTTGTTTGTTTTTAAATTGGGTAGACCTCTCCAGAAACATCTTTTTAGTGTTTTGTTTTGGCACCTGAACTGATAAAACTATTATCCTGATAGATGCTTTCAGAAGTTGTTTAGTTGGTCAGTGCATTTATGAGTATTTTAAAAATGTTGAAATTCTTCTGCTTTCTGCTGACCTAGCCTTCCCAGGGTGCTAAAATGCCAAATAGGCCAGAATCCATGTCCTATCAACCTCAGTGGGCGGGACACCTCAATACCCATGAAGATCTGGGCCCTTGACATCATGATGCTAGTTTTATAAACTTCTTGGAGTGCGTCTAAATGCAGTCAGCCACCCACACCCTCCTTACATTGGGCCAGCAGATACTGTTTAAAGTCTCAATCCTCAAACTATTCTGCTGCAGCTTTCAAAGACTGGAATGGGGAGGAATAGCTCTGCCCTCTTGCACCCTGGATTCAAAAGCTCTCTGGCTTTCAAGCATTAGCAGCTGTCAACGCCACAGTTCCAAGAGCTATGCCCATCACTGTAGATGTAATGGGGGATAACGCAGCTGGGCAGGAAACACCATGAGGAAGAGAGATCTTCAGACATGTTCTTTTAAAACTCTAGAATTCGTTAAGCTTTTGGTCACGGTAGTTTTGACACTGCAGCTGCTTGCAGATTTATACACAGGAATGCTTTCTCTTTCATGCTCTTCTCTCTCTCTCTCTGTGAGTGCTGGTAATGTGAAAGCAAACAATCATTTTCAAGGCCACTGAAAAACAGGCAATTATGGAATAAAAGTCCTTCTGCTTCTGTTGGCAATGGATGAAGTGACAGGAACCTTAATTATGCTCAAATTCACGGTAATATAATATTCAGGAAGTGAGAAAATCATCAGGGCATGAAAAAAAATGGGCTTTTTTTGCCTTTTTATGATATTGTGAAATTGTTCTGGACATGGGCCAAATCCACTTCTCAGTGATGCTGATGTAAATTAACAGAAACAATGTTTGCTTGCAGTGAAACCTTAACTTGCATCAGTATAACAGGAAGCCGAGTTTGCCACATACCCCCATGGGAAGGTAATTTTGACCAGTGGTATAATTTCACGTAAAGCAAGTGGACGAATCGTCCTCTGTATCTTTGGAATTTGAATTCAGCTGAGCTGTAGTCTTAACCTACTGCTGAGAGAGGCTGCACGATGCCACAGAGAGATGCAGTCTCCGGATATCTTTGAATTGCAGGGGTTGAAGTCCATAGCCAAATGCCATGACTTGAGTCTCCCTCGGTGGCAGCAAGAGGGAACTCTGCCATCCAACTAGAAAAACAGTCTGAAACTCAAGTACAGCCAAGCGGCCAATAACTATATCAAAGTGAGTTAGAGAGATGGTGATCAGAGAGTTCCCTCTAGAAAGCATACTTCAAACAGCTATTCATTTTTGTCTGATCTACATATCTCCAGTGGCTTTATAAATCATCATAGTTTATTAAAAAAAAATAACACTTCTTTTTGAAGTGTGAATTGAAATGTACAGGGCAACATTCTCAGCACTGAGTTCTCTGAAAAGTTTGCAATTGTACCCGTCACCATATTTTTGCGGGGCGGCTTTTAAAAGTGCAGGTAATTGACCCCTGAATTGAAAAGGAAAAAGAAAAAAGCAAAAATGAAATGTGGTGGGGTAAGTTCTTGGGTGCCATGAGCAAGTCATTTCAATCCGGCACAAGTACTGGAATTTTTGTGGGTGGCAAGTGCATGAGATCAATTAATGAGAAATTATATATTATTATAAAGTATGGTTATAGAAGTTTTTGTTAAATTAAATGGCCTGTGGAAGGCTAACCTGTATAAAATGTTCCTTACAGGGTTACTTAATTAGAGCTTAACATTGCATTCCTGAACTTGTCAGCCGAATGTCTCACTGAATCATTTTGGAATTACTAAAAAGCCAGTTGTTCCAGCAATTGACTGATGCTGGAAAAATGTAAATTTTCAGTATAGCCAATGTTGTTTTTTAATAGGCATAATGTTAATCAGAACTGCTCCTAATTTCCTAGCTCACAAACTGGGATCCAGAAGCCAACTGGAGAGTAAGTTATTTCTGCAAGAAAAAGACTAAAACTTCAAGATAAGTCATGGAAAGATCTCGTCTCAGTAATTTAAAGCACATTTTTCAATTCCATTTTGTCCTGGTCTTATGTTTTTTGCTTTCTTTGGGATTATAATTGGACTGAAAATGAAACTAATTAGAGCTGTTTGTGCAAGATGCTAGGAGTGCCTAGCTGACTGATCCACCTACTTATTTATAAATAAAAAAAAAAGGAATACAAGATATTTTTGATTTAAAAAGGTTAACAGTCTTTAAATATTAAATGTTTTCTCTATACAATGATATTGTCTTTATTTTCAAACAGTTTTCTGAAAAAACCCTTTCAAACATTGTATTCTATAAGAACAGGATAATGCAAGCCTGTAGTAACAAAGCCGTTGATTCTGGCTGGGCAAAAGAATGCTTTAAAAAGGTTTCTAAAAATGGTTTTATCAAAGGACCTTTGAAGAAGAGACAAAGATAAACCAGATGATATAAACAACAGAAAGGGAGAACAGAAGATGACAAAGAAAGCCAAAAAATCACTTGTCTAGCTCGTTACAGTGTCTTTGCTGAAATGCTTGAATTATCTGTCAATAATATTTTTTGTTTATTTATTTTTTCCCCAATTGTACATATGACCAAAATAATGCAGAAGTACTGAATGGTACAGAACTGAATCTGTACTTGGGTACCAGGCAAGATGAAAGAACCTCACTTTTTATGCTTTCCAAATGCCTTTTCTTTTTTACATTATTTATTATGTGGAATAGCCCTTTTAAAGCCTTGAATGAGGCAGTTTTTCAATCACACACCGGCTTGTCTGTCGAAAGGTCAGTCTCTCTAAATGTCAGCCAGCTCTTCTTTTTTTATTTATATTGAATTCGATGATTTATCTGGTGTGTTTCCCAGCAGATCTGTCGCTAGACTACTGGGTTTAAAATAAAAAAAAGCAGTGAGCTGAAGAGAAGCTTAATAAATGGTAGATGGGGGCAGAGGGCAATTTGGAAAAACCAGTGCAGTTTTCTCAACTCTAGCAGATTGAAATTATGTATTTTAGGTACTTCATTACTGCAGTTTCTGCATACCTCAGGTCACTGTCTCCCCAGAGCACTATGTCAAATGGGGAGGTGCTGCTTTCTCCAACTGGTGCATGGTTAATAAAGCATAGACAAAGAGACCCCCAAACCCACTAAGGAAGTTGTCTCCTGAAAAAAGTGTGCCTTTAGAAGTCATATCCATCTGCGATTGTCACCTACGGCTCCCTTTGCGGTCAATGAGAGGACAGGCACTTTTAGGGCGTGAGTCCTTATGTCTGTGTAAATGCCTACCTTAAGATGAGAGGAACTGGATCTCAGGTGCATCCTGTTCTTCTAAAAGCAACTGTAAAAGGAAGGTAGGTGACTCACTGAGATGTAGATGTTTACATTGGAGACCTCCAGGGGGATTAGCATCATGTCAGAAGTGACCTGTCTGGACACAGGAGGGGCCTGGCACCCTGGGACACCAAGTCCCAACTCACACCCTGCCTGAAGGACCCATCTTTCCTTTCTTAACAGAAAAACAAACAAAAATGCCCCAAAGAAGGGTGGGAATTTGCACTTTTGGGCCAATGCAGCGTCACAGTTTTGAAACACAACTGCAATTCTGAGTGTCCAGCAGACAGAGATCTGGCGTTCACCGAGTGCCCAGCAATGATGAAGACACAGTGAAAGCTGAGCTACAAAATTCTATTACCCACACCAGGGATATGACTAAGGATCGCTTTTCTTAGAAATATCAAAATCACATACAGGATTGAGTCACTTTAAAAAAAAATAGGTGCATGAATTAAGTTCCTGTCCATTTCGGTACATGAGTTATGCTCAGCCCTTGGCATCTAATGCAGCATCCTTCCAAAAGTGAGTGCCAAAATTCACTTTATAGCTAACAGGGAAAAGTAAGTGCCTTTGAGGACCTCCAGAGGGAAATCCAATCTGCTGAAATGAAGGCATCTAAATTAGATGTCTGGTTCCTAACCTGTGTAAATAGCTGCTATATCCCTTCATTGTGGTAATATATCAACCAGATAGTAAAGGGCAATGACACTGGCTCAATTCAGTTGTCTCCACATATACATAGAGTGCAACTATACTTTAGACACTGTAGGGTGTCCTATCTAGTCTTCAGTTGCTGCTAGAGAAGAGCATGGGTCTCCCATAGTTTCCATCTCTTATCTGCACTATTACATGGACATCTCCAGTACCCTCTCCAATGGCATTGCATATCTGCGTGTGGGCAATTGAATCATGCCCTAAGAATGATTCTTCTTGACTAAACTGAGATTTCTGCACAGTAGAGGTCTACTCTATCAGCACTAGTTGTGCTCGGCTGTCTTTATACTCCCTGAGAGAAACTGGCACTTTGAGAGTGCAATTCATCAACCTATTTCAGAGGTCTACATAAGGGTGCAATAAATTGCACTCTACAAGTGTCCTCTCTGTCCACCGAATATAAAGGGAGTCTAAAGTATACTTTATGAGAATATACTCAAATGTATATAATTTAAGTAAATGAATCCTATGCTAAGTTTCTGATTCAAAAGCAAATCAATAATATAAAAACAAGAACTGTCTTTCTTATCATTAATACCTTGGGTCAATCTGTCGACATTTTTCTCTTTAAGGAAATAGTATATTGAAAAATCAACAAAATATGAGTGTGGTTTAAATAATCCCATGACTTTCTGGAGTCATTTTGCCCTACTTAGCGATAAGAAAATAGTTACAAATGTGTTCCCAAACTCCCACTTATTCCTTTTATGTGCAATTGAAGTTTACTATTCTATTTTTTTCTCCCTTTTATCTTTCAGCATGTATTTTCTTTATAAGTATTAGAAATTCTAAGGTGGTAGGAGGGAATGAATTTAAATGGCTGATCTGGAAGTTTTACCCGATTTCTCTTTGTTTGCCATTTCAAAGACTTTTTTTGGGGGATGGTTTTAATAATTTGTTCTAAATGATTTTAAATCGTATTTTATTTTAATTTTTTGAGAAGTCTCCTGTTGAATGTTTATCATTCCCCACCAAACAGATGATTACAGAGCAGTTTTGTTCTCAGTCCTAAACAAGTCATCCCATGAGCTTTTAAGATGAAGTCTAAAGGATGGTGAAATTACATTTAAACTGAAAAAGAAATAGGTTGCAAGTAAGTTTAACATCACAGGTGCAGATTTGGTCAAAGGAAAGTTCCCATTTGACTCCTTTGACAGAGCACACGAGGGTACTTGTGCAGTCCTCCACTGTCAGAATTAAAAGGCTGCAGTCAACGAGTTCAGCTAATTAAAGATTGCTCTGGGTCTGTATAGCTCTTGTGTTGTCTCTTTAATTCTTTAGCGGATTTACTTATCCAGCTCAGAAAACACGCTTTAGCTACACAGAATTTTTCCTGATGTATTAAGATGAGAAGCCTTGATATGTACCCAGTTCAACCTCAAAATAGTTTGCTTTTTTCCCCTCCCACTATCCCCATGGGAAGATTGTTCTACAGTCTTACTGCTTGAAGGAGTACGAAGTCTTTTCTGATATCCACCTTCAGTTTATTAAAAGGCGATTGAACCCAGGCATTGCATGCTCTGGTACCTGCTGAATTAGATTAGTATCCTGTCAATTATGGTTTTGTCCATATTACCTGTCCTAATCTCAGTCAGCAGCTGTTGCTATCCCAAGAAGATGTTTTCATGTCTGACACTGTATATCAGTGCTTCTCCAAACTAAAAGAAAAATATCCTGATTTGCAAGAATTGTCTTTTGTAAATGTATTTGTTGTGTATGAAATGAAATTTCAAAATATTGCAATTCCATTTTAAGTGGAAGTCCCAAGCTCTGCTCAGCGCTGTTCAACAGCTTAGTACCAATTATGATGCAGACTAAGACTGAGTCAGCGAATTTGCTTTGACCATGCCTGTGCTGTGTGTAAACACGGGTCTTTATGGGCTCAGAGTTAGCATTCTAGCAGTCTTCATGCATACTAAAGAAAGATTCACTTAAAGCCATAATGTTACAGAATAACGAAGTGTTCCCACAAACCATCTGTTCCTCTCCTACGCTAAAAAAAAAAAAAAAAAATCTGAATCCAATTCCTTTGTTTTGATTAAAGGTTTCTTTGCAAATTATTGTTTCTGAACTTCAAGAAACAGAGAATGCCTTAATGAAATCCTGGATTGGAAGAGAAATGTAATTCTTCCTCGTATACTGTTAATAAATGAATGTTAGTTATCTGTGGGTTGTTAACAGTTTTAGAACCCAAACCTCTGTATTTTTGCTGTAAGACAGTGAAGCTATTGTTTATATCCATCCTGACAGAGAGTTCAAGAGAAAGGGAGTAAGAAAATCCCAGGGTACAAGACCTGCCATTCGTGAGAAGCTTCAGCACTACTTACAAAAAAGATACTTCCCTGATTTAGGAAAGGAGTGTGTTTTTAAAAGACATGTTTTTTGTGCCATGCTTCAGAAGCTGTCTCAAAAAACCTATCTAATTTTCTCATCTGGGAAATGCTCTGTGCAAGCCTCAAATTTCACAAAATGCAGGATGTAATCCTTCCTTACTCTTCTGCCTGGTCCCTCTCTCTGCTCTCCCTCCTCAGCCAAGCTCCCCTGCCACCAAAAGGTCCCCCAGTCTGTCATCAAAAGGTCCTTCCAGTCTGTCCCCCACCCTGGTGACCAGGGAGCATAAGAAGGGTACCCCCATAGTGACACCCTCCCTGACACCAGCCATGCCAAAATGATGCTGACAGTCCCAGCACAGGTCTCTCTGATGGCCAGGGTCTGATTTTTAAAACCCAGCCTGAGACAGGCAACAAATGTGGTAACCATATTTCCTTAGTACCTGTCTTCCATAGCCCCACCTTTTAATACCTCAAACCCAAGAGTCTTACTATATATAACGAATATAATACTCTGTGATGATTTTCCTGTGAGTTGGGCCCCAGAAGCAGTGCATCTCAAGGGACCGAGGACGTATGACAGAGAACAACTAAGCCAACAGAGCCCTTGCTATGGCAGGTAAATTTCTGTACCCCTTACAGATTTATCTTTCCTCTTTGCTCCCCCTTCACGTCTTCCATGAGTTGAGACATGGGTAGGAAGGACAGCTTGCCTCCTCTGCAGCATCCTCATTCTTGCTGATGATGTTATTCCTTTATCCTGTGTGTAGCAGAAACTGCACGTACCACAGGAGAAGGTGCAAGAGAAATATCACAAGCTCCCGGGTATCGTGCATCTTGGCCTGTCTGATAAGACTTACACAGCGGATAATTGCAGACCCTGCTCATGGGGTACCAAGACCTGTGAAGGAGAGGCATGCTTTAATTTCTAACCTGTGTTACAACTGCTTATAGCTACTCCTGTCCAAAACCCAGCTGAAACAGCTGATGTCCATTGAGCCCACTATGTGAAAAGTTTATTCAACTGCTAGTTTATAGATGAGTATATCAAATTACTGTGACTGCTTGTGTTGATCTGAATAAGGACAGAGGGTTTCAGAATCACCAAAATAAAATCCTTAATGGATGAAGAAGAGATGATAGTTTCTACTTCCTTACAGTTACAAGCTGGATGCATTCAGTGCAGTAAACTCTATTTTTCACCTCTGTAATGATGAGAATATTTGCCTGGATCCAATCCTCAGGCATTCCCTGGGTTCCCAGTGGCCCAAACCACAAGGGAAGGCATCCCTGATGAGAGCAAGGAAGGTTTACAGTTATTGAATGGATGAGGATTTCCATACACTTTTAGATATCAAGATAACCACACTCTGTGGGCCTTCCTTAGGGTCACAAAAGCAGCAAGATCATAGACTTTCTGTAGGAAATATCTATCTGCCCAGTACTATCAGCACTCTCAGAAGTTTACAGGATCTGTCCAGCATAGACAAGTTATCAGTGTCAAGAGCATGACAGAATCTCCTCCAACGTCCTGTTTCCTCTCAGGCTTTCTCCTCTGGCTAATGTGTTTTTCAGGAAATGTAAACATGTCTTTGGAGTGCTAACAAGTATGGTGCTACTCCCTAGTGTCTGTTGCTGAAGAACACTGTCTTTTAACTTCTCTTTGAGGCTGGCTCATGGATCTATCTTAAAATGTCTGTTAACCTGGAATTATTTCTGATCATATGAAACTTATTGCTACTAGAAACTTCTTACCCTTTTTGTCTTTCCACAGCACCAAGGAAATGCCCTAAAGGTCACCTCAGCAAGGGGCCATCTCGAGTGCCATGACCTCACAGCTCTTTCCTGAGTTGGCCTTCAAAGTCAAAAGAAGAAAGTCTACAACTTATCTAAGAAAAAGCCTCAAGTTCGTAGCAGTTATTTTGGATTCCAGGCTACAGAGAACTTCTTTCTCACAAGACAGGTCAAATCCTTTCATGAATCTGTTCTGAAAAATCCAAGCTCAGCAGCTCCAGAAGTCCCATTCTTGGGAAAAAGGGTTACTGTAGAGGAAGTCTGACAGACTTCATCTACAACTTCATCTATACTATGGAGAACAGAGTAAACAGCTGTACCATACTTGCCTCAGCAAGACTTTCTTCCCCTGTGAAACCAGTAGGAACAGTTAGTCCAGCTGTGCAATGGAGGGCTCTGGTCCACACTCGTAGTTACTGATCATGGACACCTCTACTCTGGATAACATCTGAACACATTTGGGCCACTAATGCCATGGGGCTAAGGATCACTTACTTGTCATGCAAAGCCTGTCTGTAGCCCAGAGGTCCTAATCCCAGCGACGCTGCAGGTTGTTCTTCATGCACTAAATAGAAGCAAGATTTGTATTGGGTGAAAAGTTGTATTGTGGAAGTCCCCTGAGATGCATAATTTTTAAAAATGGACACAAAAACCCCAGTAAAAATTAAACAGAAAGAGACTGGACAATATCCACCTTTCTTGTAAAGTTGATGACATTCTTTCCAGCTGTCAATAGTCTCGTTCTGTACCTTTTTGTCTCCATGCTGGATCATAAAGCTGTTCATCTTTAGCTCTTTCTACCTCACCCAAGGTACATAAAGAAAACAACATACCAGGTTTTCCCCATAACAAACTTGTCTTCTGCGTCATGGTGAACGTAAATTAGGATGATCTCCACTGAAGTCAGCAGTGATGTAACAGTGAAACCAATGCTGTGAAGATAAGTTTAGAGAAGAGATAACCAATAGGGCCTGTACCAAAACAGAACATTGCTGAGAGCTTAATACCAACATTTCATAAACATCTCCTTTGTGTAAAAGGCTGGATTGCAGGGTTTGGGAAAGTAGGGGTGGAACAAAACCTCTGGCAGTGTCCGTGCTGATAAAACAGACAAGACTCTGCTAATAAAGCAGACGAAGAGTCTGGTGTCCAGCAATGACAGCCACGGCACAAAACTCCTTGTCTCCATAAAAATAAACTCACTTCTGTCCCAAATGTGACCTCATCTATGCTGCATAGAGGGATATATATCTATGTCCCACATTATCCAGAAGTCTTATCTAGGTGCCCAGAGCACCGGAATAAACTATTTTAGCATGAGCAATATCAATTAAACAATGTGGACAATCTCCTAAATGTGCAGGTTCTCAGACCCTTGTTCCAGCAGTATTTAGTTTACAAGCCCAGATGCAACTTCATAAATCTCCCCAGCCAATCCCCTGCACCAGGACAGGATCAGCTCTACCATCTACGATACTCCTGAAAAACTGCTGTTTAACCTTTTCTTTAAAAAAAAGGTTGCATTGGAAACTCTACATGCGCTCTAGGCAACCAAGTCCAATGCTCCGTACACACACCAATAGAAATTTTTTCCTATGGTCCCTCGTAAGTCTCCCACTCCCTCAGTTTATGCTCTTTATTACTCATTCTGCCCACTGAAAGTGCAGATCCAAATATAGACAATTTGCAGCATATATATGCCATGATTCTGGCCCATCACTTGCTTACATTTAAGTGTGGAAATACGATTAACTAATTCAAACACCATCATGAACACACATTCTCTTATATGCCAAAGGAAAGGAGCAAGTACCATGCCATTTATTAAAGTCTAATGCAAAATACCAAAATTTAAACAATTAATCCTAAGATAAATAAACTGTGAATGAAAACTCTCCACAGTTCCGCCTAGAAAAAAAGATCCAGCACTAGAGTGCAGGAATGGTCTTTACTTCTGTGAAGCTCAAGTGAAACTGGGAATGTTTCTTTTTGCGACTTTGCTCATTTATAAAGGGCCTGTTGCTATAGCAGTTAAATGCTAGTAACAAACATGGATAAACAGAAATTCTTGTTATCAAAAGTGCGTTGTAATAGTTAATGGATGATTTTATTCCCATTTCCCACCTAAATACGCATGGCTTGATCTGACACATGTGAAAACATTGTCCAGGGGGATTGCAAAGGCCATATATGGGGACATTTTCTTTTTATTCCTGTCATTTGCCTCAATTGATATATATAATCCTGTGGAAGTTTCCATTGCCATTTAGCACTTTAATGGAATAAATATCTGTAAGAATGTTTTGGAAATTTGTTATCTGGATGTATAAAGCACTCAGCTCTTGGGATGAAGGACTACGTACAGTATCAGTACAGAATGACTACAGTCATGGCCTAATTTGGAAGTGGCATGTTAAGGAATATGAAAGCATACACCAATGATCTAGATGGTCTTCAGGCCAGCATGAGCTCAGGCAAGCAAAATGTCCCAGAAATATGTCCCCTATCAAAAGCCCTCACGATGCCAGTCCTCTGAAACTGTACCCAAACAGCGCAGGGGGCAGAAGCCGTTGCAGGGAGGGCTTCCTTCGCCCTCCACCCTTATGTGCATCGGGCACCCTCTGAACTCCTTCCCAGGGACACCTGTTTCTGACAGACCCGGATCTGCCCCGCTGCAGTGGTGGGAGCACAGCCCTGCGTAGAAATGACTTCCCAGATGAGTTGCTCATCAACGCAGACAGTTCTGGAAAGAAAAGCAAACAGCGTTTGTCAATAAGAAATGGTAACGAACATGTCATTAAGGCCTTCAGGGTGCTCTACACCTGACTGACCTCTTTCATCAAAGCGGTGTTTGAGACACATTTTTCCAAAGCAGAGGCCTTCCAGATCTCTTGTGGCAGATTTTTCAGAAAGCTGGTGTCATCTTCTGACAAAACCAACGTGGGGAAAAACGTCCCATCTGTTCAGATACTGGATGCGTAGCTGGAATTGAGCACAGGGATGAAAGGCAACGCAGGCAAGGAGAAGAGAGCAGCAAGGCAGCAGAGCCCAGGGGGGGCCAAGGGATATGACTGAGTGGCTGACAGAACTTTCACTAAAATCTGTCTTATTCTGGCGGTGATGGAAACATAACACTCAGAGCAGCCTGGTTTGGCCAGGTTGCTTACACAGTTGTGGGGTACCAGCTGGGGACAGTCAGTCCCTTCTCTCCTTCACGGGGTCTTTCCACCAACACATGTCAGCTTATGCTTCCCTTACCCCTATGGTGTGACACAGGCTTTGCAGTGCCAGCACCCAAGGACACAAGAGGCAGGCAGAACTCCAAACCTGTACTCTCAGCTGTGCAGCACAGCCCAGGAGAAGAGCATGCTGTGAAGCATCCTGCTGCTGGGGTTAAAAGTCCATCTGTGGGAGGCAAAAGGCTCACAGCTGGGCATGGAGTAGCTCTGTAGTGACGGCACCTAGATTGGCTCATCAGTGGAATTACAAGGCAACTAAGTGCGTCTCCTGCTGAGCCTGGTGGCACAGCTGTGCCAAGGAGGGATTCAGCTGCTCAGGGGAACTCTGCTGAGGAAATGCTCCTGGTAAGGTAAGAAGTCTCCTGCTGGCCCTGGCACCACTCCTCTGGCTGCTGCTTTCCATGTCACTAATTTGCTGAAACCACCTCAAACAAGATGGTAGGTGCATGTTGATTTTTACACTACTATGTGTTATTTTGCATTATGATGTCCCAGGCAGGCTGCACCACAGGGACGTGAATCCTCAGCACCTCCTGGAGGTGCATCAAAGAGCCAGTAGAGCATGTAACTGGGTATGTTAACTATGATTCTATGATGTTACATCCTAGATTGGCATATATAACCTTACAGACTACGGTGGGTTGACCCTGGCTGTCAGCTGAGCCCTCCCCCTCTACTGAAAGAGCAAAAGCTGAAGACTTGTGGGTTGAGATACTAGTTAAGAGTTAATAGGTGAAACAAAGCTGCCTGTAGAAGCAAAGCAAAGTAAGTGGAAATCACATATAAGTGTAAGCACTGCTCAGCAACAACTCAAACATCCCTGTGTTATCAACGCTGTTTTAGTCACAAATCCAAAGCACAGCACCATATGGGCTGCTGTGAAGAAAATTCACTGCATCCCAGACAGACCCACTACATATCCTTATATATGTTTCTAGCACAAGTCCCTTTGCTTAGTCTCTCTTACTGCTTCTTAACGCTTTTTTTTTTTTTTAAACAGAATGGTGGTGCTAGTAATGTTGTTAGGTATGGGTTGTTAATTCGGCATTTCGTATAGAACGACTAATACTTTTTCATCAAAAATGCGGAGCTTTTTCCTTAGAGAGCTAACCAGCAAGGAGCTGTCATTCTTTGCAATATCCCAGCTGAAGACTTGTCCGCTTATGGCATTTTCCTTTAGTAGCTGGAATTAAATCCTACAGAAACATGTGGGTTTTGGTTAGGAAGGACGATATCTGCAATAGCATCACACAGCAGCTGGGAGAACTGGAGTAAGGTGCATATTGTAACAATTAGAGACTCATCACTTAATTTGACCAGATGCACATTGTTTATTTCAAGTGGAAGTACAAATGAATTAGGTTTGACTCTGATTCCTCTGACAGTTGTTTGACAGAGGAATGTTTGCTGTTTCATGAAGCAACAGTTTTTTGACAGAGGAATGTTTGCTGTTTCATGAAACAACAATAATGTTAGGCAGTCTGAATGGTTCCTAGATATACATCAGTAACATATTCCAAAAGTAAACAGCTTAAAATAACTAGATGCAGAGCCCAGCCTTAGAAGCGGACAGCGATGGGTAAGGCTGATAAGTTTTCCATCCTTGTATATACAAAAGGGAGAACTTCATGTATTCTTTTTGCTATCCCTGTAGTGACCCCAAATTCCTTTAAGAAGACTTTGGTGTATGCAGTTGCATGTCAAGAAGTGAAATGCCTGCTGATGGGCAGCACCAGTTAGTGTTGTGCTGGAGGAGGACAGTGGAGACAACAGTGCCAAACTCCTCTGCTGCAAGAGGGAAACCACCAGTGGAAGAAACAAAAAATATTCAAAGACCACAGAACATAGGAGATATTATTTTTTTTTGCTAGTTTTGTAGGTGATAACAGACTTTTCATTACGGGAAAATATCCAAACATTTTGTTATCCTCAGGAAGATGTTATCAACAGCATTTACTGGAATAATCTTCTCCAAAATGCCTTTCATTATGGTAAGTTTAGTTCCTCAGTTGGAGGCTACATCTCACAGAATTACAGAATGATAGGGGTTGGAAGGGACCTCTGGAGATCATCCAGTCCAACCCCCCTTTCAAAGCAGGGTCACCCAGAGCAGGTTGCACAGGAACATGTCCAGGTGGGTTTTGAATGTCTCCAGAGATGGAGACTCCACCACCTCTCTGGGCAGCCTGTTCTAGTGCTCTGCCACCCTCAAAGTAAAGAAGTTCCTCCTCATGTTTAGGTGGAACTTTCTATGCTCAGGTTTGTGCCTGTTACCCCTTGTCCTGTCGCTGGGCACCACTGAAAAGGGCCTGGCCCCATCCTCCTGACACCCATCCTTTAACTATTTATAAACATTGATAAGATCCCCCCTTAGTCGTCTTTTTTTCTGGACTAAAAAGACCCAAGTCCCTCAGCCTTTCTTCCTAAGAGAGATGTTCCAGTTCCCTAATCATCTTCATAGCCGTATATCTGTAAATGAAGCAGGATCCCAGCGCAGGCCTGATCTCCCAAAGTGGTCCCAGAGTCCCTGGTAGTGTTTGGGCTCGCTGCATGGGTCAGCCCTAGAGTTGGTTTGGATGGTTGTGCTGATGAGAAGACATTGGTCAGCCAGTCTGTGTCAGCTGGAAATCATTTTGTTTCCAAGTCAAACTGTAGCCAGTGAGGAGCACCCAGAATGGGAAAATGGAAAACAAATTGTTTCCCCAAGTTTTCCTTGGGTAACTGTGACAGTCATAATATTTTGGTGCCACTTTTTGAAAACTGCTGGCTACAGCATATCCCTTATGTCATCTGATGCAATTGTGGCTGTGTGATTATAGAAGATCCTTCAAATCATCCACCATTTACCATAAAACAATTTAGGCAAAGGCAACTGGACTCAAAGAAGGGCCAACTTCTGAATCATATTAGGTTCTTACAGGCCTTTTTTGCTCAACTTTTGAAAATCTCTGCATATGGTGCAGCTGGCATTGGTGATAGTTTCTAAACATGAAGTCAGGATTGGGTCAGCAAAACCTAGTTGTCATTGTCTGTGCAGAAATAGAGAATCATACTGGTGCTCCAAGAATCAACTTCCTGCAAATGCAACTATTTTATTTAAATTTAATTGTACTTCAAATATAATACAGGTTTTGCTAGTTCCAGTTCTGGACATTCTTGGTCTTGCTAGCTCTGATGTAGACATCGCCACACCAACCTCATGATGCAAGATTGAGTACTCTTAGTTTATCTCTAAAGGGAATAAAGTTCCCTACACACATATAGATGTTAACTAGGCATGCATACACCTCCTGTATGGTATGAGAATATATTTATGTACTCTAAAATGCTTTTGTTTGAGCAAACTGAGCTGGTGTTAGGAGTATTGGCTGCTCCCTGGATAGCTCTGCTGCTCTCAGGTGCTGGTCAGTGAGCTGCAGCAGACTGTGCATCCACCTCCCCAGGGCAGATCTCTGCAGTCTGCCTCAAAAGAAGTCATTGCCATCAGTCTGAGACATCACTGCAGAGCCGTCACTAACACCAAAGAGGGTGTCCAGCTCATCTGGGACAAATGACAGTTCCTAAACTACTTCAGGGTGTGAGTACGATATAGGATAACAGAAACAGAGGCATTAATGTAGCTTGCCTTACCTGGAGGTGTGTGAATTACACCATAAAACCCTCCTAAGCCTCCTTGCAGGGTGCTTAGCACACCAGACACTCAGCCAAGACAAGGAAAGGCAGCATTGCCTTGCATACCTTCTTGTGAGGTATCAAATACAGGAAAGTCACTTCAGGAAAGAAAATTTCCACTTTACTCTTTCCTTTGACTACAGCGACCACAGCCAAAACGAACAGGATTTTTGCTCACTTACAGCCCATCACAGACAACAGGTTTGGTAACAAAGCTCACTGATCACTTGTCAGGAGAGTACTTTGGAGCTGCCGTCCTGCTACATTTCAGCACAAGTATTGACAAGGCTGCTGAAGGAAGAAAACAAAACAAAATATTAATCTTCTCCATAGGACTTTCCCAGTCAATTTCTGGTCCAGCCTGTGTAAGTGGGTCGCCTCAGACATGATCTTCCAAATTCACACTGAGGGCATTGTGACCAGCACAGGTCCCAGGCAGCTGGACATCCCTGTAATGCCGGCTCTCCCTGCAGCCAGTTGCAGCTGGTGGTTATTGCATTTCTCACTGATTTGGTTATCTGTTTCTATGATTAATTCTTTCTTTCACCTCTGGGTGGATGACAGACTCCAGCCTACCTTTGAGAGTAAGATAAGCGGTTGCTTTGTGGCCCGGATAATACATTTTAGCTGGTTGGCAGCAAAAATATAATCAGGAATGAAATGTGCAGCGCTTTGGCACCTCAAAGTAGTGCAGAACACGTTTCCTCACCTGTGAAGCTACAGGGAGACCACCAGACCTTTCCTCCTGCATCTGGATTAGCACCTCACAGAAGTTGGAGGCAAGCTCATGCTTTCAGCCCTTACTGCTAAAGTGCTTTATGGCTCAAGGCTAAGGCTACGCAAAAGGCTGCTTACAGGCTTGTGTAGGCATGCAGATGGATGTTGCCAGCTTCCTCCTCTGGTACACCACTTTTTATGGTAAGGAGAAAGCCCGTCTGAGCAGAATTCACCAAAAAAATCAGTCTGAGATCCTTGAAGAATCTACCTAAGGGCCAGAGGTGCATCACAGACCTTGTTGCCTTCAACTCTAATGGGAAAGTTAGATTTTTCAGCTGCCTTTTCTGCCTCAGGTACATCATAGATGTGTCTCTTTTAAAAAAGCATATATAAACCCCACAAAACACTCTTCGAAAATAAGTCACTCCACCTTATCTGCTTTGCTCCCCAGGGAAAATCCCCAAAAGGTAAACCCTATATAGGAGAAGGGCAGTCATATTCCCATAATGCACTATGGGAAACCTTTAGGTAACACAGTGGTGAGTATGACAATAACTCTGATATAGAAGGAAACATAAACCTCTTGTAACAAAATACTTCATGTGCATTCAAAATATTGTATATAGGGCTTTGAATATTCAGGTATTTTCTTAAACAAAAGGTTTCAAGAAGCATATTTTCCTTTTACAGAAACTTCCTTACTTGGTTATCCACTAATGCAACAGCACTTCTGTACCTGTTACATCTATGTTTATTTTATATCCAAAATAGCTCACAAGACAGATAATTTGCAGGGGGGATGGGGCCATGGGCACAAGCTCTGAAAAGCAACGACTAATACAGGTGAAACCATTGGTAAATCTCTGCAGCAAAATCCGTATTCCTGGGGATGAGGTTTGGTTGAGATGGATATTAATTACTGGGATAAGAGTTAGCTTCCCCTTGTACATTTTCTGCATTTGCTTTGACGTTTTATTATGTATTTGTGAGCTCCTGCACCATTTTATTTTTTTTTTGCAGAGCTTAAAAAGAGGGTGGAACTTTAACAAGTGCTTTAACAAGTTTTATATCCCGAGAAAGTCTTGAGTTATAACAGATTATAAAATGCTGTCAACTGCCTTGAAGTATTGAGCTGGATGGGCTCCAGCAAGCGGTACAGAGGCCTCTGATCCTCACCAGGGAAGACTCACAGAGAAGACAGCTATTCTCTGCTATTCTCTGGCTCTTTTCTTTTACTGTTTACTCATGTATCTTGTGAATAAGTAACTTTTTCAATCTGAATGCATTACTTAAAAAAAAAATTCATCAAGTATCCCAGGAGGAGACTGATACTAGATTTCCTCTTGTAGCTTCTAACTTTCTTCAGGAGTGGATCAAAAATTCCTCACAGAAGATGTCCCTTAGTGGCCAGCCAACAGACTCTTGGGTTTACCCCAACAGTCTGTCTTGGGTTACTCCAAGTTTTCTTCTGAGGGATGCTGAGCACCTGCGGATTAAACTGAAACTACAGGGTCTTAATTTCAGTGCTTGTCCTTTTATTTACAAGCAACCTGGTGCTTTGTGCCCGTCTAGTGTTGACGGAGAGGGGCATCCGTGCTGGGGTGTCTGCAGGGAACACCCTTCCCCTGGAAGGCAGGGATGGAAGGGGAGGCAGATGCTCCAGGCTGCTGCCTGCTTACAGCGGCTGTCTGCAGAGCAGTCAGGAGCAGCTCAGACTGGTGATGGTGCATTGCATTTCTCCTCCGCTGTCAAGGTCAGTGAGAATTTGCTGCCTGCTGTGTGAATGCCTCAGACAAGCGCTCTAAGTTGCTATATCTTCAAAAAAAAAAAAAGGTAAAAAAAAAAAATAGAAAGGAAGTTAATTCCTTTCTCTCTGTCTGGATGCTGTAACCTTGAATCTTCCTCTCTTATTTCACTCTTTCACAAAGTGTAGAAGTCAACAATGTCCCCCAGGGTGGATGTACAGCTGATATGGGACTTCCTCCAGCCCCTCTGTAACCTTAACTGTGGAGGAGGCAAATTGAGATTCAAGTTTGTGTTAAAGCAATAAAAGGCTGGTGTAACCCCTCTCCTGGGACCTAGGGAATCCTAGATCCTGGTCCTTGCCCCCTCAAATGGCTTAGGTATATGATCACTGCATTGATGTATGCCCATGGGAGAGTGTCTTCAAGCACGCTAGGCTGAGTGTGTAAAAGCAAGCTCTGTCTGAGCAACAGGCTCTGTGATATTGTCACCCATGATGGGAGAGGCTCAAAGCTGGTATCCCTCCTCCAGCCTACGCACTGTGCTGGGAGAGGAGATTAGTGCGTGTGACCTTCCTTGTGCTAGAAGAGAGCTGAATAGCGAGTGCTCCTCATCCCTGCTTCTGCTCATCACTCTAAAGCAGGTGCTATCCCCGGCTGCTCTGGCTCTGATGTTTGAGTGAAAGCAGCTATAATGTGTGGTGGGTCATCTGCAGCACGGGAAACACCCCACAGCCTAAGCATGCCTGTGGCATTGGCCACCGGGGAGTGTGGGGTTGAAACACTTCATTTGTGAGTCCCAAAGAGATGGAGCACAGGTGGGTGCTGAGCTGGAGGGATCTGCCCAGGAGGTGCTGTGAGGGCTCTAGGACCCTCCGAGGTCCCACCACCTTCCACTGTGTAGGAAGCTCCTCCACGCGCTACGGGCTGGGGAATAGGGGAGGATATGGGGATGTCAGCAGCCATATTACACCTCTTTGGTTGTTGCAAGAAAAAAAATCTTGTAGCCTCTGAAGTACTTTGCTGTTCCCAAGTCAGAGGCTCGCAGTACTGACACAAGGAATGTCAACGGTGCAGATGTATCTTTACGTGACTGAAATTATGATGCCTTTCCCCCATGATGCTGACATTGCTTATTCACTCTCTGCATCCTCCCTCATGCCACCTACCAAACCCTTGCCCTCACCCGCTGTGTGTCCTGGAGATAAATATCATCCTTGAGGGTTTTCAGCAGCTGGAAGTTTCAAAATAGCTGATGGATTAAAAAAGCTGAAGGTTTTCCAGCTTTTTTTTTTTTTTTTAAACTTCTAGATGAGTTAGCAGAGCAAATTCCGCTGCTGCTATGAGTTACTGGCTTATGCAGAGTGGAATACATTCCTGTACAAACCGTCAAAGTGTTTCTTGAGGAAATCTCAAGGAACAGCTATATTCAATGGTTATGTATTAGCTCTACAAAGTAAAACAATGAAGTGCAGAGTTACTCTGGGTAAAAAGCCTTGAACTCACCAGTGTTTTAATTATCTTTTTATTACTTTTTAAAAAAAATTATTGACCTTAAATAAATTGGTGTGAAAGCAAACAAATTGTGCAAACCTTCTTCCCTGCTGATTTACCAGTGAGGGTGTTTATAACTGTAAAATTGCAAGTAAATCCAAGAAGAACTAGAAAGGCAGCCTGGCCCCAGGCTTAGAGCTGGTTTATAGGCGCTTTTGAGCTTTAATGACTGTTGTTATTGAAACGTTTAAACCATTTATGAGATAAATGGCTGAGATAAAATCCAGACACCACTGTTTCTTAGAGCTGTGGGGACACTTATATGCCTAGAGAGCAACTGCTTGCAGATAGTTTGTGGAAGGTGTTTGCTTTTGAAAACTCAGTTATGGTATCAGACCCTCTGTCTCTCATCCCATTCACCCAACCAGAAGCAACAGCAGTTTGGTGCCCTGAATAGAAACCTACTCCTACTCCATACCCTCTCTATTGTGTTAGCTGACTTCTGAAAGAGCTGGTTTGTAGGCTACCACATATAGAACACAATTCATCAAACTTTTCCTCCCACTGTAACAAAGGGAAAATGCTGCAATGGAAACTTCTAATGATGTTTCTTTTGGAAGAAATGGTATAATGAGAAACAGGAGAGTTTGCCTCTTGCAATCTCTGTGCAAAGCTCTGTGTGAAGACCAGTGCTATCTTTGAAGCTTGGCTTGGAGAGCTTGCCACAGCACTGAAAGAGGCAACTGCTGTTGTGCTGTCTGCTTTCAAATCTATGAGATACAAACAGGGGAAAAATTCCTTTACGACTTTTATCAATGACTTTTCTACAGGAGAAAACCCAAGTCCGAGGTCTATGAATCTCACAGGATTTTGCATGATGGAATTTTCCCGGGGATGATATCTGAGATGTGAAAGACTAGAATTCGGGCTAAGGGCTGAATGCTGATCTGTGCTATATAATTAAACTACACTCTGACCCCTGCCCTGATTCTTCGTTGTTTGTTCTGCCCACTTGTGAGACTGGGTTCGGCCACACCAGCTGACTCCCTCCCCAGAATTTCCCAGTCATGGTCTCCAAAATAAAAAAAAAAAAAAAATATTTTCCAAGTGCCAGGGAAATGGAAAGGATGAGACTTGGTCTACGAGCCCATAAGAGTTGTCATTCAGTTTTGTTCCTGGTGCTGGGGGCCTGGTGCTGGACTAAGAGTTCATCTTCCCCATGGGAATATGTATATCAAAAAGATACAGTGGGTTTTTTTCAGGCTTCCACCTCTGGCTGTCCAGCTGGGCATCATAGGATAGACAAAACAGCTTCTAAGGAACCATTTTAGAGGGACAGTTCTGTTCAAGGAAAATAAAATGACAGCAAAAGGTGTGTCTGAGAATCAGCCTGATGCAGGGCTAGTTAGTGAGGCAGACGTAGGCTGAAAGAGGAGGTGCAGAGCAGCCACGAAAAAAGCCCAGAGGTACTCTTCTCCTAAGCGTACGGCAGCAGAGCATGGTTGTATTGCGGGGTAATGGCAATTTCTGCACAATGGACAGTGTTCCTAGCAATAATGTGTACTTAATGGGAATATATCTTCCATCAACCTAAAAGATGGATAGGTGGTTTTGAAGAAGAAAGAAAGAAGGAGATTAATGGTGATACAGCAAAGCTATAAAAGGTTATTGAGCAGTGCAAAGTTACAGTCTGTGTCACTGAAAACGACTCTCTAGGGAGTTTTCTCAAGCAATGCACAGCAACCTGACTGCAGATGACAGCAGATGAGGGCAGAGAATGGTGCTTTCAAAAGTAGCTGTCTCACTTCAATAAGACACATGCCTATAAGTGGCTTGGACACTCCTGGAAATAGGGTCTACTTAAATGCAGGCATGCCAACACACGGTACTCAGGATGAGCTAATACACTGCAGTGTTTAAAACGTGATTCAGCTGGGCATCTGTGCTGCTCTGGCACTTGAGAGGGCATCCTCTTCCCTCAGGTACTTTTGCAGCATGCCCAGAAAGTCATCAGCTAGGGATGGGTTTGGACTTGGGGTGGAAGGAGTGATCTTTACATTATTATTATTTTTTCCATCTTCTTCCAAAATACTCTGCTAGAAGCCCCATTAGCTCTGACAAAATGTGCGGAGTTTCTCCAGTAGCTGCATCTGCATTACCTCTCCTATGCCGTGCCGTACTAAAGAACCATTAGTTAAAAGTGGAAATGGTTCATGTTCTCTGGATTTGAAGTCGCATTTGATAAGGCACAAGAGGCTGTGGTGATGGAACTAAATAGGCCAGTTATTCAAAGGTAGTATATATTCCTGAAATAAAGTGTGCGAACACTTTCATGTATAACTGATGCATTTCAAATGTCACTTGCGCAGGGAAGGAGCGTCAGTGTGGGACCCAGATTCTTGTCAGGAGGATGACGGGGACAGGGCTCTTCAAAGGGCTCGGGTGCCCTAGGGTGGGTGGGGGTTTAAAACTCTTACAAACTCTTTTCTTACATTTCTTACCTTTGAGTAAGATTTCCTTCAGATAATAGGGGAACAATAAGAGCTAATACAAACAGCTTCTGGCTAAAACAAATGATCTGCTTCTGGTGGGCTACCAACATTGCAAATTACCCATGGAAAATTCAGGATGGAAGTAAAATTAGTGAATGCACAATGACTGTTTCTGAAGTTGTTCCAAATAACCATTATTCCTGTGTAGTTTCTTTCAGCTCAGGTTTTAAAGCATCTTGCAGACATTAATTACTTCCGCCTACCGTGTGGCAAGGACAAGAGAAGAAATGATGATGCGAGGAAAAGTAAGAACAGCATAAGACAGTCTGCGTAACTGTCAGCGAGTTACCCTGGCCAATCTGTCCCTAATGCTTCATAGCCTTCAGTGGAACGATGCCAACTTCCAATCACTTCCAACTGGATTCCTCGAATGATATCCACTTCAATGGAACTATATACATGAATGAGACAAGTACAGGAAATAGGGAGCTCAAAAGAAATGTAAGAGCAGTTTTTTCTCTTGGAAAATGTATCAACTCTGGGCCCACTTACAGCCAGATATTTAGCAAATGTTTAAGTGCTTTGGCTATATGGGAACTTTAGGTCTGAGTAGCCCTAATTACATCGTCATTGCCCCTGCCCCTGATTACATAATTAGCCTTTGAGAGTCATTTATCTACTGAAGTGTCTTCTCACTTTTAAAAACCCTGTGTATTAGTGAGTGAAGGGAATATGCCTCTCTACAAAGTAACCATGGCCAGAGATTCAGTACTGAAGGTCTGAGAGCCAAAATGATGTCAGACAAGGCTGCCAAGCATCAGAGAAGCTGCTTTATCCTCCTGCCCAAAGGCAGGGTAGCACCATGCACCAGGAGCATTGCCCTTGTCCAGTTTCTTCCTAACCTCTAGTAACGGGGACTGTACAGACCTTCCTGTGCAACCTGCTCCCATCCTGCACTAGTTTCTCACTCCAGAAAGCTATTTTAGCTATTGAAATTCCTCTTGCTGCAGTTAAAGCCCATTAAACTAGGTTTTCTACACTGAGCACAGAGAAGAACGTATTCACTTATGTACGTGAGCGTATTCCCTTATCTACATGAGCGCTGTTACTCTCCCCTCGGGCTGCAAAGAAATAGTAGGTTTCCTTTGGTGGCAAAGCTGGCTAAGAGCAATTCTGCTCTCCTTGCTGTAGGGTAGTCCCCTCTTCCCTTCCTTGTGCCAGTCCCTGCCTGCCTGAGGCTCTGCTGGGAGTTCGCACGGTGACTGAAAGCTGCTTCTCCGCTTATTTCACTGGGGGTTATCTAAAGATAACCTCAGACCTGGAGCTCAACCCTTGAGCTGTTGAGATCAAACTGCTGCAGAGAGGCCACTCCCAGTGGGTTTACACCTGGGGAAAACACTACAGTGTTGATACTCTGTCTTCTCCAGCTTTTACAGCCCAGGTGTGGACTCTGCAACTGCATACTCCTTGAAGCACAGAACCCAAAGCAGTATACGAATTGTCAGTCCCAGCAACTTCCCACTGGAGTGTAGATTTTCCTAGCGTTCCCCTAGATTTGTCTTTATCTTCCATAAAAGTAGTACAGACTGGTTCACATTCAGTTTGGGACCTACTGTGTTTAAAAATATATATCTTGACTATGTCCTTGTGTTCACCCTAAGTGCTCTCGAGTATACAAAGTATGGTTGTTTTTCTCACGTCCTGTGCAACAAGTTTATTTCTGCCTGAAATGAAACCTGTATGTAATATCCTACTATACAGAAAGAAATGTCCTAAAGAAAGCCTGTTTGCTTTTTAACTAAGTCTCTTAAATGCTGAGGCCTGTGTGAACACTCTGCTGGAAAATGAATTCATGTGGGGTTTTCTTTCTGCAGCATTTGTTGGGTTTTTTTAACATTGGGGCAGAGGTTGACTTTGCTTGTTAGAGTGCTTAATTATCAGGCACATAACACATCAACACCATTCTGTGAAGTAAGTGCAATCCTGTAGAACCCACTCCTGGAGCTGTGCGGAGCTACGTGGAGACAAGCTCAAAGCCTCTGGCACAGTTGTCCCCTCCTCTGCCCCCGTGGTGGGCGCTGGCAATGTCGCAGTGCCGTTGGCAGGAGGTACTGCTGCCCTGGGGTGGACACTGCTGTGCAAAACCAATCCCTCTGAAATCCTGCCTGCCTGGGGCTTCCTGCACTCTTGCATCTCACAGCAAAGCTTAAGAAGGGATGTATATGTTCTTGGGGAAAAGGAAGGCAGTTACTCTAGTAATGCCACCCTTACCTTTCGGAGATGTGGTGTGAAAGAGGAAAAGCAATTCAAAAGCTCCTCTGACAGATCTGTTAACCTGGGGTTTTTTCCCCAGCAAG
Organism: Stercorarius parasiticus; assembly: GCA_013396915.1. NCBI lineage: Eukaryota > Metazoa > Chordata > Aves > Charadriiformes > Stercorariidae > Stercorarius > Stercorarius parasiticus. Next base: position 123,033 of record VWZL01004836.1, read on the forward strand.
AGTTTTAGGAGGTCCAAGAGCTTCTTGTGGTGTTGTTGGTAACTTTATACTTTCCTTTTTTCCCCCTGAAGTATATTTGACCACAGCAGAACAATAAATATCACTTTTTAGAGAAGTGGAAGGATTCTATTCTATTTCTTGGAAGGGACGTACTTCGTGCTTGTCAAGCCCAAAATACTTCTGGAAATCATGAATCTATCAGGCAAAACAGGAGGCATGCAAGTACCTCTGATAGTCTGCCTTACCAAATAAACTAGAATGACAAAAAGGGGCTTGCTCATTTTCTCTGCTGTTGCCAATGCTCGAATCACTTCCAACTGAATTAAGATGTACTTCACTTGTGCTTATAGTATTAGGAAAGGGCTTGTGTGTGCAGGCTGGAATATGAGTAAACTTGAGCTTTTGATTCAGCCCTAACTTTAAGAAGCATGTATATAAAACCTACTTGCTATGGAGTACTTGAAATCTCATACTTCATTGTCTTGCCTTATGTGTCCTTACAGTTGTATGAAGGTAAATAAAAAACACCTTTTCAGTGGAGAGGATGCTTTGCTTGTAAGCCTATGTCTCACTGCAAACAGCCTGTATGTTTAGTGGTCTTTTCTACTGTCATTTTATGCAAAGGAATGAAGTCTTAAATATTTTTAAAATAATTGAACATTCTCTTTAAGTCACTTAAAGGAGTTTGACAAATATGTTTATTAAAAATTAACCTATTTTTCTTCTGAAACTTACGATCTTAGTGTCTTCGTAAGATGCTTTGGAACTATAGGCACTAGTAACTTACACAGGCCATGAAGACCTAATTCCTCACAACAGAAACATGGGTATGTATGTGTCCACATGTGTTTATATCTATATCACATTGGAGGTTTGGTGTTGTAAGGACTTGAGTGGGAAGCTTTTATTTAAATGAGCTGTCTCACATCAGGCTTGTGTGGATTCCAGTATAGCAACATTACTAAAGATGGGTTGAACTGCAAATTTTTGATCCAACGTGAGAGTACATATTTGGATCTTGGGATCTCGCTTATTATTTTAATTCTACTAACACAGATATGAGCATAACAATTGCAGCCTGCTCAATTCACACTATAAAGGTAGCCAAAGAACTCTCCTCAGTTCTTGGAAGATTAGAATAAAACAAAGGAACTGATTTCACAGCTGGATACAGCAATGTTCCCTCACTGAGTTCATTCAGCAGTTTCTGATCTTTCACAGCTGACCTACAGCAGTCTTCCCTCTGTAAGTCCATGAAACAATTTCCAATATACGTTGTTGTGAGACCAGAACTGAGCTGGTCACGTTTAGCATTCTGTCAAAGAGCTGGAACCCAGCAAGACTTCAACAGAAAAGGTGGTGTCATTCATTAGTGGAAAACAATCTGAATGAACCTGATATCTTAAATAATTGTAATTTTTAAGTCTTTGGTGAGACACCTCATATTTTGAAGGCTAGTAACATCAAAATAGAGGATCATAAAGAATTGTTGCCTCTAAAACTTCAAGAGTGCATGTGAAACAAAGCAAAGGAAATGTCCCTTTTTCCTTTTGAGTTTCCCTTTGAGGAGCAAGCTGATGGAAGATGGTGGCATAAACTTAATATTATGGGGTCAGGATGGAATATTTTATATAGTATAAAACATAATATTTAATTATGTTCATTCAGGAAAGGTCTTAAGCATGTCACTTAGTAGACTAGTTTATGACCATCTGAAGTTAAAAAAATATGGAGAAAGTAGTAGATCGCATTTCATATCCATTCAAAGGCATGAACCAATGAAGGCAATGTTGAGACCTGTGGAAAGGATCAGTGCTTATATATATAGGCACTAATCACTAATAACAGGGCAAAGTCATGCCCTCTTGACCTGAAACTAGAAGCAGTAAAATAAGAGAAACTTATGAGGTGTCCATCAGTGTACTGCTTGGCAAAATCTCCTTAAGTTGGTAGAAGAGACAGTGAGTACAGCCACCACTGGCTCTTCAGCAGTTCACTCCCATGTTCTTCCCTGCCTGCCCCTTCTCTTGCCCACAGAGGAAATTATAGCATATGAGAAGTGCAGTGCTTTAGTACTGGAGGGCTGAGCTACTCCAATGTGTTGTGTCCCTCAACTGCTCTTACAGTAGCTCTGTGTGTTCTAAGTTCCTTTCTGTTTCCCATGATGAGCAATCAAGTGGTTTTTTAAATGAGATTGAGGTTCCCAAGACACTTAAGTCCTGTGGATATTACATGAAATGGGCTAAGAAACAAGTCTGCTGCTTCTCCCTTTTGAAAAGAATTGAAGTGGTGTTGAATTGTGAGTGGGATCAGGAGTGGTAGGTGCTTAGTACCTGGCAGAATTCAGCCCATCAGTGAAATGTGGCTGAAATAAGGGGTAGAAAAGTGTTTGAGATTTGGTCAGAATGGCTGAATGTGCAGTGCAGGCCCTTAACATGCTGCCTAGTCTGCTGTGTGTCTCTTACATTTCTCTGATAGCTTTGAACAATGCTTGAGTGGGAAGTAGAGTTCACTTTTGTAGACTACCCAGAAAATTCCTGGATATTTACAAGACTGAAGTTTGATTCTTAACTGCATTACTTGATATTCTTTTCTCTATATCTACTGAATTTCTATGAAACAGTCATACTGAAAGTTTTTAGACCAGAAAGTAATACATGTACAGAATATTATATGGAAGACAATTCCCAGGCTTTCTGTAATGGTGCTACTGCATGCCGGGGACTGTGAAAGCTTGCTTTTGTTGGGGAAGAAGAAAGAATCTTCTTTTCTCATTTAAGATGATTGGAAGTTGAGCAGCATGTGAAACCCAGTTTACAATTTGGTGTCATAATTGCTTCAATTTAAATTGTAGATAAAAAATTTTTTTGCTAATATTTGTGAAAAGCCTTTCAGATAGGAACTTTTGCTTTTTAGCAGTTGATCTTGAACTGTCTTTCAACCTTCAGACAAGATCAGTAGCCTGAATGCAGCCAAATTTCAAACTGTTGTGTGTCTCCTGTGGCAAATTAGCACTTCTATGAATTTATTCATTTGTCTTGCAGAATCCCAAACAGACTGTTAGGCTGTTCTGGTTATGAGCAAAACCGTGTTTCTGTGAACTAGAAGTTACCGATGCATAGATGTACCTTCTGAAAATCTGCGGTGTGGGAACATATTTATTTTGTTAAGCTCAGGTGTCTGGTGGGGGTGACTTAAGTGTCTGTTAGCGACTAAATTCCTTAAGTGGGAATAAGGCAATGTCTTTGCATGACTTGCCAGTGAAACGTTATCATCAAACGTCCTGTAGCAGTCAGAAAACCATTTAAAAATATTTAAATTTTGGTAGTAACCCAACAGGAGTTTATTCTCCGTTGGGATGCTTAAACAAGGTTTATTTTGAGTAAGTTCTTGGAAGCCTATTTAACCTGTTTAACCAAACTCCCCATTTTCAGCTCCACTGTGAGCTGGACTTAGCTCTCCCACATGTTCTGCTGCCCTGTTACCTGTGATCTCATAGCCCTGAGAGAAAGGACTCTTTTTAAAAAAAGCTAGGAGAGCTAATAAGGAGCAGCATGTTGAAAGATGGGAAGTGCACACTCTGGTAAGTAAAAGATAATGAATAATGAAGGATTAAACTATAGCCAAGTCCCATTTGATCACGCTGGTGGAGCGTCTTGAGAGAAAAGTGGTGTGGTGGGTTAACCGCAGCCAGCAGCTAAGCACCCACACAGCCGCTCGCTCACTCCTCTTTCAGGTGGGATGGGGAGAGAACAGGAAGAGCAAAAGTGAGAAAATCTATGCATCAAGGTTATTAAAGTTTACTAAATGAAGAAGAGATGAAAAAGAAAACAAATGATGCAAAGGCAATTATTCATCACCTCCTACAAGTAGACGGATATACCAAGCAACGGCTACCTTGGAAGACAAAACTCCCCATCTTTTTATTGCTGCGCACAGTGTCATATGGCATGGAGGATCCCTTTGGCCCATTTGGGACAGCTGTCCTGTTGTGTTTCCTCACCTTCTTGCCCATTCCTGACCTATTCACTGGGGTGGGACAGAGTGAGAAACAGAGAAGGCCTTAACACTGTGCAAGAACCGTTCAGCAACAGCCAGAACACTGGTGTGTTATCAACACTGTTTTGATCACAAGCACCATATGGGCTGCTATGAACAAAGTTAACTCCATCCCAGCCAGACCCAGTACAACAGCAAATTTGAAACTTCATACCTGACAACATAACTTCAGTGAGCAAACTGGTGGCACGTAGAGAAGGTGGAGGGTGATTTATTCTCTTTTTTTAATTTCCAGGAGGTAGTAGATTTTGCACGAACTGAAGCAGGCTTGCTCAACACCCATGCCTTGTAGAAGACAGGATATACAGAATTGCTAGAAAAAATGGACAAATGCCTATTTTTCTCTAGAAATCTAGCCTTTCCAATTACTTTTCTTTCTTTCTTTCTTTCTTTTTTTTTTTAGGAAAAATAGTGATAGCATTTCTCACATATGTTAATCTAGATGTTTAATTTATTATTTTTTTGATTTAAGCCTGGTGGTTTTGGTTTAAGCCTATCCTACCACATTTATACAAGCGTGCCCTCAAAATTCCCATGTGGTCCATATAAAGTACCCATGGACTGACAAGGTAAATAGAATTTGAGTTTTCTGTCTATTGGGGTGAATGTGAAGGTATCATAATACTTTCCTTTAGGAACAGTGACAAAGTCCCCATCTCATGGATAATTTGCATTCCTGTTGGTTGTTCTTTGTGGGTTGCCTGTTTAGTGCAGTGATATGGTAAAATGTGATTGTATTTGCTGAAATTACAGTGCTGGCCTCCAGCCCTTTCTGTAAACCCTCATGCAAGGAGACTTCCAGTTACTGCTTCTTGCCAAGTAGTAATGAAATTAGTTCATAATGTGACGCTCTAAAGCAGTTGGCTCCACAAAACCATTTGGCTAATCACTCTAACGCAATAAAAAAAGAAAGCTTTTCTGTATTTAAAAGCGAATTTGGAAAACTATTCCCCTTGAGGTAATTGCCCAAAGATTAGAGATGGGCTGACGTGGAGAAGCAGGAGACGGGACATTCCTGGGGTGTGGGAGGGCTCACTCTGCTCCCTAAAGGTCACAGAGGTTTCAATAATTTTTAAAGGTCAGTGTAATATCCAGCCTCACTGCCAGCTCCAGTGCAAAGGACACAGCTTGGACTGAAGTTGCAGGCCTGGAGGAACACACCAGGTGACTGATGAGATGAAAGTTGAATAGGTTAATTTTGCGCAGCCTTTGTTTCATGGATGATGGCCCAGTGCCTGGTGAAAGCTTGCCTCTTAAAATATACAGCTTAAAATCCACAGCCAATACAGGGGCTTACCCATGGCCTGCAAACTGACAGAGGCTAACTAAATAGTTCATAAGATCACTGTGGATGACTTGTCTTCCTTGGTTTCACCTGGTACTTTCCAATTTGTATTGTTGTATCTCCTGCAGTGCTATGGACAACTGTATGGACCTTCTGCCCAGACAAGAGCTTCTACTGTTGCTACATAAGGTCTGGGAAAGACCAGAGGTTAGAAAGTACTTCTCCCCAGTTCAGAACCATTGGAATCCTCCCTTAACAGTGTGTGCAAATAAAAGGCAAATAACTTTGGCTCTGAGCATCTCACTATCCTTTTGTTACCTCCAAAATTTGGATACCCCTGACAGGGCTGTCACTTCCTTCTGGACTTTCCTAAGCTCTGGGCATTCAGTATCACTGCAATTAAATTAAATTAATTTCTTAGGAGTCGTAAATGTCTAATCCAGAGTCCAACACAACCCAACTCCTGAAGCAGGGTCTTGAGGCATGAGTATGTGCTCTCTCTCTGTGAATATTGCATGGAATGACTGAAAATGAAAGTACTGATTTGCCAATCGTACATTAATCCATGTACCGGGTCTGGCTGAGATGGAGTTAATTTTCCCCACAGGAGCCCTCGTAGTGCTGGGCTTTGTATTGGTAGCTAGAAAGGTGTTGATAACACACCAGTGTTCTGGCTACTGCTGAGCAGTGCTCACACAGCAACAAGGCTGTCTTTCCAAGGTTCCCCCCTCCCCAGGAGGCTGGGGGTGGGCAAGATCTTGGGAGGGGACAGTGCCAGGACAGCTGACCCAAACCGACCAAAGGGATATTCCATACCATATGACATGTGCACAGCAATAAAAGCTAAGGGAAAGGAGGAGGAAGGGGGGCATGCATTATTTACGATGTTCTCTTACAGAGTAACCACTACGTGTGCTTCCCGGGAAGTGGCTGGACATCATCTGCTGATGGGAAGTAGGGAATAAAATCTTTTGTTTTCCTTTTCTTCCGTGTGCAGCTTTTGCTTTTGCTTTATAAACTGCCTTTATCTAGACACGCAAATTTTTTCCATCTTAATTTCTCTCCCCCACCCCCCACTGCTGAGAAGGGGACTGATGAAGTGGCTTGGTGGGCACCTGGTGTCCAGCCAAGGTCAACCCACCACAGTCCACTATAGAGGGAGATCTCTGGCACATGAGGAAAAAGTATACTGGATCATTGTTCCTGCCATCTTTGGAAGAGTGAACTATCCTCTGAGTTACTGCTTGAAGGAGGTATCTGCCAACAACTTTGCACTTTGTAGAAAGAGTTTGTATCATTTCTTTTTATGTTGTCTTTGAAGCAACGGGCTTTACGTGCCTCATGGCAGGAACGAGGCAGGATTTAAGACAAGGCAATTGTCTCAGCATCCTGTCATAGCTCCTAGTTGAGAGTGCCTGTTGCTCAAATGCTGCATAAGTACTTACCTTGTGATAAGTTTGATATCCAAGGGCGATTTACACATGACAACATCTCATTGTCAGTTGTTTGACAGAATTTGAGCTTCAGGTCAAGTCCTTGGCTCCCTGGCAGCACTGTCGTTAGGTCAGTGCCCAACTGGCTATATGAAACCCAGCCATTAACTGTGTCAGTAACCATGCTCCTCTAGCAAATGTCCTGGTCATCATTTTCTGCTGAACCATGCTTTGTTTTTGCTTTTTCTTCTGGTTGAGTGGAAGTAAGGGGAACCGTAATTGTAATAACTTTGCAAAAAAGATGTGGACAGGCTGGAGAGGGTCCAGAGAAGGACCACAAAAATGACTAAAGGACTGGGAAGCCTGCCACATGAGGAAAGGCTGAGAGAACTGGGTTTGTTCAGCCTTGAGAAAAGAAGGCTTAGGGGAGACGTTATCACCATGTTTCAGTATTTAAAGAGTGGCTACAGATAAGATGGAGACTCCCTTTTTACAAGGAGTCACATGGAAAAGACAAGGGGTAATGTGTACAAGTTACTCCTGGGGAGATTCCAGTTGGACAGAAGAGGAAAATTTTTCACAATGAGAAAAGTCAGGCATTGGAATAATCTCCCTCAGGAAGTGGTGGATTCCCCAACATTAGACACTTAAGATTCAGCTGGCCATCTTGTCTAGACTACGGTTTTGCCATGGAAGGTTAGACCAGGTGATCCTTGAGGTCCCTTCCAACCTGGTATTCTATGATTCTGTGATTCAAGAAGAATATGCCTTTTCTATGTGCAATTCCTTTGAAGGTTCATGTTCAGGGGAGACCCTGGTTCTGCAAGTCATTTTTGGCTCTTAGTTATTCCAAGGATACTTTTAAAGTGAACTGGAAGTTGTCTGAGACAATGAGTAGGGCTCATGTGCCCTGGATTAGTAAATAGAGGTTTATCAGGTAGACCCCTAACATTTCAGATGGGAGATCAAGTCTAGATTAAGTCCCCTAAATACAAGCAACTACATACAAAATATCTAAACTCCCGTTACCATTAATGAAGATCTAGTAAAAGCAATCAAGGAATGATTCAGATGACCAGCCACTAGATACCTACTTTATGGTAAGCTGAATTGCTCTTCAGGCTCCAGTGACTGTAATGGGAGCTTAGAAACCAAGTGTACCTGAAAGTACCTAAATTTAAATTCTTGTGTCAAACTGATTCCTGGACCCAATGTTCCCTAGTCAATGAAGAACAACAGGTAATTTTAGAGAGTGTTTCATTTGACCCATTTTAGAAGTCTGCCTTAGGGAATGCATTAATTTCCTCTTATCTAACAGGAAAGTAAGGCTATACCTTTAAGACAGATACAAAGATAAGAATCCTAAAACTCTCCGGTTGATTCAATCCCCATATTGTTACGACCAGAACCTAAACTAAGATACAGTTCTTGGTAAATGTTGCCTATTTCTTCACAAAAGACCTGGAAAAAAAATACATATATATGTATTGCCTCAGGCTCAGTCAAGGGCAGAAAAAGCTTTTTGTTCTTCTCCTATATCCATACTTAAAACAGATTATTTTTTTTTCGTAAAATATATAATCAGTGTTATGCTCATTCCTGTAAGATGTTGTCCAGGCTAAAAGTTTAGTAGAACACAAATGGCTGGGTTTCTGTATACCCTGTACATGTGGAGTTAAAAATTTATATCTCACTTCTGTATAATTCATCAGAACTGCCACATTTAGTTGTAATATCTCTTTAATTCCTAGTAGGAAGGAAAGTCATTACACAAATTAAAGCTGTGAGACCTGCATAGTACTTGGAATGGCATCTCTTCAAAGATGAAGGACTAACAAGTTCTGTGGCTCTGGACCAATAAGTCAATTCACCTTTAATTGAGGAATCCCTTCTTTTATATATGGGCATGGAACATTCTGACTTCTCTGGTTTTTCTATATATTAATTTAACATCGCTTTCATTATTCCTTTTGATACAAGTAGTCTTCAAGCTACTGCAAATGCCAGAATACTGGCCTCTTTTGTAACTTGAAAACAACCCTAAGTCTTCTGAAATCATGACTGTTTCAGCAAAAGGTGTGTGATCAATAGGACTTTTATAAGGCAGTCAATATAAAAAAATAGTTTTGCATTTAATGTAAAACCCGTGTCTGTACCAAATAATGCACTGGAAATCAAATATCCTAGAGAAGTAAAACCTCTTCACAGTATATCTCTGGTGTTCACTCACAGGACTTCAGTCACTAATGAAATGATACTGAAGAATCCTTTTAAGCTCTAATTATCGACACTCACTTGACATTAATTCCTCTTTATTATCTAGTAGATGCACAATTAATTTTACTGCTAAGCATTTGCTTGTCCTTATAGCTTAACTGTTTCTTCCGGAATGCACATCAGAAAGAATCAGCCAGTGCTGGAAAACGAACTAATGAGCTTTATAGGAGCCTAGATTTAGGGGAGCAGATGTTGGATCCTCTGGTAGCTGTTTCCCACTGGGGGCGCAAAAGTTTGCCTGAACTGAGTCAAGCAGATAACTGAACCTGAGAAGCTCAATTATTTCTTTAAAGAAATTTCTCTGGTCTGACAGAGCTCCCCAAACTGACCAGCTGCAGAAATGCTGCTGTCTAATCTCTACTGAAGACTGCCTAAGGAAGCAACCAAGCTCTATTCAAAAAGGAAAATAAGTATTGGCTACCTTCAAAAAACATTGAGTTTTACAATATGTTCTCCTGTAGGTCATCTCTCTGGTCACCTTGTGACTAGTGATATGATGTGGACACCTAAGTCTTGAAGGTTTCAGGCACTCACCAGGAGCTGCGGTGGTACCACTTGTTCTGCCTTCATCTTCTATAACACCCTCCTGAATATAAATTCTGACATCTTAAAATGACACCCTATCTCATACCTGACTTTCCCACCTTTTAGGACCTCTTCAAATAATTATTTTGGCTTCATGTCAGGAATGGCAGACCTTGTTCTTAGAGAAATACCTCAACAATTTCATCTGTCCTTTTTTTTCTTAATGAAAGGAAAGTGTTGGCAAGAGAATGCACTTAGGTGCTTAGGGTTTTTTTTTTTCTCTGTTGATTCAATTTATCAAGATTTGCATGTTTTTGTGTTATGCACACACATAAAAATCTATTTTGGTATGAAAGCCAGTCCCTGATAAATATTTTTAAATGCTTTTTAGCTAAGATTTTATTTATATAGCAATGACCACGCAAAGATAAACCTCAAAGACAAAATGAGACTTCCAGCAGAATAATTAGTTTCCTTGGAACAGCAGACAAACCACTTAGTAAGAGAGTATAAAAGGATTGTAAACTACAGGCCTGCAAAATAAAACAAAAAACTCTTCTCCTGGCTAAACTGGTGAGGCAACGCACTCCAGTTCTGCTTGTAATTTGGATGACTCATCAGGACTTTGCCGTACCACTACGTATTTATCTACCATTACTTCATAGCCCTTCAATTATGTAGGACCTCTTGGATTCCAAGATCTGCTTTAGGAGGGGTGCGATTGCAGAATCTTTTTATAGGCCTGGGTTTGCAGTGAGCAATCTGTGCTATCAGATGGAGACGTTCTCAGTGCTTGTGCTTCTCAGGTGGGCAGTGTCCCCAGCACTGAGCTGCTCTGTAGCACGTTTTCAGAAGTGGAGAACCCTACCAAGACAAGGTTCATATGATGTGGGGTTGGCAGACTATAGGGAGCTCTGTGAGCATGGACGTGTGTGCTTAAATTTGATTGAACGAATTCAGAGTTGGTGAATATGGAAAGAGTAAGTCTCTGCATAAGCTTGGATGTGATAACGCTGCATGAATCTGTTGTACACATAGGCTAACTCCACTGGCTCATAGCGACTTTTAATTTGAGGCTAAGACTGGAAAACAGGAAGAAGAACTCAGCTCTGTGCTTTGGCATCATTGCCTGTATGCTTCTGTCAGTGATTACCCAGATAACTGCTCAAGTGAAGCAAAATATTTCAGAATAAATCTGCTCTAATTGTTAATAATGATATTTTGTCTCAGCAAATGTGCTGAAGATCACTGCCAAGATTTTAGATGCTAGCTTACAGTCAGTGAACAAGCACTGATTAAAGAAATCCTTTTATCTGCTTACTAAAAAGAATGCATGCGGTTTTATGATGTGGAAAGGCTAATATTTTATTTCTCTGATTATAATCTTACAACTACCCTAACTTCTGGTTTTATAGGCTGGATTTAGCAAATCAGCTTTTATTCATGAATAAAATGAACTTCTCACAGAAGACCATCTGCCCCAGAATGGGACGTGATGCCTGGTCTCCTTCGTACGGCATCTTAACAGTCACACACAAAGCAGGAGAGCTGATGGCTGTGTTTCTTTATACCTGATAAGAGATGTGAGTCTGCCTGGTGTCACACTGCTTCGGATACGGAGTGGCTGGAAGTAATTCTTATTAATGAAACTGCCGAGACCTCTGCAGCTAAACCTCGCCGTAAGCGTTATTTCAGCAGCTTCATTTCAGGAATATAAAGACATTTCTTTTGCAGAATGACCTTTTTCTTGCTGCAAGGAGCTCTGTATCTAGTAATTATTCAGTCTTTTCATTTCTGAGGTGCGTTACTATGTGCACACAAGTCTCTGTGCATTGAAGCCTAAGCTCAAGCCAATTTTGCATATGTATAACTTGGAGTAATCCAGCATGGAGAAAACAACCTTACAACTCCTATTCACACCAATAATGGATTAAAAAATGCCAGCCTGCTAAGCTCAGGGAGAACAGGAACCTAAATGCCACCCAGCTGTAACTTCACGTGTCTGCAGCTCTTGCTGGGTTATCATCCAGGGACCCTGGAAGGAGTGGGACAGTCCTCCCCACGTGCCACCTCAAAGGGTGCATGTGGCTGTGCAGTGAGCTGGGGTGGGAGGTGGCCCTGTCCCCCTGACACCGTATCACCCTTCAGAACCTTGCTTTGGCTTGGCACCCAGCTGGCCAGACCTCTGCCAGCTCTAGGCACTGGGCAGAGCTGGGCAGAAAGGACCTGGGGAGATGGGAGGTCACCAGCTGCTTTAAGAATGGGGGGCAGTTCATGCTGTCTTAAAGAAAGTTTTTGAGCAGCAGTTTGGTGCTATGGCTCTGAGAAGAGTATTTTTCCCTCTCTGGCACCCTGGAGGTCACAATGCCAACAGGGGCAGCGAGCAGGGGGGCAGGAGGTGTGTTTGCATGTCTGCAGGGATCTGCCACAAAACTGGTCTGACGTAACTGGTGCATCACCTGGGGATGGGAACAGATGGGACAAGAGTCCTGCGTGCTGGTGCTGCTGCAGGAAAGAATGAAACATGAAGATAAACCTGAAGCTTTGGAAATGCACACCCATGGTCTGTGTCTGTGTCTGAGTGGGAACTGCCTGTGGGCAAGGAGATGAGACTGTTGGCAACTTCTGCTCCCTTCCATGGGCTCTGGAGAGATGATAGGTTCAGGGAAGCAGCACTTTGGTGACACCTGCCCAAGGAGCAGCACCTAAGGAGCAGTATCTTGCCCGTGAAGACTGGGTTTCTGCAGTCTTCCCTGCTTTGCAGGAAAGTTGCGCACCCAAAGCACTGGAACAACTTCTTGGCTGTGACTTTGGGACTTTGGGACCCCCCATCAGAGCACAGTGAAGAAAGGCTGCATCTGTGACAACTGCTGGAGCTGGCCTCTGCCTTGATAGGGGTTTTCTCTTTCTGTCTCAGATCATCCTGGGTCACAAATGCGGCACTAGGCCTGGCCGTTGCTGCTGGCATTGCCTGCAGCCCAAAGGGTGAAGTGGTGGGGAGGTGCTGCAGGCAGTGCAACCTTTGCCGGATGACGTTCTCTTGCCACAAGGCAGGGGTAAGGGCCTGTGAATTATAGTGAGCAGCACATCGCTGCTGCTTGTTTGGGATGGATCCAAAGCCCATTAAAGGCAATGGAAAGACTCCATTTTTCCACTGTGTTTTAGAAACTATTATGCTTTATTTCTGTCAGGAGTCATGTTTCACAGTAAATGGCACGCACTGTCACAAATCAGAAGAAGAAGCAGCAAGCACTTACTTAATATAGGGTATCTAAAGGTGCATATTCAAATGTGTATTATCTGGCCAAAGCTATTTCTGGACAAAGTTTTCTGCAGACTACCGCTCTGTGTTTCTCTCAACAGTTTACGGCCTTTCCTTCTGAAGTCAAAATCTCAGACTGAGGGCTTACTGGCACTCTGAAAAATGTCAGTTATGCTATATATATCTTCTAACAAAATAATGACCAGTGTGCTGGAAAATAACTTTCATTTAAAGGTATTTCAAGCAGGTCACAAGTTAATCAAGTCGTGACTCTCAAGTGTGTGAGTTATTGCTGTTAGTTACCTCTCAGCTAGCGAAGAGCACAGCTGTCTGGGTTTTTAAGTCGAATAAAGCTGCCTGCTGCTACATGTCTAATCCCCAAAGAGGAGGATGAGCCCAACCCTGTACATACTAACCAGCTCCCTTCCGGCTGCCCGTTAAAATGCTCTGTGCTGTAAAGGTGCAAGTACTACCCATAAAGGTGCTTGTTCTTCTGGGTCTCTTCAGGTCACATTGTATAGGTAATAGACCAGCTAACTTAAATAACAACTATTTTGGAACAGAAAGCTAAGATTAATCAACCCAACAGATGATACTTTTAGCTAGAAGAAAGACATTGAGGTTCTGGAGTATGTCCAGAGAAGGGCAATGAAGCTGGTGAGGGGGCTGGAGAGCAAGCCTTAATGAGGAGCAGCTGAGGGAGCTGGGGTTGTTCAGCCTGGAGAAAAGGAGGCTGAGGGGAGACCTTATTGCTCTCTACAACTACCTGAAAGGAGGCTGTAGAGAGGTGGGAGTCGGTCTCTTCTCCCAAGTAACAGGTGATAGGACAAGAGGAAACGGCCTCAATTTACACCAGGGGAGGTTTAGACTGGATATTAGGAGAAATTTCTTCACTGAAAGAGTTGTCAAGCATTGGAAGAGGCTGCCCAGGGAAGTGATTGAGTCCCTATCCCTGGAAGTATTTAATGACGGGCAGACATGGCACTTAGCGACATAGTTTAGCGGTAACTTGGCACTGTTAGGTTAATGGTTGGGCTCCATGTTATTAAAGGTCCTTTCCAACCTTAACAATTCTATGACTCTATGATTCTATATAAAGCATGAGCACTGAGAGACAAAGCTGTCCATGCTGCCAGTCTCAGGTCTGATCCTGTAGTCTGACATACGTTTTCACTTGAGCAACGATATCTGCCCTCATACAGGGGACCCAGCATGGACCTAAGGAGCAAGTTTGGTCTTTACCCCTCTCTTGTGCCCACTGTTAAAGAACAGCAGCAAGGTTTTGGCCAACCCCAGGTGGTCCTTGTTTCCCTAGCAGCTTTTGTGTTTTCTTACTCTCCCTTTCTCTGACCAATTTTGTGCTAATATTTTTTTCCCGTGTCAGAAATGAGAGAAAATTGCATCTCCAGAAGGGACGTGGGTACCCAGCAGCAGATGCTGGCATGTGGAGGACAAACAGCAAGTTGATTTTGGGCTTGAAGGGATCCCAGTTCAGAGGTTGGTCTCACTGGCTGAAATAGCAGGTAAGTTTTTCCCTCTGCTATTGGCAGAGCATCCTCAGCTGTCCCTCTGGATTAGTCTTCATCCTGACTGCATGCGGTGCAGAGAAGAGCTGTCCTTCCTGCTCTCCTAACAAAACCAGCAGGATTATCACTTAACAGAGTTGTTTTCTCTGAGAGGAACCGTAACAGAATCTGAGAAAGAGATATAACCCTGAATGAGTGTCGGTGGCACTATCTGCTTGAAGAAGGGGATCCTTCTTTTTGACTTTCAAGTCAGTAACTGGCAAGAGGGAAAATTAACACTCAGGCGGAAGACTGGGCAAATATACAATTTTGGGGATTTACACCAAGATGCAAGGAAGTTTCCTTTGCTCGCACGGCAAACAGGCCCCCTGGAGATCACTCGGGCTGTATGAAGTGAATAAAGTCTTCTGAACACCTTTCTCTAAGCCTGTAACCTGTATGTGATGTGTTTCTGCCTGCTGATGATAGGGAGACACAAAGCCTTACTCACATGAGAAATTCATATAATCCAGAAAGACGGTTTTGAATCATTTACTTTTGTATCGTAGGCTAATATTTTCATTTTTGGGTTCCCAAAATACAACTGCAGAGAAGAGAAAAGACCTTTGTAACAACGGTTGTAATAAATACAGGTTTTACTTTTTCCTCATGAAACAATGTGTTTTGGTCTTCAGTTTTTTTCATAGTCCCTCTGGCTTTCTCACACACACTAAGAACCCCTCCTCCGTACCATTCAGACATGAAACCAGAAGGTCTGCATAAGGTCAAGTAGATTAGCTGAATAAATCAAGTTAGGAAATGAACAATCATCACTCTTCAAAGCAGGCTTGCGGCAGAAGAAAAGTATTTCTCTTCATTATTTGATTTTTATAATCAAATACACTCAAAATGCTAGTCTTGAAAAAAAGTCAATCACCTAGAAGTCAAGCTAAGTTTCTGCCACTGTTTTGTTAAATGCACTTCATGGGCAGGATACACGTGGCTTTGAGTCTTTACTGAACTGTATCAGCTGTGGCGGTGGTCAGAGGCTGCAGAGAATCGCAGTGATAACAGGTGGGTCTCCAGGGGACCGGGAGCTGACACAGGTGCTTGTGGCATCTTCTGAAAGAGTGGTGCGCTGGCACCGAGCTCTCCCTCTGAACCAGAGGCTATTTCCACGTGTCTCCATTCCGCTGAGGGACATAGCTGATGCTTTTCACAACCCCTGGATGCAAAACATAAATAAGCGATCAGCTCTGGGATTCGTGCTGCCTCCCATGCAGAAGTGGGAGGAAAGGCGGTAGCTCCCAACCATCCCCATGCAGGAGCCGCAGGGTCTACCCCACCTGGCTATTGCCTTTCTCTGTAAACTGTAGCTGGAAAACTGTCTTGACCCAAATAATTACAGTTTTAAATTGACAAGGCAAGATTGTCAGGAAACGGAATGCAAAATGTTAGAAAATTCATTTTCATTCATACCCTGGGCAAAGTTTTGCTTTCACCTTTCTCGGACGTATGACTGGTTATACAACTTTAATTATTTGATAAGTCAGAAATTCTTTTTGTACCAAGAAGCTTACAATTTAAATTGACAGAACAGAAAATAATTAGAAACTAAGGCCCAGGGAGATTCACTGGTAAAGACCTGTAGGTCTTTACCTAGCTGAAACCTGATGTCAAGGAGCTCTCTTCACTGCCGTAAACTCAGCTCCTGTGTGCAGATGGGAGCTTTGAGGCTGGGTGTGGAAAGAGAACTGTCCTTTTGCTTGCACAGGTGTTATATGTGCAGACATTTTGCAGGTGCGAGTAAAATGTCTCTGCTGTTGGATTTCAGTATGATTATGTCATTCTCTCATCAGCTAAAACCCATCGGGTCGGAAAATAATAGTCGTCTTATTTGGAAATTTGGGGGTTTGTGAGCTGTATCACCATATTGCCACAAGATAAAACTGATTTTGTGCTGTGAAATGCAGGACACGCAGAAAAAAATATGCTTACTTGAAAGAATTTATTTGTGTTTCATAAAATAATTTACAAGATGTTTATTCTTAAGCATGGTACAAAGCTTCTCCAAATTTAAAAAGGAGAAACTGGAACAAGTGGCTCTGCTTCAAAAATATCTGCCCTCCTTCCACCAGAAAACATGAACAGAAAGGGAAGCATCCTCAAAAACTAAGGCCCAACAGTGAAGACAAGCAGAGTAAATTTGCAAAGCTTTGGGCAGGAAAGGAAATTTGCAGTCCCCACAAGCAGTGGGTTTGCAAGAACCAGTTACACATGCAGGCCTCATTTCTTGACATATAAACCTTCAGCCCAGAGAGATCCTGCACCGCAAGTGATGTTAGCTCAGTTGTCATCTGTCCAGCTCATCTGTATGCAAGCCAAGGCTGCTTTTGGTATTCACAACCCGGTGCTAAAGTTGGTTAATGAGGAAACCCATTGATCTGCAGCATTTTCTTCTAGGAGTTTAAAAGCAAAAGAGAACTCTGTGAATGAAGTGATCGCTGTCCTCTGCTTTAACATGACAGCTTTCTCATCTTCTCTCCCTGCTTACCCTATTATTCTGCTGCTCCTGGTATTGTGTGCTCCGGAGATTGCAAACATGAAGTGGGAGAAGCTCCATTTTTCTTCACCCCAGTTGTGAATATCTGCTTTCACCTTTCTGAGATTGTGTCTAATTCTGCAAAATTAATTATCCGATAACTTTGAAAGTTCTTATTATCTCCGGAAACTAAAATTGATTTCTGTATTTCAATACAAAGTTGAAAATCTTGCTTGGGGGATTCTGGTAAGCTGCAAGCCACTTACAGAAGAATCTTCCTGTAACCAGCAACGATTCTCGCTGCGGTGGAATAGTAATTGTTTCATTAGATCTACTGCTAATCTTATGAAGACCAGAGAGAGGGGGCCTGACTCTGCCTGCTTTGCACCAGCCTGGGAAGGCTGCCGTCCTCACTGCTGCTGGTGCTGCTCTGGAGCTGCCTCCCGCGAAGGAATGAGTGGCACCGAAGAGAGGAGCTGCTGCTGTTCAACAGTCGAAATCCACACTCTTCATATTGGGGATGTCAACTGAAAAATTATTCATAACAAGAAAGGAAGCGTGAGGAATATTCACTTCATTCACCGTTAGATCAATAATGCTGATTTTTCATTACAGTTACAGAAAATGTATTGAGATGTAAAATTGATTACTTCCATTTACCATTTCTGCATTTTGTATTTTTCACATTTACGAAACACAGAAGTTAAAAAATTCTCAGCTGGAAGGCCACCGAAATGCGAGTGTTGTCCTAGTTTAAGTGCCAAGTTTGATTCATGCTTTTCGTGTATGACATGAAGATAGTGTTGTGTTGATCCATACAGTAAAAGAAGAATTGACTACTGGGTCTAGTTCTGCTCTGTCACTGTGAGCAGAAGTGAGACAAGCAGCCCAAAAGTTCCTACTTAGTTCTTTCAACTGCGGTGCGTGCATACAAGTGACAGGCCAAACAGGCTAGTCAAAACCCACCAGACTAAGTCCCCAGTTCAGTAAGTAGATTTTTATATGATACTTGGACTACAGATGGCTCAAAACTGTCATCCACAATCTGGAATAAGGGTGACTTCCCCCCCCACCCCATAAAGCATCAACACTTTGGAAACACTAAATGTAACTCCCAGTTACTCCAGGACAAGCAGGACAGGGCTTGACAAAAGGCATTTCATCCAAATACCCACATCTCTGGCACTGACAGCCTCTCTGTTGTGACCTTATGGAAGCCACCCTAACTTTCCTACCTCTTAGAAGCAGTCAAGAGTTTATGCGCTGTGGATTAGAAATGTCTGCCCTTGGTTGTTGTTGGCAAGCAGTTCACAGTGGTTCCTAAAGACCAGAAATGCAATGTGTTGGTACAGCACAGCCCACCCTGTTTGATGTATTATTATTGTTAGGTATTATTTCAGCATGTATTATTAAATCCTCTTCCTTGTGCCAATTGTATTATCAGTAATTTTACCATCTGTCCTCATACACCTCATAGTTTCCTTCTGATTTGTTGCTAAATGATGGGAGTTGGGGCGTTTAATACAGACTTGGCACTTTCTCATTATCAAATCAATGATCTGTTCAAGTTTAATTGTGCAACTTTTTAATACGTGAGTCCACTCCTGAAAGGACTCTCAGGCAGAGACCCTGAGCCCCCGTTTGTATCCGTCACTACTCTGGCACATTCTCTTTCTCCAGGGCATCACCTTTTTGAAGTAAAGTGTATCTTGGTGGCTGGAAGATGAGGTTCCCTGGCACTGCAGGAACTCATCTAAAGGAACAATTTTTTTAACGTTAAGAATTAATTTGGCAGTTGGACTAGATGATCATTGTAGGTCCCTTCCAACCGAAATAGTGTATTCTATTGTAATTTACAATTAAAATTTTTCCCTAAGCTGCATTAAAGGCAAAGTTTTTCTCAATTTTTATTGCTTTACTGCTAAACGTTGATCTTTGCCTCTGTTTTCATCTTCTTTAGTCTCATTTCATTCTGAGTAATCAAATTTCAGGGGGGAGAAGTTTTCTCTTTCGTAAGTCCTCTGTGCCAACACTCACGGGTGATTCGGTGCCAGTAGCATGAAGCTGCCAAACCACACAGAAAAGCTGTATCCCCTGAGCACCCTCAAGCAGTGAAGCTTTTGTCTCGGTGATGACAAGTGACATATTGCTTATTAAAGATAATATCTTGCCAGCTCCC
The DNA here is from genome assembly GCA_013396915.1 of Stercorarius parasiticus. Taxonomy (NCBI): domain Eukaryota; kingdom Metazoa; phylum Chordata; class Aves; order Charadriiformes; family Stercorariidae; genus Stercorarius; species Stercorarius parasiticus. Next base: position 142,100 of record VWZL01004836.1, read on the forward strand.
ATCCCTCACCCTCTTTTTCTTTCTGCAGTCGCAGAGCTGGTGAAACCAGGCTTGTCTGTCAGCTAGTCAATCTTTTTTTCTTTTTTTTAAAAATCTCCTTAGCTGTATATCAGAAAGTTTCAGGGTGCAGTCACTGTGCAGCAGGGGAGCAGAGGCCAGTCAGTCCCGCAGGCTGTGGCCACACTGGTAAAAACAGTGAAGACCTGGAGGTAGATGCCGCGTCACGACTGCCTTTGTGGTTAAACTGCTGGAGCCACCCCTGGCATTTGTGACCATTCCCAAGAGGTGGTTTGGATGCAGCCATCCTACTTTGAAGGCTATGCGTGTTTAGCTGCATGAAGGTGGCCAGACCATGGCACCTGGCCACAGGGAAGTGTAGAAGCATCCTCTGAGTAGGCAGGGGCGACCAATCTCTTCCTCATCTTTTCATAATGCCTTCAGGCTGTGCACAAGGTTAGTCCAGTACCAGGTTAGACCCTCTCAGAGGTGAGGATGCAACTGGTCAGAACTCATTCATTGTAAAGCCTGCCCAGAAATAACACCCAGAAATAATTCCCATACTGGCATCAGGAAGTTGAAGACTCTGCTTCAGTTTCTACCTCTTTCTGAATTGGAGGAGATCCATATCCCCCTCCTCACTTCCATCTGAGCGCCCTGCCCACCAGGCATGGATGCCAGCAGACACCTTCCTTGCTTCTGAAGCAAAGTGCCTGTGCACAGATCACAGCAGGAGAACCTAACGAGATGGAGGTGACACCACACCATAGTGCTTCAGAGCCCTAGGCTGATGGTGTGGAGAGCAGGGAGAGCTGAAATCTGCTCTCCAGGCCCGCCTTCCAGGAATGAAAACACCCATAACAGCTGCGCTCTTTTTGGGGCTGGAGCTTAGGCTGTCAGCATGCAGTCTCTGGGGGTCAAGCAAAGTTAAGGCAACTCCTTGCATTATTCTCAGATCACAGCAAACTTCTGGCAAGAGCTGACTTCTGTCTCCTTAACTCGCAGGCGTTGGGATGCACATACTGATGCCTAGGCTGGGTGGTCATTTCATTTTCCGGATTACACTGAAAATTGCACCCAAGTTCTGTCTTAAGTATTGAAGTGGATTGCCTGAATTTTGCGAGGAGGTAAATGGGAACTTTATGTGATTTGCTCAAAAAAACCAAATGTGGAAATCATTGGGCACAGAGAAGCCCAAATAGGGCATTAAATGTCAGCGAAGCAAACAGTCCTGGAACTCACCAAACCTCGTTTTTACCCCATGGAAGTGTCTGGCTGCTTCCAACATGAATATATTTGCAGAAAAAATGTTGGGCTGCTGTTATGATATGCTTTTTTTTTTTTTATAAACTTATGTTTGGGAAGGATTTATTGCCGGCTACCTCTACTCCATATTGTTGACATTTTGAAATAGAGGAATGTATTATTAATTTGGGCCATTTTTATTAGTTAAGCAGCTTACTTATGAAAGACACTACTGAGACTATAAAACTGAACTGCACAAAGGCCATTTGGGAATTGAGCTAGTAAACTAAAATAGATCCTAACAAAACAAATTGAATAATACAGAAATGTTTGTCAACGCCAAAAGTCAGGCCTTAATATTTCATGCTGCCAAAATTACTGTACATGTTTATGCAGTTGATTCATGGAGAAATACTAGGGAAGAGTTGAAAAGACGATCACAAATAACACGTTGAAGTTTTTTTTCCCCTCAAACATCAAAATACGAAGAGGCAAAATATGTAGGATTTAAGCAAGACAGCAGAAACAGAGGTTAATTTTAATTTTCAATTAATATATGGGCCTGAGGAACAATAAACACTCAGAGACTTGACTATCAGACCGAAATCTTTTGATAACGATGTTCAGTGCAATAGAACAGCTATTTTTTCCATGTGTGCCTCCTGACAAAATGGGACTGTGCTAGCACAATGTACAGTTCCTTCTCAAAGGCTTTAAAGCACTTAATCACACTTCCAGTGTCAGGAGGGGAAACTCAGGGGCTGTGGTACAATAGTATCAAAGCACCAATGGCAACACAAGTGATAACAATCATGTGCTCAGTGACTGAAGGTACTCATCACATGCAAATCACTGAACAACTCAAATACTTTGTAGAGTAAATCAACATCTTTTATAAGTTTAAAAAATATTACTTTTTCCCTTTTTTTTTTTTACAGCAGAGGATATCTGACCTCATATTTGTATCCTTCTAGTCAAGGTGAACAAACCATTTGTTTCCAAAAAAAAAGGTTGCAGAGCAACTGAGGGCTGTAGAGGGAGAGCTGGCTGTGTGGCAAGGATGGCACTGTATGTCAGCTTTGCACTGCCCACTCCTGGGGGCTCAGGGGACATTTAAGAGCTGCTCAGGCTCCTTAAGCCAGAACATGGCTCCAAAGGGCAATAGGTCTGCCAGGATTTGCATGTGCAGGAAAGTCTTGCCGGTGTTCTCCTTCCCAGGACACCTTCCTTAACGCAGGTCGCAGGAGAAACGTGATATGACAGCTGTCCTGATGGCCGCACTATGCGAAGAGCTCCCTCTAACATGGGAATCTTTTCAGGATGACATAACAAGTTTAAGAGGAATAGCACAGATCTTCAGCCTCTCTCCTTGTATTCAGCCCCAGTAGCACCAGTAAGCATGAATCCAGTGAGCAGAGGAGATTACACTGTGCTTCTCTTACCATCCCCTTCCCTCCTCCTCCAGCCCAGTGAACTTCGGAACAAACTCATCAAATAGAAGTTCTGTTCAGTTCTGAGCTCTGTCTAGATTGGGTTTCCTTTTCAGAAATATAAGCTCTGATACAGTCAACCTGGAAAAAACTTCTGTGAAAGTTATTACATATTTTCCATTAAGGAAGAATATTTTAAAAACATGAATGAAAAGAACACAGAAAAAAACCGGCAGTGTGAAGTCCAAAATGAACAGGGTTTTCTGTAGTTCCTGGGAAACTGAATTCTGATTTAAGAATCTAGTATGAAAAAAGCTATATGTGATGAACGCTAGAGGGAAAAGGGGGACCTGGATATATGCAGTGCAGGCTTTTGTTCTAGGAGAAATTTTCAACACCACCTATAGAATTTGGGTACATATCTAGAGAATTTGTACATAACAAATTTATGTACTCTAAAGTTTACAGGGTATATAGAACATTTTTCCCTACGTTATCACTCCTTACCATTTGCAGAGCACTGAAAAGCTATTTCCTTTCATTATGAAGAGTTACACTAGGGACTGTAGGAAAATGCGGTAAGTCCAGTCTCTCTCTCACTCTTGCAGTTTGACAGATCACTTGGGAGAGAAAAAAAAATTAAAAAAAAATATTTTTCCAAAACGTTTCAATAAAAAGAGCCCGTTGTCCTGCAAAAATATGCATGATGTAGAAAATATTTGAGGAATCTTATGCTTTCCTCTTTTAACTCTTTATCATCTATATTGACTGGGGAGAGATATAAACCTTTATAGATATCATCTACCTATCTGCCAGCTGTCTACCATGAAGCTGCGTTAAACACCTGTGACTTGTTTTGATTTCCCTTCATAAAGGGCACTTGGACGGCTTTTTAGAGGGCTGACAATTAAAGAAAAATAGCTCCATACTTGCACCCTGGAGACTGGGAAAATAAACAACCCAAATGTTAAGTGCCTTCCTTTCTAAGATCTTTATCATCATGAAGGTGGTTCCCTAACTGGTTTGCAGGTGAGGAAGCTGGGACATCTTTTGTCTCTTCTGCAGTAAGGGAGACTGCTCCTCCATTTGCAAGGCCATTCACTGCTATCATTCTGCAGTGTTAAATCTAGTTATAATTATACTTTTTCTGGGGCCAGGAGCATTGCTCACATAAAGGAACAGAGAGACTTCCACTGACTCCGGTGGGTGTTAGATGAGTCTCTTCACGGATCATAGTATGAAAATTTGGGCTGAAGTGAGAGTACAACTCAAAACCTACTGTAGTCATAACAAATTATTGGCAAAGTTTACTGGATATTGGCAATGACATTTTCATTAGTTCAAAGAACACATGGTTTATGGCATGTCACTTGCAATGATAATTACAAAATTACAGCATAAATATAAAAATAATTTCAACTAATTGAATTCTCAAATGGCTAATGGGTCAACTGGGAAACAATGAGAAATAGATCATGGCCTGACGGGAAAAGGAAGGAACGCTACCATGCACTGAGTACAGGAAAAAAAAATAGAGAAAAGGGCATTTGCAGGCTAGTAGGATTAGCAGCAAACTGTGGAGGTTGTTACGGTGGATTGCTAGTTTACATACAGCCAGGATGGGCCTTCAGATGTGCTCTGAGATCTTTCTGTGGGATGGAAGAATAAGAAGGTAGTGGCTTTGTGCCAGTCCTACTGAATAAGTTGCCACAAGAAGAGGTCAGAATGGAAAGAAAGACCTGTGCTCCAAGGGCTTTGTAAGAAGTTCATCACCAGTCCCTTCCTGATGATGCACCACGCTATGGCCACCTTAAAACCTCTCTGTGCTATGTGTATACATTGTGGGCTGGGACTTTCACTTGTGCAAGTATTGGTCTTTTACAGGACCCTGTATTGGTCACATTTAACATCTTGGTGTCCTGGAAAAAAAGGTCCATTTTGCAATACATACTAAATAAGGAAACACTGCAACCCTCTTAAGAACAAAGCAATAAGCAAAAGGATGGAGGCTTTCAGTACTTAAAGGGGGCCTACAGGAAAGACGGGGATAAACTTTTTAGTAGGGCCTGTTCCAATAGGACAAGGGGTAGTGGTTTTAAATTAAGAAAGGGTAGATTTAGACTAGATATAAGGAAGAAATTTTTTTACAATGAGGGTGGCAAAACACAGGAACAGGTTGCCCAGAGAGGTGGTAGATACCCCATCCCTGGAAACATTCAAGGTCAGATTGGTCGGGGCAACGAGCAACCTGATCTAGTTGAAGATGTCCCTGCTCGTGGCAGGGGGGTTGGACTAGATGGCTTTTAAATGTCCCTTCCAATGCAAACTAGTTTATGATTCTGTAAGAGGCTATGATTCTATAAGAGACTCCCGGGTCTGGAGTCAGACCCAGTAGAGGAGCATTGATGGGGCTGAGATCTCTCTGTATTGGTACAGCTATAATCCATGGTGCTATACTATTTCAGAAGCTTAGCTGGTATCTTTGCTGCAAGAAGTGCATCCAGAGCAAAACTCGTGAAATCTGCTCTGTTTTCCACTCTGACAAGAGTTTGTTCGTGTCTATGTGGTGCTAGGATGTGGCTGCTAATGATTTGATGCTAGGATGTGGGCAGTAATTAAAATGAATTTAGAAGACAGGAGAGTAACAAAAAGGAAATAAAATTATTATTGACTGAAAACGAGCTGTGGTTATGTAGTGTGGAGCAGATAAATCAAATTTAAGGGACAATAGAGACAACATGATGGCAAACACGAGAAATTGCAGCAATGGAAATTCATGGTTCGTGTAGGATGGCATTAGGATAGGAGAAATTTTGAGGAGTATCCCCCAGAAGAGTTGGTGAGAATCTCATTATCTGAGTCAGAAAAACTAGAAAGAACAAAGGGCTTCAAAATATTTCTGAGGGGAAAATGCTGTCCAGATGGAAAGACGTACCTGGAGACATGACATTTTTCTTTCATTTCTAGATATGGCAACTATAACCTTCACAGCTGCAGACAAACATATGGCACATCAGGTTCTTGTCTTTTGGAAATGAAGTGGTGTAAATTGTAATGAAAGGATATCAAGGACACTTTTGACAATGATATGTTTAGAGCTTGCTTAAATAACCGATGTACAAAACATGGTGAAGACTGATTAGAAAAGAAGTTGCAATCATGCAATAGATAAAGAGGATTTATTCACATGTTTTTCAACCCACATGTAGTGATTTACTGCAAACCTAACCATAGGTGTGTTTAGGACTGGTGGCCTATAAGTTTTTTTTTTTCAGACTGCTAAAGCAATTGATTACAACTGAAATAGAAAACTTCAAATGAAGCTGTGGAAGATGGTGCTTGGGCAGTACACATAAAGCAATTTGTTAACCTGTACAAAAGAAGTGTGCGACTGCAGTTGCACAGTCATCTCCTCTGGTCTGAAATAATTTAAAATTGTAGAAAGCAATAGAGAATTAGGCTTTGCAGCATGATATGCTGCATGTTAAAAAATTATTAACTTCAAAGATCCATGAAAGAGATGAGGTGGCCATAAAAGGTTGTATCTGCAGGATCAGGGCCAGCAAGTCATGCCTTTCTAATCTTTCACTTTTTGCACACCATTCTGGCACCTGGCGAGCAACGCTGTGGATTTCTAACCACCTTGTAGCTACCCTTGTCCACTTACTGGATAGGACAGTGGCTGGGATTTGGGAAGCTTTGCATCGGTTCCAGGTTCTGCCCAAGATTTTGCGTCAGTCATTTCTATGAATTAAGACAGTTACTTAACAACTCAGGACCATGGTTTCCATCTATAGCCTGGGCAGTAGAGCACATCCCAGGCAGGTGAGAGGAGCCCTCCATTTCAGTGTCCATGTGTGAGTGCCTGCAGGCATATACAGCTCAGTTCAGGTGACCCGATGAGGTCGCCAGATCCTTTTGACACACTCTAGGGTACCTGGAACACCCACATGAGCTTCACAGGTATGACAAAGAAAATGTAGGGGGCCTGTGGGGTGTCCTAGGACATCTCAAATGGCTCTAGACAATTACATTTAAGGGCCTGAATCAGAGCCTGTACATGCTGACTACTCAATTTAGGTGTCTTGAACCATAACCTGCCCAGTTTTTCACACTTCTCTATCCCTTTGCAAAAGACAAAACCATTCAATTTACATGAACCGCCCACCAAGCTGCTCCTCCTGTGCCTGTCACTATGGTACTGACCTCCTTGCTTGGACACTCTCCTTTGAGTGATCCCCCAAAGCGTTGGGACAGGCTGGAGCACACAGCCACTGCTGTCAGAAATATTAAGTAACCTTTGATGGGTAAGCCCACACAGCATAACCTGACAGAGAAAATCCCCTTCTTCAGAGGGAGAGAAAGAGTTGAATAGGGAGGATGCAAATATTTGAAATGTTGAGGTTTGGGATGGTTCCAGGCCTGGATAAAAGTTTGGACCATTTCCTGGCATGGCCAGCCAGGTTTACACAGCGCTGGTTACTTGCCTCAGGAAAGCTGATATTAGATCCCTGTTAACAGAGAGCACTCTAAATTTAATTCAGCTTTATTATTAACTAGTAGTAGCATAAGTGATATTTATCTAAGAAAGAAGCGTGAAGAGATGAGTGCAGAGGCCAATTTACATCTCAGCTATCATATTACTGTACAATTCTAAATGGCAAAAATTAATGGTGATTCTGGTGTGCTTTCCCTGATGAGAGATGCAAAATCAGTTTATCTGAAGAAGTATACAGGACAGACAAGAAAATATATTCAGGGCAAGTCCCAGGAGATATCTAATTACTCCTGGAATTAAAAACGGATATTGCAGGCTGCATGGCAAATTACTGAGACAGTTACAGTGTGATGAGGTCTCCCAAAAAGCGCTTTCTTAATTGTGCCGGAAAAATGTGTTTAAATCATCAGCATACTAACGTGTCTGCTGGATATCGGGAATACTTATTTGACTTTCCATGACGAACACATTTAGCCAGTTAATCTGTTATTCCTAAAGACTCTCATATCCAAAATGCAGCCCTACTCCCTTTCAAGGGGTGAGGGAAGTCTCTGGTACTCTCTTCCGTTTACCTGGCACTCTGGAAAGAGTACAGAGTCAAACACCGCATTCAAAAGCTCTGAAAAGACAGGCTTTTTAGTGTTTACTGTAATCATTCCTTATTAACTTGAAATAGGGTTACAGAAGCACTGGACAAAGGTAATACTTTGTGTGGGATGAAGTCACAAGATAAAATTAACCAAGGTAAATACTTTGTTCCCTTGGTTTCCTCTTTTCTTAAATTTGTAAGGAACTTGGAAAAGAATGGAATATGCAATGTGGGAAAAAATATCCACCATTATTCTGTAGAAACATATGAGTAATAACAAAAATGGTCTGCTCCTTCCACAGGTGATTTAAATAATTTTTTTCTCACCCACTTAGCTTTTTTATGTTTCACTTAGCAAAAATGGTAAAAAGACCTGAGCATCTTTCTGTGTTATGCATTTACACAGGCAAAATACCCTGGAGAAACAAATTATCAAAATCACATCAGGTAAGAGTGAAAGCTGACAAGACAGAATTTTGGATCATGGTTAAAAGATGCTTTCCAGCAGTTGTACTCACTGTTTTGTAACTGATTTTGACTTATTGATTGTAAATGCAAAACTTTCTAAAATAGCTTGAGCTGCAGGTGATACAATAGCTCTTTCTTTGATGAAAGCAGAAAAACTGCTCAAAGCCTTTTGATACGGAGGTGGCACAGATTAGTCAGGGCCCTGTCTCATGTTCAGCACCATGCTCTGACTGAACTTTCCCAAAACCACAATTTTATTACTGAAATACTGACTTTACAGACCGAGTTCTTTCTAAGAAGCCCAGGACAGTAAGTCTCCTCACTGAATTTCATAGTGCAGTCAAGTGTCTGTGCGTGTCAGTGTGCTCCAAGTGCAGAACTAGTACTTATCATCATGTGTTTTGTTTTTCTTTCCTTGTACAACATTAAAGTCTTCTACGTTATTCCAAAGGCTGCCTCAGATTGCTGTTGGTTCTTTTACGAATACAGTGGAAACAATCAAAGCCTAAAAGACCCGTCGTCTTCTGGTGGCTCATCAGTTACCAATTTGGTCCTGTGCAAAGCTAATACCAACCCTGTTGGAGCTCAAGCCCTGCTGACTTCACACTGGTGTGGATTAGGGAGCACTTGGGAAATCAGGTCATGCTCCAAGAAGATCCCACTGCCTGAAGGATTGTCACTCATTGAATTGTTACAGCTCATAAAAATGTAATTTCACCTTAAAATTTGCTAGGCAGAAAAAAGACTTCTTGCTTGCTGCTAATGTGTTGCCTTACACGAAGAAAAATAGGTGCTTTGCAAAACCTATGGAGCTGAAAACCTGGAAACTGAATTAAATTACAGTTCAGGATCCCGCTGATCAGTCTAGTGTAGTGGATGGCTTTGCTTCTTCCAAGGGATAGATTTGCTTGGGCAAGTCTCCAAATCCCCAAAACCTCCCTTGGCTGCATCCAAACCATCCGCTTTGTCAGGGAACCTGCTAACAGTGTGTCGGGTGTGGGTTCCATGACTGAACACAGGACTCCAGCTGGGTTAGGAGCAGAGACTTTGCTGCTCAGCCTGGAATTGTGTCCTGCTAATTAATAAGCGATCGTTCCAGTGTCCTCATGTGAGCTGCATAGGACTGCTTATGTGTGGGGATAAAGGGGATGATGCATCTGCCATGCACCCTGTCAGGCAGGAGGAGGAAGAGCATCAGAGAACAAAAGAAATGGTTTGTTCGTGATGATGCCACCACCTCAGGTTGTTCATTGAAGCTGCTGAGACTAGTGCACATGTTGAGAAAAGCATCTTTCTTCATCATAGTAAATTTGTATCATTTGCCAATAAACAGGTTCAGTTGAGAATTTCCCTGCAGGTTCTGAGAACACCACTTTCCAGTGGGCAATGGGCAATTTAGGATTTTCCCACTCATTGATTTCCATAGACCAGAGAGGTTGCTAAGGGTAAAGAGAAAGTTCACCAAAAAACTCGCAAGACAACAGTGATTTTGCTTTCTAGCTTTCTTCTGTTACAAAGAGAGAAGCCCACAAGAAACCATTAAAATTCTAAAGTATCAAAGCCAGCTTGTGTGAAAGGATAATTGACTTTTCCATCTAAGTTACTTTGCATTGGAGAGCTTTTTGAGTTGTGTATTGTCTGGTTTGCTGGTGAAGGTTCCTGAAGCAACCCGTCCCATTTCCAGACCATGATGGAATAACGCAGCTTCTCCCCATTCCCTTTTGGGGCAGGTTTCATTCTTCTGTTTGTGCATGAATCTATCACATGGTTCAACTCCTTCCATCCTTTCTATAGGTCTCTTGGTTGATACTAATGTCCCACATCATAATTAACACACCTGGCTTCAGGCAGCTTGTTCTTTTTTTTTGGTCACCTGAAAGCTCAGTGGTGTAACTTTTAGACACAGTGTATTGAGAAAAATTGTAACAGAAGATTATATAGTATTTCATTTGTCATGAAGATTGAGAAAATGTCACATAACATATTAAAAACATAAGATAATGAGAGTGTCAAAGTTGTGGAAACCCCATTCATCTTGTCAAACTTAGAAGAACTTGATGTCAGTAGATCACAGCTTGTTCCACCTGGGAGCAAGGAAGATGCTCTCAAAATTGTGGGTCAGCAATAAAACTCCTTGGGCAATGCAGTTGTATAATCCATCATGAAACTGCAGACAGAGCCACAATCTCATGTTCAGAAAAGGTGAATTATTTTTTTTTATTATTTACTGTGCTAGCAGAGAAAACCTGGTTTTCCCTCTACTATATAGGTCTGACATGCAGCCTATATATGCAGAAGATATCCTGTACTCACACTGATATACTGAACATAATATTTACAGTGAGTAAATTTTTTTCCTCATTTCCTCATTCTCATTTCTTACTGTAACTTTTAGAGTATTTACCCTCTGTTTGGGCATTTTAATGCCTCATTTTCATTTCATTTTAGTGAGGTAGTGCAGAGACAAAGAGCCTCATCTCATGGGACTGGTAATTAACCTTGTCTTGTTGATAACATTTTCTCATGTCATCTCACTCTGTCACCTTCTGGCTGTAATTTACTCTTTAGCCTGAAAACATTTCTGAGAGAGTAAGCAAGACACTAAGGTCTACCAAAACTGAGCACTTAGGCACGTCGCTGCCGTCGACTGGCTCTTGGCACCTCTTTGCTGGCAGTGTCTCATCTGCCTCTCTGGTCACATCATCTCTCTGACGAGGATGCCTCTCCCCAAAAGGCTGGGCTGAGACATTGGAACAGCAAAGAAGCAATGAGGACACCGTCCAATGGAAGGACAAATCACAGCATTTTGGATTCTAGTTTAATAATGGTAGACAAATCCATTTGAAGGGCTTGTGTCATTTTGTCTGAGTGTTTGTGGGATTTCTGCTCTCTTTCCAGAGATTCTCCACTAGGACTTTTGCATCTGAGATTTCAGCACAAAGTTATTTTTTCACATGAACCCTTGTTACAAAAGCAGGAGTTGGGGATTACAGGAGCTGATTTACAGTCAGAGGACATATGAATATTGTTGCAAAGTAAGTGGAAAAGGCTGGATATGGAAAAGAAAGCAGCTGTATGGTTTCCTGATCTGATAAGGGCTGCTAGAGGAATAGCAATATGGATGATGTACACATACAAGGGAACTTGGTTCCCGAGTCAGAGTAGACACGGCAAGAAATTGTATGGTCTGTAATAAGAAGCTGTGGAAATATGACTGAAGAGTTTGGCTGAAGGAAGAGACAAAAAAAGTTTGATTTGTCACAGGCAAAAATTAACCTGGATTTGCTGGGGCAATTTAGCAGCTCCAAAGTGTCATTGACTGTTTAGAAAGGATTTTGATAAAATCTTCAATTACAATTTCAGGATGATTCAAAAAGATGAATTATTAACCGTCTCTTGAACTCCACAGGATCTTTTTCTACCTTTGCCAGGTCCTGCTCTTACTCAGCGTCAGGGAACATTTTGGAGATGGCTGTTTGATTTGTAGAAGAGACAGCAATAAGAATACTAGGGAGAGGCAAAGTCAGGTAAAATGAGTTTCTATTTTTTACTCTGCTGTTGACATTGAAACTTTTGACAGTTCCTTTGATCTGTCTTTTCTGTGTCATGCATAGGCAGAACTGGAAAAGTAGAGCTTTTCTCAGGAATACTTCCCATGTGAAACTATAATTTTTGCCATGAGCAAGGGATGAAAACATGAAAAAGGGCTTTTTCTTTTCCCACACTCACAAACTTTCACTCTCACACAGCTTTTATAGAGCTGAGAAATATTAAGAGAGCGTGAAGAAGAGAAGGGGAAAAATATATTTCATATTTAAAAGTAACACCTTGCCTTTAACATGCTTGACAATGATTGCCAAACACAACACTTTCTCTTGAAAAGTAGCACTTCTAATCCTTTCCTACCATTTCACAGCTGGTAAGGATACAGGTGAAACCCGTGTGGAGAGTGCACACAATTCTCAATTCTACAACAGAAAACTTTGGCAAAAAACCATCCTGACACTCTTCTTTTCAACTTTTTTCTTTCCAGTTTTATAAGCTATGCCTCTGTCTGACAAATAGCTTCTCTTTTAAAACGGGTTTTTGGTCCAGTTATACTTGTGGATGAAAAGTATGTTGGAAGAATGTTGGCTGTCTCTCATCGTGGGTGTGATAATGTTTCCTAAGGACTCCTATAAGAGGCTTTTTGCTTACAAACAGTTCCTCCACCCTGCAGGAGAAGAATTAACCTCAGAAGTCCAATAGCCACAGGAACAGAGAGTCAAATGATTGAACCAATAGAAAGCACTAAAGAGCAAAAGCTAAGACCCAGGGTAAGATGCAGAATTTCATATATGGGCCCCTGTGCACCATAGACACAATTTAGGTGCCAGTGTTCAGGAGAGCAGTCCAGCTCCAAGTCTTAAGTCTGATTAGATCACAAGAAGCTTTTTTTTATTTTATTTTTGAAAAGTCCTTTAAGCAAATAAAGTTTTCCAGATGGGTTTGCCCAAAGGTGCTTCTGCCTTGACTGGCCTGCTTGTATAGACATGTATCGCCCACCTAAAATGGTGTGTAGTCCTCAGACAGAGCTTTTCCATGCCTACATTGCCAAAGGGTCATGCTGGGCCATGCATGGTGTTCCTACATATCATCACAGCACCATGATCTACTCTGACGTTGGTATGTGGTATCAACCACCTGATTTTGGTCCTACCACCTTGCTGGGTGTCTGAGAGGCAGGATAAACCCTGCGTCTTTGGAGTGACAGTGCCTGGTCGTTATCCTTCCAGTTCTCATTGAAACAAAACGTGCATCCCATCCCTGTGAAGCTGGGACTGTGCATGGTGCGTGTGGATGTGTGAACAAGTGGGCTGACCTGTGCCTGCATCTGGACATGCCAGGGGTGCCCGTGGTCTTCCTGAATCCTATAGCCCTCTCCTAGCCAAGGTAATAACACATGTGTGTGTGTGCGTGTCTAATTGAAGTTTCCTTACTGAAGGTAACATATCATGATCGAATACGTGAAGATATCACCTGCAAATGCTGCTTTAAACTTCACACACCATATACTGACAGAGAACTTTGGCTGTGGCAAAGTGGCTTGGCTAAATAAATATGTTAGAAAAATGCCTCCTTCTGCCTATCCAGATAATGCAGAACTGGGAAGTTGGTATCTTTCTTCTAGACGGGATTTTACGTAATCGTCTCAATATTCCATTTTAATATGCCTAGGTATCTATGGATGAACCTTGATTGTTCTCAAGTGAAATATTGTGAATCAAATCATGATGACAGAATCTTGACTATTTAATTAATGTGTTAGCATGTATCTGTAATGCTTGATTCCTACAGCTGACAAAATTAACAACTTCATTTAACTATGTTGTTCTCAGTGGAAAAGAGCACACTTAAATGCTCCATGGTGCTATTTACACCTGCTTAATTACTTGTATTTACAAATTGCCTAAATTACTTTGCCATAGAGGAGGATGGGGACCATGGTCCATGAATAAAATTACAACTTCAGACTTCAAATGCCAGTTTGGTATGCTGCCTTTGTCAGAGGTGTTTTGGAGTCTGTTCATATGAGGAAAAATCCATGGCTATTTATACATCTTCCTGTCTTGCACCCACAGACACCTCAGTTTAGATTAAAATTATAATTTTATGTCACGTCAGTAGAGCAAGAGGGAGTGTTGTTGTTGTTGTTGTTGTTATTATTATTATTAATAATAATATTATATGTTTCGGAGGAGTGAGCTAAAGGCATTGCAAATGTGGGTTGTCTGTCATCTTTGGACTTGGCATACATGTCCCATGGTAAAATCATTCTTGCACATCCGTTTCCAAACCCAACGCTGAGATGAGTAACCTGACCTACTTGTCACGGCAAGGGCTCTTATTTAGATACGGGCTTAATCTGAATATATTCTGGACCTGGATTTTCAGTTCCTGAGTGATTCCTGCCCTCATAACGGGCCAAACCAAACTGTAGCTCTACGTTGTTGAGCACCATGCTGGGATCCAAACTTCACAGCTAGATTTGTGACCTGGTGGCTCTGTCGGGCGGACCTGATCCCCTTTCTGTACAAAGTACAAGGATTAGGTCCTGTTTATTGCCTATGGAAATCAGGAGTCCCAGACTCATGGCCTTTGAAAGCCATTAAGTTTCTATTTGGTTTAGAGCGGACAGCACTTTTAAATGAGGTACTTTGCATAACTCGCACTTGAAGTTCATGGTGTGTTTTATAAAAGGTCGAATTCACCAGTGACAGTGGGAAGGAGAACTAGCACCTGGGAAATTATCTTAGTGGGGAAAATGAAAAGCATATAGAATCATAGAATCGTCGAGGTTGTCAGTAGTGAATGGATTTTTTCTTGTGGTGTACTGATTTTGGAATTGGGCTAAAGGAATATAAGGGATTGAACAAATACAATGCAGGGTAAAAATAAAACATTGATGCATATACATAGAAAGTAAAAGTATACTAATAAATCTCTACACAATTTATTATTAATTGTCCCATTAAGTACCCCAAATCATCTGCTTCCTTCTTGTTTCTTTTGGTAATTCTCAACCATTTCTTAATACCCTATTTGTAAAAGAGTGAAGAACATGGAACAAACATGGTGCAATCATTTTGATGACAGCCAGAGAAGTTCTTTAAAGTCAGAAGTAGAATAATAGCTGTCCTTTTATGCCTTCTCCTTAGAAATTACATATTAAAAAGTACAGCTCTTCTTCATGGTTCATTAAGAGCAATTATATTCTGTAAATGTATTCTGAGACAAAATTGAAGTTCACATATATTTTAAAAATTTTATTGAGTCCTAGATGAGAACACTATTATATTGATTGAAATCTTCACAGACATGAAAATCAATTTTTTAGTCTCTCATTAAAAGAACAAATGATTTTCTGAAATTATTTTCTATTTATCTAAACAGAATGTATATAAATGCCCTGAAAACACATAAAAATGAAATGTAGAAGTCACAACAAAAATCTTGTGATTTATTAGATTTTTCTTAGGAGCCCACAGATATATTTGGCATAGACTGCACAGCATTGACTTTTTTTCCACTCTGGTGAACAACCACAACTATAACATCTTCTGTGCAAAGTGAAAAAGTTAGTAGAATAATCAACTCTGAGATGAATACGTGAAATTTCTTCAGATGAAACAAATATGAAAAGCACAACTTTATTATCTGAAAACAGATAACCAACAGATGATAACTTTATAAAATGGTAAAGATGATTAAAACCGGTGTATTAACCTGCAATCTCCACTGCTGGAGTCAGCTCCTCCTGCACTGTACTCCTCCTCCATCCAGGACTCTTATCTGCAGGAGGCAGAAAGTTCTTTGTTCAGTGCAAGTTTCTGGGTACATAGAATCATAGAATGTGTTGGGTTGGAAGGGACCTTTAAAGGTCATCTAGTCCAACCCCCCTGCAGTAAGCAGGGACATCTTCAACTAGATCAAGTTGCTCAGACCTTCATCAAGCCTGGCCTTGAATGTCTCCAGGGGTGGGGCCTCCACCACCTCTCTGGGCAACCTGTTCCAGTGTCTCACCACCCTCATTGTAAAGAACTTCATCCTAATGTCTAATCTAAACCTACCCTGCTCCAGTTTAAAGCCATTGCCCCTCGTCCTATCGCTACATGCCCTTGCAAACAGCCCCTCCCCAGCTTTCTTGTAGGCCCCCTTCAGGTACTGGAAGACCTCTATAAGGTCTCCCTGGAGCCTTCTCTTCTCCAGGCTGAACAACCCCAGCTCTCAGCCTGTCTTCATAGGAGAGGTGCTCCAGCCCTCGGATCATCTTCATGGCCCTCCTCTGGACCCTCTCCAACAGGTCCATGGTCCTTCTTGTGCTGAGGGCTCCAGAGCTGTTAACATGTTAAAAAGTTAATAAGAGCGTTAGTAATACTTAGAGCTCCTGGAAGATGATGAAGCATTCAGAGCCTTTTCCGTCCCTTCATTCATCCTTGCAACAACCCTTGCAGAAGTCAGGAAAGTGTTGCTATCTTTATTTTTCAGCCAGGAAAATGAGGAAGCAGGGTATTGAAGTGTATATGCAGGCAACCCTGGGGGACAGAGGATGTGTCAGCCCAGTGAGAAAGCCCCGTCGTCCCTCTGAGCAACCTCAGTACCCAGCATGAAGCTGCCCTGGTCAGGGTGCAAGCACTCAGGCAGTTTTGGCACCTGGTTTCAGCCAGGCAAAATCTCCGTGGACATCTCTATCAATTCTTCTTAGAATCATAGAATCATAGGGCATCTAGTCCAACCCCCCTACAATGAGCAGGGACATTCTTTCCCCCTCTTATCTAGACCCTTATTTAAATCTTCGCCTCATACAATATTATTCTGGATTTATCTTGTAAGCAGAGTATCATGTTCCAAAAAATAACAATAAAGCTCTCTTACTCTAAGATGAGGGAGTCTGTTGTACCTGTGTAATTTTGCTCTGGTTTTATTCCACGTTTCTTCCTTGTATGAACAAACTCTCAGGTGCTTGTGAAAGGGAGTCTAGGACCTGAGCACTGGGGCTGGTTCTTTTTTGTTTCTTTCCCACTGGAGTTCTTCTATTTTGTATAAAGTAATTAATATTTGCTAGGCCAGCAAGGAATACTGCTCAGGAATGAGAGACTGACTTGATACCTGCATGGTATGTTGGGATTGTACAAAGCACAGCGTCAGCTCATGGCCACAACCAAGGAAAGTGCTGTGGTTTGTGCTGGGAAAGTACCTCTGGACAAAGATAGGTCAAAAGCAGAGAATCCTGTCTTGAAGTATCTCATAGTGAGGTGGTTGAATCAGGGACATGGGTTTGAACCTGGATCTTCTTCAAACTTGATGACTGTCTTCACCCACAGGACTGCTGACAGCTTTTGGGTTTTGTTTTTGTTTTCGTTTTCGTTTTTTAACCTGATGAGAAGTTCAAGTCTGAATCCAAGAAATGGTCCTGGTGAAAGTTTTGCCTTTTTATTGACCTCTTTGTCCCAACAATTTTGTCAAAGTGGCAATTCACAACAAAAAATGTTTCAACAAAAAGCCTCAGGTCAGCTCAACTTTAAACCCCCGCACTGAGGTTTATGGCATTTGGGTTAGCATGCCCTACAGTAGGTCATTTTTCTTCCATACTTCCAGTTAATTACATAGTGCTTTTAAAATACTACAGCTGAGGAAAAAAATCATAAGTTATGTGTGCTTTATCGCAGGCTCCAGAAACTACCTGCTTTCAAATGGAAGTATTTTTAGAGGCCCCCATTTAGATGATGGGTCGTTGTGCTCAGCGGAGCAGGGAGCACCCACCAAGGGCAGCCCGTAACAAGCAAGGTCACGCCAGAGGAGGTGAGTGGTGGCTGGAAAGAGAAGGAGGCATAAAATGGCCTGATTTCATCTCCAAGACCGGTCCAGTCTCCGCCCAGCTTCACTGATATTTTTCACTGACAAGCCTCTGAAACTAATAAGCCTCTGAGGATTAAAATAAGGCTAAAAGAGTATAACCAGTAGGTGTCCTGCCCTGACACGCAAGGTAATCCTTGCAGACAAGACCTGGGTTTTTTTTTCTTCAAGAAAGCACAGACATGGTGAAGGCGAGATGCAGCCTGGCAACACTATGGACAAGCCTGTTGCTGCTTCAGAAAGTCACATTAAAAGAGATCAGCAGCAGAATAAGCTACTACTGGTGCAGAAAACAATTGTGAAATTACATGATTTTAGAGCCCCAGCTCTGCCTCCAAGCATGCTTTGGTGCTCATGCTTCACTGTTTTCTTCCTGAAAGACAAACTGTGGCCTATAATAACGCTCTGAGAAGGATTAGAGCAGACAGCTTATCACCAGCCCATTTTACTTCCCCAAGCCATTAGCAGGAGAGGAGTCCCTGCAGATAGGTCCCTTTTGAGAAATACGCTGGATTTCCATCAGCAGCAGATGGACTGCACGAACCACTGGAATAGCTGGTGATTTTCTTACATATAGGGAGGTCCTAATGTCTGGAAATTAGCGAAAAGAATTCCAAAATCTGTACAGAGATGGTAAGAGAGTGAAAAACATTTCTGATAAACATACACAAATCCTGCAATGTATCTCATGTGTGGCTGAACTCTCTTTGAGTTTCTCTAATTTTTCCAGTAGGAGCACTGTCTTTGTATTAGTATTAACTGAATATTAAGGTTTAGAGTATGAATGTAATTGCCTTGAAAACCAAATAAAAGACATTGTGGAAAGAACTGAAGTGGTGTATTGGCCATCTACGGGTGCTGGGCTGGAGGTTTGTACAAACAGAAGATGACAAGTAGTGAACCATGTGCCAAGTTGGGAGGAACATAGGGAAAGCCGTTCATTTTGTCACCCTAATCATTAAGAATTTTAAGTTGAGGACAAGAAAATATAAATTCCATCTGTGGATTTTCTTTGTACACAATAATATGGGAAAAGCTACATCTAAGCAAACTATTTTGCCTCCTTGCTTGCTTCCTACAGAAACATTCTAATTGACAAAAGTGGACATGCCCATCTGTTAGCTTCACAGTATATTTCTTCCTGACAGAGTTTCTTTATGTAATTAGTTAGGACTCTTTCCTGCTGTACAAACAAGGGCATTAGCTGTGTTTAAAAGCAGTAGTTTAATTATGTATTTTAAAAGTGCTAATTCATATTTGGGTATCAAACCTTGCTGCTAGATGCGGTGTATTTACTCACATATATCAAAAGCTTCCTGAGAGACTCCACAGTTATTCAAGGCCAGGTCTCATGGTCTTCTCTCTCAAACTGCTGTCTAATTAGCTTTGTTGTTCCTTGACAGAGGTTTCATTTTCATTTTGAATGCTCCTAACTGATCTTCCACCTCTACCATTATTATCTTATATCAGGTTCTTTATTTCTTCTGAAAACTATTGCTGGAAGTTCATATCACTTAGAATGGACATTCTTGATGCTCTTGCTTTGACACTGCATGGGAAACGCATGTATGGAGTGCGTTTTTTCTCCATAGACCATATAATTTGGCAGCCGGGCTGCTGGTGTGTACCCAGTGGTGCACAGCACCTGCTCAGGTGTCTGTTTTGTCCTTCTCTTGCCCAGAAATGCATGAGAATGTCTGCTTTGGCAATTCTTCAAAGTGAAGCCCAGCTATTTGCCCTCCCGTGGTCCAGCTCTTAGATAACTAAGCAGGTGGTGGCATGGATTTGAAGACCTGAGCCAGGCTTGAGGTGAGGATGAATGAATTGTAATGGATGGATTGTGAAAAGAGAAGGCTGAATTGTGAAAAGGGAAGGGAAGACAAAAGGGAAGGGAAGGGGAAAATAATAATCTCAAGTGCTTGTACAAAGAGTCTGAATGAATGAAAGACTCCATATATACATGGGACTCTTCTTTTCAGGCTAGTTTTGAGAACAGTGAAGGTCCAGGTCTCGTCCCTGGGCCCCTTTGAGCCTAGCCTGGCAGGTGTTTTTATAGTAAGCACTCCAGAAATGCTCCTTTGGTGGATCCTGAAACAGCATGCGGTAAGTGGTATTCTGCCCCCACCCCCCAAAGAGCTTGTGGTCTCAATAGGTGAGGCAGGTGAAGGAAGTGCAGTGTTCCTAATTTTGCTTTTGGAAGGCAGGCAGTAAGTTAAAGGTACTCTTCCACTTTTATTAAAATCAATTACTATGCATCTTGCTTCCTTGTGTGTACCTAAACTCCCCGATTCTATTCCCTTTCTTTTATTAAGGAAAGACTTTCCCTGTGGAACAGCGTACAAAGCAATAATTAGCTTTCGAGGCTGGTTAAGTGCCAAGCTTCTGTCAAAAATAATCACATGTCACTTCTTAAAAACCATTTAACAATGATCAAACTACTTTAGTCCAGCTATTAAACACATTTTAAACAGCTTTTTAAAAGTTATAAATAACTTAAAGCCAGCCAAGTAAATGCAGAAAATGGAAGCAGAAATCAGAATAAGACCATTGTCTTTCATGTATCACTGTGGAAGAGTCGAGCTGCAACTGTTTAAATTCACATCCTAAATTCAAGCATGACAGGCTTTTTTAACTTCACTGTTTTCTAGTAACTTTAAATAGGGTTAGCTTTTTTGATTGAGTAAGTTATATTTTAAAGAGCCATTTAATTTTATTTTTTACCAAGCATATTTCATTAAAATACAAAAAAAAAAATAGAGAAAGACTGAACTGATAAACACCAATTTCCTGTCCCAGTTTTAAAACTTTCATTATGAGTTCCTGTTCAACAGCAAGATTATTTTAGCTCTTTTGATGTAGCGCAGGATATGGTTGGCTTTCTGGGCTGCGAGCACACATTGTCACCTCATGTCTGGTTTTTCATCTACCAGTGCCCCCAAGTCCTTCTCAGGGCTGCTCTCAATCCCTTCATCCCCCAGCCTGTATTGATTCTGAGGGCTGCCCCAACCCATGTGCAGGAACCTGCATCTGGCCTTGTTCAACCTCATGAGGTTCACATGTGCCCACTTCTCGAGCTTGTAAAACACAAACTATTTATTGCATTTGCAGAAGGGATGTTTAGAGAAGATGGAAATGGGAGCAGCGTGATGAGCTCTGTGTTTGAGAGACAGAGGCTCAGCGGGGCAGCCACTGACTAACACTGATGATGTACCTGGCTTGGCAAAATGTTGATCCCTTTTCCTAGTGGTGGTAAAACCAATTCACTGCAGTGAGACGAAGGTTACATGATGAAAGGCAGAAGATTCTCCTGACTACTCTCCTCCTGCAGGTTGGCACCTATGAATTTAATGGAGCTATACCAATTAACACTGATATGGCTGATAATAAGTTTAAAGGCAAACAAAAGGTGTCTGATAGAAGACACAGCTTGAAGCAGTACTATATTATGATTTCGTTCTTCCTTTTTAAAAACCCTTCTGTTGATAGATTTCTACATGCCCTTTGATTTGCTGTGCTGTTATATTTCCTGTTTCCAAAACTAACTGATTTCTCTAGTTACTGCTCTATAAAAAAACAAGAAGTTTTCCTCCTGTACATGCTATTATAAAAATTAATTTTGTCCCAGAGAATCTTCCAACTCCTCCTTCAGCATTGTAATTATCATAATTATAGAACAGTGACATTTGCATGAAGCAGCAATTGCATCAGGAATACCTAACTATCCACCCCACCCATTGAAAAGGTGAAATGAAGCAAAACTGAGTTGTTCTCCTGATTTGAAGTTACAACAATTAAAATGACCAGCAATTGTTACGGTGCAATTGAGAACAGGTGGGCAATAAATGCAGGACTCCTGTGCCAAAAGGACTGGATGTCCTTTCTAGATCCGTGTCTAGGTCCAGGTAAGTCACCCATCGGAGGCGGATTTGGTGTGGAGGCCGCCAGAGGCACCTCCATCTTCACACCTCCTGCTGTCCTGGACGGAAGCGACACCACCTCAGACTTTCTCAGCTCTCACCCACAGAGAGTACACAGTAATTCTGTGTGTCCCTAGATGCTCCCAGGTCCTCCGTATTCTGGTGCTGGAGGTTCAACACGCACTCAGCTGTGGTCAGGATCAATTCCCTAGTCAGCTCGCAGCTTACTCTCTCAGGCACCACTACACAGGCATGCAAACACTGTGCTAATAACTCTATTAAGAGCACTTTTATAGAAATGCACTTCTATTAACAATGCCATCAACATAATAAAAGCTGCAGAGCCTTCTGCAAACATTGGAAGAAACCAGCAACAATTCACTTAATTTATCCTATTCTTTCTCCTTGCATTTTTCTTTCCAGGGTTGATAGGTTGTCAACCACTTGCTGAACATCAGCTGAGTTTGTTTTAGTGACCAAATAGTTTTTCACTAATACTTAAAACCCAACATGCTGTGAATTTGTGTAGCTCTCCGTAAGATCTTCATACTTTCACGCTAAAACAGAGCATCCTTCCCCCAGGCCTCACCTGGACATCACCAGGTGGCTCTGGGACATCACCTGGTGGTTTTACAAAAAGTAGAATTTTTCCCTGGAGAAAAAGGGTGGTAATCATCCAGTTGTGCCCTGTTTCCTGCCAAGTCATGCAGGATAATATGCCTACTTCCTGGCATATTAATAAAGAATTTATTGCCATGAGTAAAGGCAAGTATCAGGAAGGGAAATTTTAACTCAGTTGGAGAAACTGAGTTGTGTAAGAGACTGTTTGAGCGGAGGGAGGGGGAAACGCTTTTTATTCATACCCTGGGCATGGATTATTGAAAAAACTGTTCAAAATCAAACTCATTTGAGAAACACCAGTTTGCAAATTCTACACTGCCAGCTCAGGTCTGACAGAGCCGTTGGCGATGCTCAGCTCTGCCCTGATGCTGCTGCGCCTCCCTCTAAGCTGTCCGCTACCTCCTTGCTCTGTGCACAGGCTGTGGGCAAGAGGGCTGAGCACCAACTGTGCTCCGTGGTGGGACCAGGAAGGCTTCGGCACCCTGGCAAAGGCAGGTGCTTGGGACCTGAATTTGCCAATACCACCCAAGGAGGCTGTGCCTCCTTTAAACTTCCAAGCTCTTTAAACAGCCCCTCACTTGGGATTACAATTGCAAACGATGTTAATCCTCAGCTGGGAACAGGCAGAGAAAAGTTCTCTTTTTCTTTTAAGACTACAGCAAAGTAATCTTTTTACCTTCTGCATTTAGCATAGAGGAGGCTGCAGATGAGAACATTTTTACAAAAGATGCTTTCCAGCACTGTGAACTCAGCTTCAGAGCTCGCTCGACACTTGATGTCTGCATGTGATTTGCAACTTCAGACGCGCTTAAAAAGGGATGAGATTTAAAATAATTGGTACAGAAGCATTTTTTTCTCTACTGAGATGTTCTCACTTGGCAGCTGAGCCGGTCACCTGGAGCATATCTACGTGAGAAGACGCACACTAACTACTGCTTCATCCCCTTTAGCAAGCACATGGGCAGCAATGTGGCCATTCCCAGCCAAGCAAGTTCTTTATTTTTGCACATCCACATGATGCTTTCTTCATTCAGAAAATATTTAGCTCATAGTCTGTTCCGAATATCCTAGAAGGTCAAATAATGAAATATTTGTGTGTATCTTGAAGGTGCTGATGTACTGCACTGATTTAGACTGGTGTGACCCTACTGAAGTCTCAGGAATGAAACTAATTTTTGTCACTGGGGCTTCATCCTGTCATAAAGACATTATGCTGGATCGCTGCTGGATCCTGTTCCCCAATTCTTTACACTGTGTGACTGGCATTTCAGTCCAGGGCTTTCCTTTTGAGTGAGTTTCTACATTCCCTAATATCACATGAGACAAAGCCGGGGATGGTTTGGGGGCAGTTCTCGATTACTGAGCCCACATATGGTCTTCCCATACTGTCCCGGCAGGCCTCGTAGCTTCACGTACCCCAAATCTCTATCACACTGTGCTCCACATACCACACACTCTCAGCATCATGGCATGAAGCACTCTACTTTCCCAGGCCATGACAACACCTTCATATTTTTTCAAGTTCTTGAAATTAAAAAAACCACAGAAAGTCACAGTAACGTTTTAAGGCCCTCTGCCAAGAGGAGACCCAGGGCGGATGCTCTGCTATATGGATGGGGCCATCTGCTGTATAAGGGGCTAGCCCTGAAGGCCATAGATTGCTTCTTGAGCCGGTGTAGATAATGTAGATGTTCAGTGACTATTGAACCAACTGCATTTATCATTAAAATGAGAAACGAGAAATGCTGAAAGGATGACCTAGACAGAGCACTAGGAATTAAATATTGCTTACTGCCAATCTGTGGGATCCTTTTAATAATTTTATTATTAATAAATTATGTTTGACTTCACGCTACAACTGAAATAAATGATATATAGAAAGTCATGTATTTCTTACCAAGCAGATAATTAATTGTGATGTGTAATGTAAATAATAGTTGTTTAATGACGATGCTTCTTCCCTGGCTATTTAAAGCATTGTATCGTTATCCAGGATACACTGATAAGTGAGAGACCCAGTTTAGTCTGCAACCACTTAAAGTAGGATGATTTTTAAAAAAACAAGTATATTGTGTGGCTTAGTGACAAGAAGAAGACAGAGGCTCAGTGCCAAGTAATTTCAAATGGCCTGCAAGAACTGTCACACTCGATGGACAATTGTGTAAAATATAGCTTGAAAGCTTATTCTCCAGTTATTTTATCCCTAAGCATAACAAGGGAAAAAGAAACCCAAGAAAAGAGAATAGCAGGAGCTCGGACCAAGAGTATGGTACAGTGCAAACCCAAAATTCTTAACTTTAACCTATAATTAAGAGATGTAGTTTAAAATTATACTGTACACAGCATTGTTCTTTATAAAAAAAGAGAGGCTGGAAAGATGCAATTGCTGAATCATGCTGGCTTTGTTGACTCCTCATAAATCCGTCGGTTGCTGAACGCTATGAGGAGCTTTCCAGGCACCTCGGAAGTGTGAAGGAGGATTGTTGCTGTTATTGCACAGCCCAAGCAAAGCAGCACTAAAGAGACTTCGGGCCTCTTGAGACTTTAACATCATCATCATCTGCAATTCCATAACCTGGAGTCAGAGGCTGTATGAGGTGATTAATCCTGAGCCTGGAAACGACTGGGTTGTATCACATGTGCTTGCCCAGTTTTTATTCTTCCCTCTTAATTTTCCTATGTACAGTTCTCTGTACAGAACTTTGCCCTAGCATTAGTATATGGATGTTATTATGTCAGATTGCATTTTACCTAGAAAATAGATTTCTCATCTCCACTTTTGCACAGAGTAAAACATGAAACGGTGGCTCCTACACTTCTAACTCCCAGGTGAACACAGGAAGAATTTTGTTACCTTTTAAATCTTACAAATAAGGAAGTCTCATGAAGTTTTAAAGTCAGATGCGTGTGTTTAGAGCTTGAGGTAGTCAGTTCTTGGTCTCTTAAGCCAGTTCCAGGCAATTCAGATTTTAAATTTATTTTTTAAGATATGTTTGGTCTGGAAATTGCATTGAGTGTGTGGTGTGTATGTCAGCCCCATTCCTACTAATGAAGTGAGACTCGGAAGACCTCAAGACCTGCTCTGCACAGAGGAAAGGTCACCCCACAGGGTGGTGGTGCTCTCAGTTTTGCTTTGGTACAGAAATAAGGCACATGAATAATAGGTCACATTTTCTATCTGCATATGAAGGTCTTGTGCTCGTGGGCCCATTGCACACAGTTGGCCAAATATTCAGAAAAGTGTAGAAAATGGGTAGTTCCTAAAACTGGAGGTGTTATCAAGAAGTTCGTACCCCTTAAAACAGAGGCTTCTCCTTGTATTCTTGTACCTCAGACATTCAGGACTCTGGTTAGGACTGTACTGAACAATCAGGATGATGACTCCAAGCAGTTCACACTGGTGTATCCACACTATTATGGCCCCAGGTCTTCTCAGTGGTACTAATTACTGGAAATAATCATTATTTTCCTGAAGATTTTTGTACTCAAAAATATCATAAATCATGCAATGCCAACACCATGACTCACCTGAGGGTTATTTGCATAGCAGGAAACTCAGATGCAGATGGCACACCCTGCGACGTGGTATGATGACATGCAGTCTACGAAGCGCATAAAGATGGTGCTGGAGGACTTTTCAGGGAGGGAGGTCTGGTCTGTACCATGCAGGAGGGACTGGGCTTCCCCAGATGAAGACTGTGAGTGAGGGAGCTGGCACAGGTCAGGACCAGGCCAGGGAATGGGTAACTCTGGGGCAGCAGGAGCCACTCATGGGGGCTTGTGTCACTTCTTGGGCCCGTTTGCATAGAATCATAGAATCATTTACGTTGGAAAAGACCTTTAAGATCATCAAGTCCAACCATGAACTTAACTCTGTCAAGTCCACCACTAAACCATGTCCCTAAGCACCACGTCTACACATCTTTTAAATACCTCCAGGGATGGTGACTCAACCACTTCCCTAGGCAGCCTGTTCCGATGCTTGACAACCCTTTTGGTGAAGAAATTTTTCCTAATATCCAGTCTAAACCTGCCCTGGCACAACTTGAGGCTATTTCCTCTTGTCCCATTGCCTGTTACTTGGGAAAAGAGACTGACATCCATGGCTTATATGCCCTTACATGGCCTTTCGGTTTTCGCTGTAATTCATTCCCATTACGTCCTCTTCCATTCTGTGCCAGGGAGTCCCACCTCTTAACTGATGTCTGGAACATCTTAACTGGAACATCTTAACATCTTAACTGATGTCTGGAAGTGCTGCCCAGGCTTGCCCTCATCCAGGTAGCGGGAAGCAGGAGGCTGGCAGAGCTCTCCAGGAGCTGTGGTTGCATCTCTGCCAGGGAACCAGACAGGACCAGAGCTTGGGTTGGGACACCAGCACATGACTATTTGTGCCAGTGAGCAGTTAGCTCATCCTTGGCATGGCTTGGACCTGTGGTCCTTGTCTTGTATCAGTTGTGGGCATGTCTTATGCCAGGGAGCATCACTGAAGGGCACTGAAGCCCAGACTCTGCCAGACAGCCTCAGGGCCAGATAATTGTCTCTGGCCCAGTGTATTTACAGGTATAGACATATCTTCACAGCCTTGGCTTTTCTACTCTATACAAGCCACATGGCAACATTTTTCCCCATATCCAGATATTATCCAAGTGTATTTCTGTAATTCATGGTGTCAAATCCCTAGTGGTGTTCTGTCACTCCCTGATATGAAGGTGAAAGAGGCAGAGATCACTAGCTTAGTACCAAACTCTCTTCTTCCTAATTTCTTCTCAAAGAGATCCATAAAATGTATTGCCTGTGCTAAATACTAATGACAAAGGAATTTAAGAACATTTTGTTGGCTTTACTGTGTAACTACTCACCAGTGATCATACAGTGATCATTTAATCTGTTAGCAGAGCGCACCTGTTTCTGGGAGAGAATACAGGAACTCACATTATGTACGACAAAGCAATTTGAGATAGGAAATAGACTGTGCCCAATTGAAATTATAAAGATATTTAGTCAGGAAGAATGTAATTACCTAAGATGGAATTTGGCCAGGAGATGAAAGCTAATCTTATTCTACCCAGTGGCTACTTAGCCTCATATCTTTATAGAGACATATATTATGAGATATGAAATATTTATGAAAAATAACATATTATTCTTACCCCTCCCCACATACAGATACACACACAATTTACTCTTTGATATAAGGATTTGGGTTTTTTTACTTTGCAAAGTTGCTTTTTAAGGTAAGACCAGGAAACTTGCAAATATAAAATATGTAGTACATACAGCATCAAAGACTCTGAATGCTGAAGAAAGAGCAAAATGCAGGAGACAGACAGTGCAGAACTGTGCTGCAGTCTGGTGGAGCTATCAATCACGGAATCCTCTGCTAGAAAAAAGGTTACAGCTCTTCACCCTTTCCTCATTTCTACAAAATCCTTCTGCACCTCCTGACCCCTGGAGTTTTCACAGACACTTTCCCAAGGCAGTTGAGTTTACCAGCTTACAACTACTCAATTACAAGTTATCACTTGGCAGGCAATGGGACTCCTCCTCTCACCACGGACACGGACATCCTTCTGTTAAGGCAGCTAAGGTGCTAGTCCAGCTTTGCTCACACCAAACCTTCTTGTATTTCCTTTGCAATTAAAAAATTGCTTTCCACAGCACTCTCCCAAATGATTTAGGACTTCTTTGAAATTTTGCTCCCCTCTACAGCACTGAGTCCCTCAGTTTCCTTACAGGGTGGGACAACAATACGCACCTTCTTGTTAAAGCACAGTTCTAGCTATTACCCTTTCATTTTCAAAGTTTTGCTACAGTACAACTCCAACTTAGTCTTCAGAAAAGAAGTTCCTTATGTAATTGTCAAATAAATTTGCATAGGAAAACTCTCATATATAAGCAACTTTATTTATTTCATCATTCCTGACTTCGCAGGAGCCAGAATTAACATGAAGAAAAGGACTAAACACCACATAAAACCTTTTCCAGCCATGGCTAATACCAGCCATCTTCTCCCGTTGCATGGAAAAGCAGAAGTACTGAGGGATACAGAGAGAGATCAAAATTTGAATAACAAATTAATTTTTCCTCAGATACTTATGGTTACAATAAGGAATAGTGAAAGAATATGCAAGTGTTATACAGCGTTACCTAAGGCAACTGAGTGACTAAGATGCTTATTATTATTTTAAGTAATCAAAAGTAGCTGCAGTCTTAAAAGAGTGGCAGATCAACCCTATTTAGGCATACTTTTTAAAATGGGTGTTCATCAGCTGTTTTTTGGTAGGAGGAATCAATTAGTAGAACCAAATTGTAGCACTGAATAGTACATCAGCAAAAATAGATGAAGCGATCACAGCATCAGAAACTGTCATCTTCTCCCTGGAGAAACAAAGGCAGTTTTTAGCATCTTCATGGGCTACAAGGGACAACAGGGAAAGGAGTGATAAATATATTTTTCTATATGTCTTTTATACTTTTGGTAGTAGCACAGCAGAACTGAAATCTGATGGTAAATTGTACATGCACCACTGGTTTTCTCGACGATTACTGGGTATCACTGTTCGAAGTTTTTCTGCAGTGCAGTCAGAGAATTGTCAAAGAGCTTTGATTACACGGTAAGCTATATACTTATAATGTCAGTAATAAAATCCTGGTTAATTACGGTGAATTTCTGAGGGACACCAACTCTTTCAGTTGGAGACGTGAATTTATGAAGATTGAAGCGATCTGTCAGAGCATCTCACTGTGGGTTTCAGTCTGGCGGTAGGAGCCTGTTCCACTCCACTGCCACAATTACCACCTTTTTGTTGGGAGCAGATGAATGGGGAGACTTTCCCAACGTTAGGCTCCATTGTAATGCAAGGTCAGGTTCAAAAGAGATTAGGAAAAACTAATCTAGACCGTTCCGCTGCCAGGACAGAACCGACCACTGTATTATTTTTCTCTGCTCCTTTATGCTATGCAGTTTTAAACCCTGAGGGTAATAGAATTCCTTCATCTCTTTGATTGTACTTTTGAGTGTAATTTTCCATAGTCTCCCCCAAACCCAGCCCAAAATCCCCACCAGCAACTCCCCAAAGTCTTCACAGGTTTGGGCAGAGCACTGCCATAAGACCTTCCTTGTTGTCTTCTACTACTTCTACTGCAAGATGCAGAGACTTTCACAAAGGGGGAAGAGTCTGGCACCTCAGGGGCGATCTCATGGACCCAAGTACTGACTGCTGCCCCAGGGAGTGGAGCACACAGCTACAGCACAAATTGCTCTTGATGTCTCATAAGCTTTGCGGGAGGACCACACCTAAAATGCCAGTTACTGAACGTGGAGTGTGAAGTGTGTAATGTGATAACATGTCCTCACACCTGCTTGTTTTTTATTTTAACCTAGGCATCTTTTCTGTTGCATTCAGCCAGAGGTGAGGAGTGAAGACAGACCATGTCCCCCAGGCATCTTACTGAACATGGCAAATGTAGTCAGTGTGACGTTTTCTCTTACATGCCGCTCAATCTTATTGAAAGCCTACTGAGAGTAGGTGAACCAGAGAATGTGAAACGTAAATTTTAATTTGTTAATTAATCAAAATATCAGCTTGTGATTTCCCATGCCATGTATTAAGGTATTAGTCTTTGATATGCAAAAGTGCTGTTGAAGTGCAAACCGTTGCTGGATAGACTGAGAAAGAGAAAGGCTTAAGCCTTTATTATACTTTATTATAATTTTAATATACTTTATTAATTTATACTGTATTTAATATACTGTATTAATATACTTTATTATAATTTATTTAACTTTTAATATACTTTATTTACTTTTTGTTATGATTATAACATGAACTTGGCCCTTTTTGCTGAGAAGGTTTTGGCTCTACAGGTTCACATGGGCTATAACTTCCTTAGACAACTTTTGCAGTATGCAGTTTGGAAACCATTTATTATACAAATATCTATGTTACAACAAGGGGAAGGTAGGCTTTTACTAGCTCTTGCTAGATACCTAGACATAACGGGTAATGAGACAGACTGGAGGACAGTGGTATGTCTGATAAAATCGTACTCTCATCACAGGTCTCTGGATTTAGGGCAACCCACCACAGAAAATGACGAGGTGAGCTGCTGGGATGGGCACAGCAGAAAGTTACCAGGAGCTAAGTTTGCTGTAAATCATAGGATCATAGAATGATAGAATCGCCTAGGTTGGAAGGGACCTTTCAGTCCCCAACATACCCAAGTTACCCATGCAGCAGCACGTGTCTGTATAGGCTCTTCCCCCAGGTAATGTAAAACCTTTTTTTATTGAAGGATAAATAATCGCACACCTATTGTGAGACAAGGACATAACAAGGGCAGCTACTGAAAAAAATTGACTTGCCTGCCCGATTGTGTAGGTCCATTGTATTCCCACTGGTCAGCAGTAATCTGTTTTATTAAAAGCTGGTGATAATAGGCTAATGTAGAGATCCACCTTTATGAATGTTTATCTTGGTATTGAAAATGCTGCTGTGCCAGTACAGACAGCAAAAGATAATGGAATATTTGTAAAGTGTTTATTTAGGTAGCTCAAACAAAATTGATAAAGCAAACCAGTGCCAGGAAGATGGCTTTGCTTTGATAAATTATCCACAGAAGCCTTGTTCTCTAAAGGCTGGCTGATCAGTCAAGGCTCTCTGTGTTATTTTATAATGTCTGCTGTGCACAGATATATGCACAGTCACATACGAGCTACCTCGATAGCTTGCTCTTTGAAGTTACTGCTTTTCGCACACTCTTCCCCCAAATCCTCCGAAAGAATTTAGAACAATAATTGCTCTAACACCAGTCTTCTTCATTACCAGCTGTGCAGTTTGCAATTAATTTGCTATCAGTTCACATCAGTAAAAATGAGGGCCAAGCTCCGCTCAAAGAGAAACTGTACAGTTTATGAGACTCATCGTTCCTCCTGGCAAGGGAGCTGGAGGCGGAGGGACCTCCGTGGGGCTCTGCGGGGCCTGGGATGTGTAACCACTTGAGAGATGAGGTCAGAGCTGACGGGGGAGTGTAGAGGGGCATATGCACAGCACCTTATAAGTACCTAAGTTAAGCAGTATGACCACCGTGGCATCTAAGTTCAAGGGAACGTTGAGAAATTGAGAGGATCTGCCCTGGGGCTCCAGCTCCCAGATCCCTGCAGATGCGATGGGAAGAAAAAGCTGCGATCCCTAAATCAAGCTGTTACAGGCTCTGTGACAGACTGAGCCGTCCGTGCTCTCTTGAGCTCAGACACTGTGCCTCAGAGAACCACCTGTATCTGTGTTTGGGCTGAAGTCTCCGAGAAGAGCTCTCTAATTCTTTTTTCTCTTTGGTTAAATCCTAATTGTGAACCAGGAACCTGTGCTTTGCTGGCGTGAATGGGCTGTGCTGATGTATTTATAACTCAGGGAAGAAAGTTTGAGGTGTCCAAACGTGTAAGTTTACATGAAGTAACCCTCCAAAATCTTGGAAGGTGATAGACAAAGAACAGCCCAAACCATCTTATTCTTGAAACAGAAGACAGCTGTCAGGAGGAAAAGCTGATGCCTTGGGGACTGCAAATGGCAAGCAGATGCAGTGCTTCACTAATTGTCAACTGGTTTAACCTTTTCTGCTAATCTCCTAAGTGCCAGTAATGTCTTCGTAACCCAGACACCATAGGAAATGCATTTCTGCATAACAAACAATTGGGAAAATTTATCCAAATTTAATTATGGGTCTCCAGCTGAGCTCTTTGTTTTTGACCACTGCTTTATCGCACACAGCAAAATGGGTATATAAATAGGATGTGGTAAAATGGTATATTCATTTAAGGCCTGCACCATTCAGGTCCGAGTACTTCATCCTATTGACTAAGTTCTGTGCTTTTATTTGTATTCTCAAGACTGGCCCAGAAATACCTGAGTCATAGCACGTAAAGCAGAGTCTGCTTTACAGTTGCTGTAGGGTTACATTTCTTATAAAAGTTTCCAAATTGAAGAAATGAAATGTATGCTTTTATTAACATTGGTAACTGTACATACAAAATTTGGAAATACAAATGGACATACAGTACATGCAAGGTACAAACAGGCTGAAAACTAACTACAGACACTATAAATCCTATTGTGGATTCCCATCTCCTTTGAATTATCTCCCCATGGCTCTGCCATTTACAGCCATCCTCGCACCTTTCCCTTTTATAAAGCAGCCTCTTTGTAACAAGGAAATGGTACAAATCTCAGAGGACAAGTAAAAAACCCAATAACCTTGTGACTTCAGTTATTTGAAATACATTAGAACAAATTAATTGCATGTGTTATCAATGTTATGTTCTGGATGCTACAATTGCTTGCCCTGTAGTAAATGTTCTGCAGGAATGGCAAGGATTTGTCAAGAATAGACACATCGGGTTTTTGAGCAGGTGAGAGATTTTCAGAAGACTAAACTTTCCCTAAACCAGGTAGATTTTTTGCTGTTTCAGACGAGCTGAGCTGGAAAGCTCAGATCACGGATGACATGCCGGTATTTTCAGTCTTGTTGGGCAATGCTTCGTGCATTTACTGTGCAGAATCCTTCTACAAGGTCCACAGGGTGCTGAGGAGCCAGCCAGTACCCCATCCTCATCCAGGTCCTGCCAGTCACAGGTATCTGCGTGTGACAGGTGAACTTGTTAAGCTTAGGAATGCCATCTTACACTTCTGGTGCAAAAAGCACTAAAATGATGAAAAGTAAAAAAATTTTCTCCCCCTCAGGAAGCTAATTTCTAACCAGTAGGTATTTTTCAGACTTGCTTTACTGTAACTTCCCCTGCTGGAGAGTTCTAAAGGCCAAAATAACGTATAAATTCTTACATGAAAAAACCCTCACTATTGCCTTAAAGGAAAAATAATGGCAAACAGAATGTGACTTCTCATTTCTAAAATCTAAACATTTCCTGAACACAAGTAAGGATTTGAGGCTTGGGATTTAAGGCTGTTACCCTGCAACAATCTCAAATACTGCCACTGTATCCAGTGGAAATACCCCAGACTTGCTCTGGGTTAATTGTGACTGGAATCTCCTATGATAGCGCCAACTTCTTTAAGCCTCTATTAGTTTTTCAGAAACGGTTTGGATTTTGGAAATGACTATTTGCAACCAGTGCATCCCTCAGTTTCCCCTGAGGAAATGCTGAAATGGGTTCATGTGGAAACTCAGCTGTGTTGTGTTAGCTTGTGAATTCTGTACAAGCAGGTACTGGAATTTTTGTTGCCCGTGTTAGCCAAGGAGGTGATGCACATCCTGCAATTTGCAGGACTGGGTCCCTAAACTGCATTCTTTTCTGTACTTGTCATCTAGAGAAAAACAGTAGGGCAAGCAACCTGAGATTTTCCTGAGCATTTTTGATCGAATCCAGGGAAGAGAAAGATATTAAAACAAGTAACTGATCGAATTTTATAATTAGACTTTCATTTCTTTTTTTTTTTTCAAAACCAAATCTGTATTTGTTACAAATCCATAACAATGACAATTTAAGTTTACTAGCATTTGTGGAATAATTACTAAATAATAACTCGATCAAGAGAGTTATTATTTAGAGACGCCTTTGGGTAAGACTTAGACTATACTGACTGCTTCTTCGGGAAACTTAGAAATCTCTCTAGAGAATCTCTCTCCTTCATTTATAGCCAGGCTGTATTGTTTATAACTTTGTCGCGCATTTTGTATATTTAACAATATCTTTATTTGCACGTGCTTTGCAGACAGTGTATTTATCACCGGCAATCATAAGAACCTATATATCTGTTGCTGAAATNAAAAAGACCCACTACTTGTTTGACTAAAGATTACTGGGAACCATTTAGCTAACCCTTCCTTCCCACCAATGGAGCCAGTTCCACCCGAACATCTCTGCACCTGAACAGCTCGGCTGCAGGGATGGCTCTTATGGGCACATTTCTTGGCTGTGGGAGGAGTTTGGGAAAACTCTGCTTCCAACACCAATAAATGGGGACAAACCTCGGACTGCGAGCGTTTAGCAGCCTGCTTACTGCTCTACCAATTTCTGGGGGGCTCTCTGGCTGCTGGGGAGGTGTAGAGGGGAACAGGGTCAGATTTTGGGTACTCTTTACATGCTCTTCCTCACACCAGTTCATACAAGGGAAGGTATTTACCTGCTTTGCATCAGAAATATCAGTTGGAAGGAATGTGCTGCTTTGCATCTGCTTGATTACAACTCAGGGCAGTGTTTTGCCAATTTTCTGCGTGGGCCTTGCGGGTTTTTCAGTGTGCCAGACAGCTCATATGCTTGTTGAAGGGTAAATACGGGAAGCAATTTAGTGCCCTTGCCAGTACTCAGGGACACTCAGCCCTCAGTGGGAGGATGTTTTTGAAACCTCTAGACTTTGACGCAGCTACTTATGCCCTTAACTTTTAAAAGATCTTTAGGTTGTGGGTGGTTGTTGGTTGGGTTTTGTTTGTTTTGTTTTGTTTTTTTTTAAACTGGTCCCTCAGTGGAGAATCTGTCAAACAGGTCTGTGGCTCCTTGCCCAGACCACGGTGTGGGGGCCACGAGGCTCAGTCCGGGCTCCAGGGCTCAAAGGTGGCACAGCAGAGCTCTTAACCTACCATGGCAATGGAGTACCAGATTCAACATTAACGTTAAAATCACTCATTCTGCAAGTACATTTGAGGATCTTCCAGCCTTATGTGTATGTCTTGGGGGAGTTTGGGGAATTGAGACAATAAAATGAATACAGGGAATGAAGGTCTAAAATGGCTAAAAAACTCTTCAAAATGAAACACAGCCAAAAAACTTCATAAATAAGTTAATGAAAAACCAGTGCAAAACCATCTTATCGAACCTATTGTACAGAACACATCTTTCCCCTTTTCCTGTCGCCCAAGCATATCTTGGGGGGAACTTCCTTACAGCTGTGGCAGAAACCTACAATGGAACGTTCCTTGCATCGCCTAAACTCATTCCTTAATCATCTTCATCAAATTTCCGAATGATTGTTGGCATTGGTTCACTACTCTCACAAAACTGTGCTCATCTATAGCAATAGAGTATTCACTTTTGTCTCTTTGCACCTGAGGCAGTATTGACAAAACATCATGAAATTTCCAGGTAAAAATGGCTCTTTTGGGTGCGATTTCAAATAGCAAGCATGAAGGATAGATGAAATTCTAATATAAAAGCAAATGATTGTGAAAGAACTACTGGCATTGAGGATTATTTTAAACCATACATTTAGTCAGGTTAATTAGTTGGGATTAGTTTCTACTGCAAATTTATGCAGAGCCTTAATCATTGAACTTCACTGATAATTACTTGCTTGCATCCTCATAAAAAGAGGAGATAAATGGTAGTTGATGAAAGGCTCCAATTTATTGTCCCTGCAGAAATAAAAACAAACTTATTCCTGTTATACGGAATGGTCACACAGAGAATTTCTAGTTCCATACTTTGAAAATAGCATTGTTATTAACTGAAAGGAATTATTTAATAAAAAATAAGAGGTAAAATGTTCTTTCATATTGGGATCAAACTACTTATTGTTGCTTTGATATACTTTTTTAATAAAATGAAAAGGACTTACTCTCTTTAGGATGACATTAAAGCAGGCTTTACAGAATAGACAGAAGGGAAACCCTGATAATATCACTCTTTCCTCCTTCCTTCCTTCCTCCCTTCCTTCCTTCCTGTCTTTCTGTCTGTCTGTCTTTCTTGGTTGATAACATACTGTAGTCAATGAGAATATTGTATTGACTCCTCTGGATTTAGGACTGGACCCTAGATCACCTGCAAAGAAATGAAAATTACCGAAGGACCTGTTTTTAAACTGACAGCCTCCAGCTTGACTCAGTTGTCTCTGTGCCCTTCTCCTGAAGTGTTTTCTTGTAGATTGTAAGCTTTCTGGCATGGGTAATATTGTTTGTTTACTTGTGCAGAAGTTAATGAAATAGCTGTTCAACTCAGTTTGTCTCCAGGCGATTCCATGTTTCATTTGTTATTTACTAATACAGATGGCCAACCACACAGATTTAATGATCACGAGAGGGAAGGACTCCATTAGTTTTCTTTTCTATACAACTCCATAGGAAAATAAGCTTCATTCTTTCTTTAATGACAGAATAAATTTTTTAAATGGACAAATTCCCCATCCTAATTCTCTGTGCAAATCAGGGCAAACAAGTCATATCTAAATTTCCATCTACTTTTTACAATATATATTGACCTACTTCAACACCTTTGATGGATTGCACCATTAGTGCAATCTGTTTTGAAACACCTTTCTGAATTCATGGAGTAGCTGCTGCTGCCGAAATACCAGGCATTTTTAGCTTCAGGTAAGATTCAGCTATCTGGAAAGCATCTTCAGAACTTTTGTACTTACTTCATGCTGGGGGAGCCTTGTAAGTGCATATTGATTAAGTTACAAGGTGTAAGCTGGAAAATATTGTTTCACTAAAATCTCAGTTAAATTTAATACTAATGAAACATGTATACTAGGGAAATAACTGATACCCAAGAAGCTCTTTCTATGGAAGACAAAGAAACTTCTACACTAACGAAGCAATTCTGTTCTTGCCCTGTTTGCAGCACACGTGGAATAGTGCTGCTCAATCTAACTGGGTTCTTCTGATTTACAGGGGAGAGTAATATTTATCTTTGCCTCTTTGTAAAGTCCTTACTTCCAGACATTTTAAGGGAAATTTAGATTTACCTACCTTTGCCTAGCTATTTGTCCATGCTCCCTTTATTTTCAATACAGAGGGCAAGTCATCTCAGTTCTCTCCAGTATTTTGGGACGGCTGAGGTGCCCGGAGGTGCTTGTTAAGGGCCAGGCTCTAGCTTTTAAAATAGCTGAAGGAAAGGAGAGGAATCTCAGTTTTACTGCATGTTTCCCAGATGCCCTCCACTTGCAGAGCCTGCTGGACGTTGGTTACGAATCTCTAGGAAATCATAAACTCAGTGCCCATTTTGGGGAACAGGAGAACATTTTTGCACGGTTCTTTGGGAAGTCATTTACTGCTTGCAATGCAGGAGAGCTCAGGAGCTGTGACTGGCTGTGTCTATGACACAAGGCATTACACAGACGCACGGTTAAAAAAAAAAAAAGCAGCCTTTAGTTTTTCCTCCGGAAAATTACATTTCATGTTCAACAGTATCAGTGGAACAAAACAAACAAAGCGGGAGGTGAGAGAAGCAACTCCTACAGGCATGTTTTGCATAGTATATAGTATATGAATGTAATGAGGAGATTAGAAGTGGTAAGTGCGTTTGCTTCCAGCCTACTCATTAATTTTTGCTACAGCCTATGCTTCTGTGAGGCAAAAGTAATTTTTAAGGCTTGGTCATGAGCCATTTTTTCAGTCGGGTTTTCTTTTGGTTTCCTTTCTCATTTGTGCATTTCTGCTTTTGGGCCTTTTGAACATACAATCATGGCGTGTCTTTTACCTCCTGTTTCAGATGAGAGAGAGAAAGTCCATTTTGGAATTTTTTGATGGCTGAATTGAACACAGCACATTTTCAGCCAACACTCCTTCTCCTGAGACCTCCCAATTTAAATTTTCAATCACGTATTACTGCTGTTTGTATGCAAAACCTCTAATTATCTTGCCCCAAATAATCACCTCCAAAGGGAAAGGGTGACAAAAAGATTGCCATGCTGCCAAGGATTTTGTAGACCTTGAATCCTCCTGGGAGGGAGACAGAATATGGAGTCAGGAAAAAAAAAAATGTCTTCAAGTAATTTTTTGTAATAGGTTTTGTCATTTTCAACTAATTCTTTTTTAACAATAATCTGCTGAATATAGTGGAGAAATGGAACATCTTGTTTGTCAATTAATGTAGAGTGCTTTACAAAAGATGTTATGACATTTGCCTCACTCTGTCTACATCAATATGACAGTCTCCTTAATAGTTCAGTGGTTTTTTTCCTCATGTTTTTACCATGAGGACAGGATAGAGTCACCATTCTTTCTGTGGTATATACTTACCTTCTCCCCATGCAATATTGGTCTTGCCTCTTGTGATTTATTTCAAAATGTTTCTTTAGATGTCTGTTTGCTGCAGAGAGAAATAAATATGGATTTGTGTAACCTAGTGTTTATTTAATGAATCCAGTGCTCATTACACAGGAAGTGAACTTTTAACTGGCTTTTCTGAAACTCTGTTTAAAATAAGAGCCTTAGTTAACAGCTGGCTTCAAGTCTCTCATTTTTGGGGTAGCTGAGAATGAATCGCTGAGAGACAGACACTAGCCAATACGCTCTGCACATCACACCGGCATACACACGAACATGAATATTCAATATCACTATGAATTTTTAGGTAACAAAGGAGCTGAAAATTTGCCCTTGATATGACCTTCCCTGCTGCAGAGGAGCTCTCATGGAGGAGGAGACAAACATTGGAAGAACTGAGATTTCTTCTCCTTTGAAAGGCTGCATGAGACAAATGCCTCGAACAGCAGGAGGTACTTGTGTGCCCATTGGTCCCCGAGGGAGATGGAAATACCATGCATTGCAGAGGGAACTGAGCACTTAGCTTAAGAAGTTTGGAAAAGAAATGACTGGGATGATTTGATTAGACAAACATAGTAGGAACTACCACCATTTAAAAATAACAACAATAATAATAATATTTGTAGGTTCCTAGGCACTATAATGGGGAAAGATTTGGATGCTGTTAGGTTTAGTCTTGGACAATATTGCTTATATGTCTTACTGAATGGATCTCACCTCCCTTTTAGTACAATAAAACTGAAGCAGTAATTCTGCAAAACAGTTAACTATCAGAGAGGTGGATTTAAGTCTGTGAATTTATTAGTACAAGAAAAATGTGATCTGAGATAAACCTAAGACAAGGAGCCAAGAAAACTGTGCAAACCATACTTCAGGGGTGAAATAATAGTGCTAGGATCAGTACACACAAAACCTCTTTCACTAATATTTTCTTCAGCTGCAAGATTTGTGTTTGACGGTTGAATAGTTTAACTGATTTTATGAGACAAACTCGATTGCTTTATTTTCCTCTTTTTATAGAAATCCCTGTCCTCTAATCCCATTCCTGAGGAATTTTAGGTCAATTACAGTGCTGCAATGTCCTTTGCTAACTGTGCCTTCATGTACTCTTTCCCTGAGAGACTCCCAAACTCGGCAGTGAATGGAGCCATCCCCAGATTATCCTGCTGATGAAGAAGTTGGTCTGACAAAGACCTTCCTCTCTATTTGGCCTGTGTAGGACCTGACCTATGAATTGCAAAGGATGGACGGAGTATGTGAGCTCGAAGCAGCCTGAGTTTCTCCTCACCGCTGCCGAAGGAGGGAAAGTTTGCCAGCTCCAGATTTACTAAATTTGGACTAAAGGGGCTGTTAAAGGGGACAGCCCCTGCCAATTTGTACAAGGTGGGAATGAAATCAGATCCATGATGCTCTTCTAGCCCTGCCTGCCTCTGAGCAACTGTGAGACCCTACAACTACTCTTTAATCTTCTTGTTGGCATCACCCTTGCTCCCAACTAAGGTGAGCAGGGGAACACCACCAGAAAAAAGCAGAAATAAAGATAATTTTTTCTTATTTTTTAAATTTTTTTCTATATCCTCTCCGTCTTTGCACAGAAGTTCAGCCAACACAAACTTGAATTAAAAGGGTTCAACCACTGAAGAGAGAAGACCAGATCTCTGTGACTCCAGGGGAAAATGTCTATGTTTAATGACTTTGGGAGAAATCATTCACCAAAAGATTAAGAGTTGCCTGCAAATAATGTAAGAGCAATGCAGATAAAGAAAATGAGCACTTTCAGCCAGGCGGTGATGCATGGTTAAGACCAAAATCCATTCCCATACGAAATACCTCGACATTACTTAACAGTGGATCTGGGTGTGAACTTTGAATCTGGTGCTTCCCCCTCCAGTGGTGCAAATTGAACTCTGGCTCTTCTGCCCCATACGGGCACTTGCAGTTTGCCTAATTGAGAACAGAGCCACATAAAAGCCTTGGGATTTACATAGTTAACTGGATGTATTAAGGAAAGGTCTGGATTCAAAATTCACTAACCCAGAGCTTGTAAAATGCTGGCAGCCCTCAAGGCAGGCTGATGATGTCAAGCTGTCTTTGAGAGGCAGAAGCTCCCCGTGGGGCTGATTTCCTGATCCACTGAGGTCTCCATGGGTGATTCACTGCCGTTTCACTCCCTGGGAGGAGGTAACACCCTGCTCTTCCTCAGGAGAGCACTGAAAGTCTCAGCCCTGGTTTCCCCCAGCTGGCTCAATCACAGCTCCGTAAGCACAGCCATTATCAGTTGTATTGCTCAAAGGCTGAAATGCTCACAGTCTGGTTTTTTTTCCACACTAGAAATGTATTTATTTAAATTAATGTTATTTAGCACAAACACTAGCTGAATTAATTTCATGCTCTCCCACAGCCTTCTTTGGGGCACAGCATAGCACTCCATGCTATCTGCTGTAACTGTCTCCTCATCAGACCACTCAGCGGAAAAGAAAATAATGCTAAAATCAAAGTCACGCTAGTAGAAATGGCAATTTTCTTGAGTCCCCTTCTGCAAGGAGATGCCAAACTTTTTACGCATTTGTGCATTGCTTTTCCACATGCAGCCTTAGACTGTAAGGGTTATAAAGGAGAAAACTGAATTTTTCCTTCTTTGGCATAATGTTTGAGAAGGATACTATCCTGGTTTGAGGTAGAACAGAACCAACTTTCTGGTTAGTAATTTTACTTCTTAGTTAGGCCTCTTCTAACTCTCTGAAATTAACAGCATATTGTGCAGAAAACTGTTCGTTCTCAGAGTGATAAGACCAATGTTTATAGTTAATGCCAAGAAATGGTACGCAGAGACGCTCTTGCTTATATGTATTGCTATTACAACCAAGGTCAGCTAATTCTGTTATTTGCCCCATTGGAGGGTCAGAAATGGGAAAGTGTAGAGGGGTCCCACCTGCAGGGAGGAGCAGACAGGACAGGTGACCCAAAATTGACCAACAGGGGTATTCCATCCCTTCTGCCCCATGTTCAGTATAACAGCTGAGGGATCAACGGGTCAGCCCTCTTTCTTCAATGGCCGACATCCGAGGACCTTGTCTTTTCTTCTGATCCATGCGTTCCTGACTCCAGATCCTGAATCCAGTTCCCATCTGTCACTGAGTCCAGTCTGGGACTTCCCCAGTGCCTGCTGGTGACGTCATCCTGGGAGCTTGATATGGTTTTGTATATCTTGTATCTATTTCATTATTTCCTTTTTATTTTCTTATTAATATTTCATTAAAGCAGTTTAGTTCCTTCTAAACTCATAAATCCCCTTGGAGCGAGAGGTGGGGGAGAGCATCTGCCGTCTCGTTGTCGTCAATCTGGCCTAAACCACAACAGATACAACTATGCAATATTGAAATTACCTCAGGAAAAAAAAATGCAATATTTATACATTAAAAAAAACTAATTAGAGGCTA
This sequence comes from Stercorarius parasiticus, assembly GCA_013396915.1. Taxonomy (NCBI): domain Eukaryota; kingdom Metazoa; phylum Chordata; class Aves; order Charadriiformes; family Stercorariidae; genus Stercorarius; species Stercorarius parasiticus. The sequence continues at coordinate 183,700 of VWZL01004836.1, forward strand.
ATGATATTTTCTATTAGAAGGGAATATTTAGCCTGACTTCTCTGTAGGAGGACTGGTAGAGTCCGTTCAAAATGGCTCATACCAAAACCTCTTGAAGTCAATTCTACCCATCTTTTCCTTCCCCAAGTGTAACACACCAACACTTAGCAGGTGACCTGGACCACCTCTTAAGATTCTGCAGTCTTTGAAGTTTTTAAAACTTGAATTTGAATGTACCTTATATTCCTCAGTCAGATATCCTTTTCAGAGGGACAGGACAATGATATATATATACAAAAAAATGATGTCAGGTTTACTCCGTATGTTGGGCACAAATACGACTCTGAAATGCTTCTCCATAATCCAGAAAAAGAGCAAGAAGGCAGAAAAGACTTGTGCCAATTCTGTAGGTGTTAGAATTGTAAAATGTGTTACTGAATGTGAGGCTACATTTGAGGGTATCTCTGCTTTGCGTTGAATCTTCAGCTTACCTCCAAAGGTAGGCAATTGTAGTGAAAATCACTATATCCAGCCCCAGATGTATATATTTCTTGGTTGATATGTGTGATAGATGTCATCTTCTTTTATCCCTATTTGTTGGTAAACTCTACAAGCATGCTTTGCTGTGTGCTGTCCCACAAATCCTTTGCCTTTCTACATCCCTAGCAAAGCTTCAGTAACCTTGGCTTGTTTCCAGAAAGCATTCTTTGTGACAATTAAAAGAGACAATTCAAAACTCCATATAATAAAAACAAATAAAATACAGCAGAAATCATTTCTGATCTTAGGCAAAAGCTGAGAATGAAAATAAATAAAGACCAAATGCTGCTTACTGAACTTTGCAGTGCACACAGATCGGGAAATAAAATCATTTTGTTGGTTCTATTATCATTCTTGCAAGCACAACACAAAGCATTGCTGATATGGTACAGGTCCATCTGCCAGCTGGGGAAGAAGAAAAGGAAAAGCAATTAAGAACATTAGAAATTAGGTTTGTTGCTCTGGGCTGGAAATATCCAGTTAAGCATGCTGTGATTCTGAACAGAGGAGAATCGGAGATGAGCCAAGAGAGAATTTCTCTTGATTTTATCACTTGACCTGTTTCCCCTGCTTTCCCCAACTCCCCCAGATATGGATGTATCTGTAGCCAAACCACCTCTGCCTCTCAAAGCTAAAGTCAGGTACTCTGTGTATAAATCTGCATTTCTGAGGATGCGTGGGCTAAATACTAACCTGCACAACTTACTCTCCCAGTCTGACACTGTGATAGAAGACGACTTGTCTGTGCATCTCAGTGAGGACATCCATCTCTGATTTCCAGAGCACGGAACTAGGTGGCCATTGCGCCTTGCCCTGCTCCTGCTCCCATCACCTCCCTAACTCAAATTTGCTTAACGTGTGAAACTGAAGCAGCAAAAGTAATTCTTGCCCTATATAGGCAGTGAGAAATTCATACCTCCTCCAGGAAGAGGGCGCAGAATTAACTCTCTTGCAAGTGACGTTGTGCATTTTGCACGTTTGTCCCATGCCATTTAATCAGCATTGGCTTTGCATTTGGGGACAACACTGACAAAGGTCTGCTTTTGTTAACGCTTCTTGCAGTTTTGTTTTGGCAGTCTTGGTATCCTTTCTTGGTGATTCTACACTGCACTCCTCCGGTATGCACGTAAAACACTAATGGGAAACGAATCTCTGAGAAATGAATCTAGACTACATTACTCTTAAGTAAGCACATCAGGCAGCTGGTACAGGTCCAGCCAGACACAGTTCCCATGAAACTAACCCTTATCTTTATGTTTCACTGTAATCTGTAGGAAATGAACACAGAGCCCTAATGTTATATCTGCTTTACAACATCTGTCCTTGCAAACGGAGGATGTAGAATAGACCATTTCCCTGATTTTTTTCTGGTTCCTTTGTTCCCAGAGCTACCATGACCTGTTGCCCAGCATGCGTCTCTGAAGCACACGCTCATAAAGCTACTGCCTTTAAATCACTGCTGTGCCATGTGCAGGTCACTCCTGGGCCTGCACTAGATGTACTAAAGCCCCAGTTATTTTTGTAGGCAGCACCACTCATTTTTCCATCCCCTTCACATCTCGCAGCTGCTTGACTTGCAGCCAAGCTGCCTCTTGCCAGCATCTCGCACATGGTCAGCCGTCCTACGGCAGGGCAGCAGATTGGCATCTGCCAGGCTATCAGCAGGCACAATTGTCCCACAGATGGGTCACAGTTTTGGGCAGGAGCAAAGCGATCACTTGTTCATATTTAAATAGCTCTGGTCTCTGGAATAATGTCAGGCCACTGTGGGCTTGCTGGTGGTTTCACAGTTGGACTCTGGGATCCACCATGGGCTGGCTGCTAAGTCTTTCTTGTTTACACACTCGTATACATCGCAGAGGGGCCGGCGGTGAGTTTACATACGCCGATAGCGGTGGCCACAGTGCAGTGTGGAGGTGCAGTAGCCTGGAGACCCCCTCTATCACCTGTCAGCCACCCAAATCAGCAACTGCCTGGAGAAGATCATGGGCTGGGGACTGAGGATTCATCTGCCAGCACCCAACTGAGCAGCCGCAGGCTGGGCACGGCCTTCGAGACAGATATTGCTGCAATCTGATGTGAAAATTGTGCCAGGTTATCTCCATTCATCCAGTGAGAGAACAGCAAAAATGGCCATTTTAATAAGGGCAGAATTAAACTTGAATACAGAAAAAATGAAACTAGTTGTCTAAACAGAATATATTTTTTATAACTTTTGCAGTGGTTTATAAATCGTTCCCAGCTAGTTCGTGTTTGAGTGGAAGCTTTTTGTGGAAAGCTGATCTTATCTTACTGCATTTTGCTCCTGTTCTGTGGAAAAATGTTTGGTTCAGTTTGTAAAAAGAGGTTGCAAATACAACCTTGTTGAGAAATGGTGGGATTCTGAGACAGTCCAGGAACAAAGAAACCATAGAGAGATAAGGTGGAAAAAGTGTTATTAGCTCTCCAGTCAAGGATCAATTTACTCTGTTTGGAAATGTTGCTCTCTTCTTTTGTATTGCACTGGGGAAATCAGGACTTTTTAAATATAATGATATAAATTGGAAATAAGTTTCAAAGGTAAACTTAGAAGTGCATATTTAAAGAGTAATGCTACCCCTTTGTACTGTTGAGTTCAATTAAAAGACAGGTAGATCCATGAGGCTTAAAAGGAGCAAAACCCAGGTGAGTGCTCATAACGCCTCTCAATTTTAGTTGATTCCTGGCATTAGAAATGGGTGAGCATTTCTCATAAGAGGCTTGCTCCTACTCTCTCCTTTACTGAGCTGCCTATTTTCTGGGAGCTTGGGAAAACCTATGTCAACATATAGAATTAAAACATTTTAAATGATGCAAACAGAATTTTGGCAGGATTTTATTTCATGGTCTCTTTTGTAGTTTTGCCTATTCATCCAGCTTGGAATTTAAAACCTGTTTAAATGCCTCATTAAACTTTTCAGTTTACTTGCGGGATAGGCATCACTATTTCTTGTTTAGCAAATTAGTGAACTGAGGCACATAGAAATTGGGTCAAATCACCGCTGGCATGAATTTTCCCTTGTATACTCTATGACTGATCTCGGTCCATGCAGTGCTGTGCAGCTGAGACAGGTCTTGTAAGCACGGAGTGACCTGTGGTATTCATTCCCAAATGAGAAAGGACCTGACCTATGGCTGATATTGTCTCCAGAGACTGAGAATCATGTTAAGAACGCGTCACCAGAGGAGGTGGGAATGATCTCAGGAGCTTAGGTATTGGATTAAGGGTTTGACCTGAAGACAACTGCAGAAAATGCAAGTTTTCCAGTGGCCTGAGTGGGTTGCTTGAGGTCCTCACAATTTCAGCCATTTCAGCAGTTCATAGTTTAATAGTTTCTAGTGGAGTTATCTGAATCGGAATAAAAGGCATCTCTCACAGCACAAAACCTCAAAATAATAAATTTTACAAATTAATGCTTCAGCTAGGTCAGCATCCAGTCTTGAATAATATCTCACTTGGAAACAAATGAGATTATATTTCTGGAAGACCATTTGGGGGGAAAAAACTATACTATTTAGGACAATATAAGAAAACTGTGCTAGCTGATGCAAAGATACAATTTTATCTTGAGATTGTGAATATACTTCTTCTGTTATTATATTAATTCTCATTAATTCTCATTACGTGTAGGTTTAAATTGGGGTGTTGATTTATCTCATGGAGTTTAGCAGAATGAAGAGGCAAAAAAAAATATTCAGTTTTGTTGTCTTCCATTTTAACATTCCATTGGTTAATTGAGAGTTTGTTTTTTGAACAGGTTGTTACAGTGCATCGCTTCACGTACCTTAATGTTTTGATTTTGCTGTTAATTATATTCCAAGAATGCTTCTATTTTGCCCAAATCTGATAATTTTAGAATTCATTACATTCAAAATGCTCTCTCATTTGAACAAGACATCAGTGATTATACAGCAGATGAAAATCAGTTATTGAATATACGTATATTCCCATCCACATTAAAAAGCTAAGAGTGTATTTATTGTATTTGTATGTAATAGTCAATTGCTTTAAAATAACTGCGAATATTGTGAGTAGCTACAGAATTTTTCATTGTTTCTGTTTTTCACCTCAAATAGTTGTTTCAAACACCAGCTCCTTATCTCCTTAATCCTTTTCCAAAATCCAATAACTGAAATAAAATTATGTTCTAAAAGAAAAGCAGAAATCAATGGCCAGAGATGTTAGTGGATGCTTATTGACACAGATGATACTATTTTCATATTGCCATAATGTTGGTCCAGATGCTCAACTGTCAGTTTTAGGCATTGAGTAGGTGGGTTTGGAAGCTCTAGCAGTCCAGAAGCAATTGCTTTTGGCAGGCTCTGGAGTGACTATAGATCCATGAGGTTATTTATGACCCATAATTGCAGCTCTAGTGCCTAATGTATATTTGCACCATGCAGAAAATCCCATCCCCACTTGTTATCTGAACATGATCCCTTGTACAAATGGGCTGCGTGGGCCTCATTAGGGATTTCTATAGACTTACAGGAAGACAAAAGTCCAGTCTCCTGTTTCCTAGATAGTTGATGTTTCTGAAGAAAGAGGAAAAGAAACGTCACTTGAAACTTTGTTGTTCTATTTCTGTATGACCTAATATCGCAGATTGAGTGTATACAAAATTTTATTAAGTTCTGACTGATGTTTTCCATGGCTGGTAAATTGCTCTTGGTCAGAGCTGGGTGTATTAAAGTGCTTGGTTGATTTAGGATGTGGATGTAAATGGCAAAGCTCAGTTTATGAGCTTCATTATTTCTGGAGTGAGGTTTTCCGCAGAGTCCATTAATCTCCCTGATTTTTATTATCTCTTTCTCAACAACAGCCACTTTCTTAATAGGTATTTTGACACTGAGGTTTAATGGCATTTAAAAAGATGACAGACCCATGCAAAGAAGTTACAAGTCACACGTATTAAATTGTTCAGTCATGAGAAGATCATTCCATCCCAGAAATGGAATCTCTGCTGTTCTTTTTCCATTTAGGTTTTAGTTTTTGCGCTGGTGGTTTGAACATAATACTCTGTATAAAATTATTTCATTTTGCTTTCAGAAAAGATTTTTTTTTCTGCTTGTCCAGAAACTAGAAGAATAAGAGAGACAGCAGCTAGATGATCCCAAGCACACTCACATCTTTCGAGCACTTCCAAAATCAGTATAAATCAATATGATAAAGCAAAGTCCTCTGGCATTAATGCACTTGATCTTACATTACTATATAGACAGCTATTCCTTTATCTGTACAAGCCACTCTGCCTTCAGAAATACATTTCATCTCCATATCAGTATAAAATTTGAGTAGGTGGCCTCCCAATTCTGAGGCAAAACCAAGTCGAACTTCTTGTTGACAAGATTCTACTGGCTTCTTTGTCTCAGCAACCAGAGTCAGTAATTCAGATGAGACTTTCTTCTATGGATTCATAACAGAATATTTTATCTTTAAACTTCTTTGCAATATACTTTTCATTTGCAAAAAGCTCGCTACATTTTAAGTGTACGCATATATTTAAGCTGGCATTAGTTTTCATAACGAACACGGAAATGTAATATACATAGCCAGCTCAAGCTCATTACTGTGCTATTTTAATAAGTTCCATAACCATATTTGTGCAAAACATAAATAAGTTTTTTTTATTAACAACCTGCATTACTTAGAGAGAGAAATATGCTCTTGCTGCAGGCAGAGGAAGCACCGTCCTTTCATACGGTCTGAAGCTTTTCACCCTGTATATATGGTTGCAAAAGGATCGGGGATGCAGTCCTGCAGAGAACATAGATTTTCCACTGTGTATGGAGCAGTTAAAACTTCATGCATGTGTTCTCTTCTTGGAAAAGTCTGTCTGGTTTGACACATGGTTTTTAGCTCTGAAATGCAGGGTTTCTGCAATATGTTCTCAACATAATTCTGGACAAGTGCCTGTGTGAATGGAGGCGCTCGCAGTGAAGGAGTAATGTGATCTTTGGAATAGATTAGTATGAATGGGAGCGCTTCAACAGCAGAGATCAGACAGACTTGTGTGAGATTTTTCATTCCTCTTGCAAGAGTTAGGCATTGTTGATTGTGGTCATTATACCTTTTCCAGGGTGTTGCACCTCTTAATGTAAAAACCTATGTTTTTGCTAGGGGACAGTTGGAAGAGGATTTAGTCCTGCACAGTAACATGCCTTGCTTGTTTCCCTAGTGGTTTTATCGTTGTCTCTAGGTTCTTGTGATCTGGATATATGAATACAGAGTGGCAAGTAAGCTTGTTTCATTGTAAAGATAGACATATTTAAAGCAGTGAAGCTAAAACGTATTCATCTCTACAGTGGTGATCTCCTTTAGAAGTCCTAGCTTCCAACTGCTATGCAGATGGAAAGTAGAATAACACAATGCGCCACTTTGGGATGGACCACAAGTACCTCCAGTCTGCTTCAAGCAGAGTCATCTGTGAGACCAGACCAGGCTGCTCAGGGCTTTATCCTGTTGGTTCTTGAAACCTCCAAGGATGGAGACTGCACAAGCTGTCTGGGCAGCCTGATCCAGTGCCTGACTGTCTTCAGTGAAATATCCTTCCTTGTATGCAGCTGCAATCTCTTCTTTCAGTTTATGACTCCTGCCTCTCATTCCCCTGCTGTGCACTGCTGTGAAGAGCCTGGCTCCGGCTCCTCAATAACCCTCCAGGTAGGCAGCATCTGGCTGCTGTGAGACCCCCCCCTGAATCTGTCCTTCATCCAGGCTGAACAGGCCCAGCCCTTCGGCTTTTGTTTGTAGAGCAAGTGCTCCAGCCCTGACCATCCTGGTGGCCTCTGCTGGACTTCCCCAAGTCTATCAATGTCTTCCTACATCAGGCCCGGGGTTCTGCAGAAATAACTGCAGAAACAAGGTCTTAAACTTGTGTTTGTCACTGGCACACTTTTATACCATTCATTCCTCTTGCTATTGACTGACCTAACCTCTCAGTGCTATTAAGAAAGCAAAATCTGCTATCATTTAACTATCTTCTTGGAATTTCATTAAGAACATTATACTTATTTTTCCTACAATGTCGTCTTTTCAGTTTCTTTGCCTAACTCCATGCATGGCAGACATCCTTCAGGATTAATGAATTCTTTAGTGATAACATCATTAGTCACTATCTGAAGATCCAATAATCCTTTAAAGGACTGATGTGAAAGTCAATACATGCATGAAAAAAGGTTTTGAAATTGCTTCCTGTTTCTAGCAAGTCAATAACGGCCCTCAGCGGGAGGCTGAACATCTCAGTATCCCAGTGTAACAGCAGCTGGAGGCTTTTCAGGACAGGACACAATCACACATGCGAGGCAGGAATGTTTAAAGCTACTTCAAGGTTTATCTGCAAAAGAGATCTCTTTCTAAGGACCTCAGGGTGGCAAGATGAATGAAAAGGGAAGTGCCTTCTCTGTCTTTATTTTTAAATGGCATCTGCAGAGTTCTCTCCAAACTTTACTTTACCCTCACCATCAAAGGAGGAATTGCAAAAGATATCAACTGGGAGGAGCAGTCGCTGCACTGGAGGATAGGGCTGCTGTTCAGAAAGACCTCAACCAGATGGAGAAATGGGCTGGCAGGAACCCGATGGAGTCCAGCCACGGCCTTTTGATGATTCACAATCCCTTGTTTGTCTCCTTGAAAAATGGGGTGAATGAGATTCACCACTGTGGGAAGCAGTGGGCAATGGATGTAGGGGCTGAAGAGTTGAGCTGGTATTAGGCAAGATATTCCTCTCTCATTCCAGCAGTATGCATCACCACCTTTTGTTGTGGTGCTATAAATCAAGTAGGACTAAAACATCAGAAAAAAGTAAACTACCTTGAAGTCATAAATAAATATTTCTGCTTGCTAAGACGCAAGGAAGGTTTCTCACATGCGTCCCTCTCTCCGGGGCCTCTCCTTGACAGTTTGAAGCAGAGGAGCTCCATTATCCCGTGCTGCTGAGGGTGGCCCGGTATCACACTCAGGGCTCTCTCCCTGCAGGAAAAGCTGCCTTTTAATTTCTGTCTGTGTCTAAAGTGAGGAAAGTTCGTTCATGACAGTCTCTTCTTCACAGATGACTGCAAGAGTTGAATTATCAGGGCAGCTTCTCAGGACATTTTTTTCCTCCATTTCCTCCCCTAAGGGTTTTGTTTTGACTTAATGTTTAGGTTCGCTGGAATTGCCCCCAAAGTAATTATGCATCAGGAAATCTGGGACATCCCTGAAGTCCAGCTTGAAAGGCAATTTGTGCAGCTGGAAGAAGAGCTGAACAGGTGAAGCCCCTTTGTAGAGCAGAGCTCTCCTGGTGCCAGTCAGCTGGTTGGATTTAGCTAGGATGAGTCTGCTGGGCGTGTTTTGCTTAGGGAGAAGAGATAAAAGGATTTTATGGCAGCTTATGTAGCCAAACATTCACCTGCCACCTCCTTTGCTTGTGCGAGGCCAGGCACCAGCACACGCGTGTCCCTGTCAGGGCAGAGCTTGGTCACCCCTTCCACCACCAGGACAGTCAGACACCAAAGCACTTTCAACACTATTTGTGAAAATCCAGGCATGTTGCCACTTTTCTTCAAGGGAAAGCAGTAACGCTTCTATCTAAATCTTACTTAGCATTTCATCGCTGCCTTTCAGAGCACTTGGCATCGATAGCTTTTTATATAACTGATTAAATAAATGAACAGAGGTTCCTCTACATTTATTTTCACGGATCTTTAAAAACAAACTATTGACACTTTTCTCAGCTGCTCAGCTGTAAGATCAGAAGCCAGAGGTCACTTGTTACCTCACAGAGGTTTTAAAGTGGAGATATTTACTGTAGTGATTTATAATGCCATCCCTGACCTTGGATTACTTGGTAGCAATTAAACCAAGTGTTTAAGTTCCTGGAGAATTAGGAAATATGTTAGAGTGGAAGAGAACTTTTTCACCGTGTCCTGTACAAAAATATTCTTTTGATTCATAAGCCACAACCTCACTGCTGTTTCCTAGGTTTTCCTGCAGGTACCCGTCAGAAGCAATCAGAGGAAGAACAGTATATTGATGAGAATAACACAACGATTTTATGTCATTAAAAATTATTCATGTATTCAGTTTCATTGAGGCTTTTCCTGTAGGACTCACTAGAAAGAATTACCAACTGGAAACTGAAGGGGTAAGACATATAGCCGTTAATTTTCAGGAACATTCAATATCTTTTTGTGCTGTTTTTTTTCCAATTAAATGAGTCAGTTTTGTGCTCCTTGTGGAAAAAGTAAAGTAATGACAAGTTAATTCTGAGGGAAATGTGAATAGATTGAAGCTTGTTACTGAGTTGAGCTCATAGCTTCCTACCTGTCAACCTCTGGATTGTAAATGGGTGGCACTGTGCAGACGGATCTTCTCAGCACCATACAGAAAGTAACTATTAATAGAAAAAATATTTTGTACATAAGCACAAAGGAGAAACATGTAAGTATGTGTTTGTTTATATACATACCCATTAGTAAATCTATTTATCTTAAGATTCTTCTATTATAGCGGTAGCAAACTTTTCTGAAAGTACTTACAAGTATTTTTTAATAATTATGCAAGGCTGACTATATTAATACGTATATATGTGTATGTACAGACATACTCTGACACACACACGTATGCGCCATCACTGTTCCAACTGGATTTGCCTTTAGCAAATGACTGGCAGCGCTAAAGCAGCTTTCATCACATTGAATTAAAGTCATTCAAAGGAAATTGGAAAATGGAGCTTTGTGTGAAGACAGAATGGTATAAAAATGGAAAAGGTCTCTCATCCCCTTCTCTTTCGCCTCTGTCTTCTGTAGTGTTTCTCTCTGTACTGCTTTTCATTCTTCTGCTCCCTATTACCCTTCTAAACGCTGTGCTACTCCCACCTGTTCTGTTCCTTTGCTTTCATACTAACTAGCAATATGTCCTTTCATGTTCCCGTCGAGCCTGGCCAAATGGCAATTGCTCGCTCTCTCATGCACATGAACTTTTCTCATTGTCCTTAGCTGAAAAGGTGCAACTGTGCTGGCTCTTCAAGATGGTTTGTTTTAGATGGGATTTTTCAGGGTGATGAATCAAATTCATTTTGTTCTTCAGCCACAGCACTGCAGCTTTGCTGTTTCTGTTCTTCCCAGGAACACATCAATGACGGCATCTTTTCTGCAATATAACACCATACCAGGCAGTCTGATGGAGGGATAAGTTCATGCCATTTTAGTACCCAGCTACTACCAAGTGTTAATGGTGTTTTGACAGTAGTAAAATCTGTGTCTGTCACTCCATCTGTAATAAACAGGAGATGAAGTCACGCTGTATCTATGCAGAGGCACAGTGAGGACTAGAGAACGTGATGCTAAGCATATGTGTGGCACTAGACATCATGGAACTACACCATTGCTTGAGCTTCATCTGATTCATCTTATGATAAAAAATGAGCATGCAATAATGGAATAAGTGTTTGCAAATATTTTGCCTCTGAATTAAAATCACAGATTTATTTCAATTATAAACATGGGAGTGCATCTTGATAGGCTGTTAGTTGAGTTGTGTGGGTGGTTAGTCTTTTATTTTTATTCAGACGATTTGGTAAAATCATATGATATAGTTATTTTGTCTGTAGCAAGAATACTGTACTCAGTCATCAGCTATACCAAGTGATCTTCTCTCCTATTGAAATCGCTGGACAATAACATTAGAATCATTACGTGGAGTTTTGCTTGTTCAATTTGAATATGCATGAGAAGCTGTCCAGAGAATGCTAGACAAGACGACACTTTTGTTAAAATGTTAAGAAAAAAGGACTTTGCAGAGTTAGAAGCAACCTTTGAGTATTGTAAGAGAGTAAAATTTGGTGCTGAGTTAGTTTATGAAAATACTGTTCAGACTTTATCATTCAGGAGTCAATATGAAAACCTGGAGGCTAGATCTCCTTGCAGACTCTAAGAAAAAAATGTTAACAATTTCTGAAAGGCTTGATCTAGTCTCATCAGCTGGAAAGCATTAACCACACTGTTCCCAGTCATTGTGGAAAGAGCCTTGAATTTACATTTCCAAAATAGGAGATGACAGCAGAGTTTGTAATGCTGTCTCCTTTCACACGAGGGACTGAGGATCTGAAGCTGCAGGCTCTCGAGGGCGGCAGAACAAAAAGAGGAGCTGTGCTGAGGAATGATTGCTTTGTCAGGATTATGGGCTGCAGTCAAGGCTGGAGGAGCTGCCTGAGTGTCACTTGTGTTTTGGAGAACGGTCACCATTCTGCTCCTATGGTTATTTCTGTTCCAGAGCCAGAGCGCATGGCCCATTTCTGATTTTTATCTCATTTCCAACTGACACAACTGGCATGAGTCCTCTTTTGATCTGTGAGATCAGAAACAGATGTTGGATGTATTAGCTTGATGATTTGGGGACAGGATTTACAGGCCTGGATCCAGCAGCCACATCCAGGCAACCCCTGATCTAATGGGGAAGCCTGAAAGGTCATGACACCATGCCTGTGTTACAGACTGTGGGACCACCTTTTTAAGGCACCTTTATTTATATTTGATAGACTTTTTTTAACCAAGCAGCAAGGGAGAGGCTCATTCTATGACCCTTTTGTAAAAAAAGATAATTCCTTGCTATTATATTCACCTACGTGTTTTTTTTGTAAAAAACGACCATTCACCAGCTGTGCCCTCAGCAAAGTCCTCTGTACCTCACCAGATGACTTACAAACTCAGGAAGCAGACAGGCAGACAACAGACATAAAGGTTGAGGTCAGGGTTAAAACACCCAAGTACTGACATCTACATGTGCGCTGTCTCAGCTCCCTCTAGAGTCAGTGGAGATCTAGTCAACGCCAACAGTGGAGCCTCGCATGCAACTGAAGTTGCAGGGACCATGCTCAAGCAGACACAAGGGGTGGGATTCAGTTGCCCAAACATAGACATCTAGTATCAGTTCAGATGCTGTGAAGCACCTTTCTTGGCCTCTTGCAGGCACTACAGAAAGGTTCATGAGTCCCATAGGGTATATTTGCCATCCTTTGCAGATGTCCCAGACACCTTATCCTGTCTGGACAACCTGCTCCAACTGACACTTCTTGAGCAGAGGGATTGGACTAGGTGATTTCAAAAGGTCTCTTCCAACCTAAATGGAACTGTGGTCTCAGCTGGCAATAGATGCCAGTGCATTGGGCACCTGAAAGCTGCTGCTCTGCTGAAATGTCTGTAGGCTCCAATGACAGAGCAGACTTGATTCATTAGAGGATGCTTAGGAGTCTAGTACCCCATGGGATGCCCTACATCTGCCTGGGACTGGCAGATGCACAACAGCACTTATGGGAAATACGCACCCTTTCTGTGCCAGGCCAGGGGGACACTCTCATCACCTCAGGTACACTGGGTACTAACTTTTGAGTGACTGTCTTCTCAATGCTCATGTCATTTGGAATACTGTGTAGCCAAAAGTCCAGGTGGCAAAGTCTGCCCATCCAAAATGAGTTATTTCTGTGGTAAGATAACTCCTTGCTATTATATTCAAGGGCAGGCTGGATGAGGCTTTGAGCAGCCTGGTCTAGTGGGAGGTGTCCCTGTCCATGGCAGGGGGGCTGGAACTAGATGATCTTTAAGGTCCCTTCCAACCTGAACCATTCTGCATTTTATGGTTTTGTCTGTTCCATTAACAAACCCTCAGCTACCTGGAGCTTCCTTGCTATGCTGGGATTTGATCAAGCCATCTCTAAACCATTCCTGGGCAATCTAAAAAAAAGACGATAATATATATTTTTTTAATTTAAGGCAGATTTTTCAGACTTTAATTCATTCCTGCTGCCCTTACCATGACAGTTGTTGAGCCTCTAAACCCACCTCCTGGGTGGGTACACCTCCTCTCCGCCCTACCACTTAATAACTGTAGCACAGCAGACGACATCACCTACCACATTGTCTGGGAATTGTCCTGCTTCAATTGTCCTGTCCAGTAACTCATCTCAACTCTAAGTGTCTTTCGCCATCACATATCCAGGCTCTCATTCCATAAGCATAAACAGCCTGTGTGCAAATCTAGCATTCAAATGTGCTCAAATGGATGATGGTTAAATGAGACCAATTTACCACACATTTGTTTCATGCTCTGCCTTTATCAGTTTTCACCAGAAAATAATTTACTTTGATTTGTGTTTGCATTTGTGTTGCAGTCTCTGCCACCAACAGTGGGGGTTTTTTGCCAACTCATTGGTAGACACTGATTAGGAAAACAGGATTGTGAAAAGCCTTAATGTGTTTTAGTAGCAGTTTGTGACCAAAAAAACCTCCAAACCCCAAAGAGGTTTGAGTGGCTTTTCATTCATCTTTGAGTTACACTAAGGCATGCTTCATTAAGTACTAAAGATTTGGAAGATCCCCCTCATGCCAGAGGACGTGGCCCACTGGAAAGGTGTGTGCCTTTTGTCACCTGGATCAGAACAAGGCAGATGAGCCAGCAACTGAGTGCTGGTGACCTTTCGCCGAAGTACCTACCATTTCCCATGAAATCATAGCAGTGCTATTGTCTGAACAGGAGAGAAAGCCGTAGAATCAAATGAAGGATGAAAAGAGCTGTTTTCATTTTAGTATCTGTTTAAAAATGAAGCTGTACCCATCACCCTCCCTATTTGGCCAATCAGTGGGAACCAATCTCATTTTGTCGTGCAAAACATTTTCTCCCACACCTCTAGTGCAGCATGGGGAAGTCTCTCAATATATTCGCTGAGCAGAAGAGAAGCTGCAGCACTGGGCTGCAGGTGGGGGTCCTTGTGTAAAACCTCGCTGTAAAGCATATTTCCAGTCCCACACCCTACTGCCAAAGTCCTTTCCTTCCCCCTGCAGCTGGAAGTGGCCTCTTCCTATCACTGATGTACAAACAAATCCTTCACGTTTTGTTGCACCTGCTGTTATCACAGAGCATCATGTGTCTTGGATTGATTTAACAGTGAATTAGGTTGAAATCTGGGATTTTAGATTAGTGTCTTGCACTCCACTTCTAATTGCATGCTGTCCAAGAATCGGCAGTGTTGGACTGCTTCATAATCTCTTTGTCTTGCTGCACAAAATCCAATTTTTAGTCTACAAAATGTTCCGATTTGGATGAGGAAACTAAGGCAGCAAACATCAGAAAGGAGTGTACCAGGAAATTATCTCCCTCTTCCCCACCTCTCTGTCATCACTATAATCTCATTACCCTGGAACAGTAAGAAATGTAGAGGAATGCAGTTAGCTCGCTTTATTTCCCTTGGTGGATGTGACAGAGCGACCTATTGAGCTGCTCTAACCTACGTGGGGATTTCAGTGAACAGCCAGTTTACTTACCAATAGTTGCAACTTCGTCATATTGAATAAGAGTTTACTATTTTCCCTCTAAAAATCCTGAAAATGGGGAACTGTGAGCTTTTCAGGGTGGCACATCCTCTTATATGACAGGCTTAGCCAGCATAGCTGAGTGTTACTGTTAATTGCAGTGACGCCTGCAAGCCTCAAATATTGTCACACTGGGGCTATCTACAACCCTATGATTAAAATGTATACCCCTCCAAAAAACCCTCTGGCAACCCTTGGGTTTAGCTGAGGGAAGGATGTTGATGTCTCCTAGGCTGGTCTATTCACTTCTTAAAATATCTTGTGTACTTGGAGTCCCGTGGTATTTGGGTATGGTGGTTTTCCCTACAGGGAGAAGGAAGGGACAGACCTCTTTTGGGGTAATGTCAGTCATAACAACCCTTTGCCACCCACCTGCTCACTGCAAACTGATGCTTAGAGGGCAGCCAGATGAGTGGAGGGAAGGAGAGAGGCTTGTGCGCCTCACCTGGCCACCCTTGGGTGGCTGAGCCACCAACTACTCCAGCAGCCCACATACGCTCCCCCTCACCAGCTCCCAACTTCTCATTGAGGACCGCTATTCTCTCTTTACACTTTCTTCCCAAGTCAGAAACATTTTGTAGTCACTTTGTGCTGACAAGTCACATCAGATATGGGTGCAGCTCACTTCAATACATCTTTGAGTTGCTCGGGTCTCGTGTGAACGGTCCTGATGGTAAGAGCCCCAACCTGAGGCAGACAGTAACAGCTCCAGTGGGCAAGGATGAAGTCCAGCTGGCAACTGGTGTTCACTCCTCCAGCCAAGGCAGTACGAATGTGCCCTATGTGAGTCACGGCAGGGATGATGTCGTACAGCAGCAATTAATTTGCTTCTAAGGCAAATGAGTCCAAATGGTAAAGGCTTTTGCAAGTGGAATTTACTGTTCCAATGCAAATAACCAACTGGCAAACAATAACCACTCCAGCCTGAAAGCCTGCCCAGCAATTGGTTGACATTTGTGCTGCAGAGAGTTTACAGATTCCCCACGAGTTGGATAGGAGCTGTGTTTTGCAGCAACAATTGATTTATTACTGTGACAACCAGTAGAAATAGAAGGATCTGCTGGCAAGCAAGGGTGTGATTTGTTCCTCTGCAAACAAGCAAGAGGTGTCCAGCTGGCCAGTGGCCATTCCCAAGCAAAAGCCCAGGGGAGGATGCAGGCTTTATCTCCTCTCTGCTTGAGTTTTGCCTGCTAAATAGTGAAGGAATTAGTTTGTTTGGGTTTTTTTTTATATTGTACCAAAACACATTTGTATTTAGCAATGTTTCTACAAAGTCGGAGGGTTGCAAAGGTCAGACTGTCTTCTAGATATTTCACTTTTCAAGCAATAGGAAGACACTTTATATGTTATTCATGAACAGAAAATTATTCTCATTTATATTGCAGCAGCCCCTGTAGGGACCAATCAAGGTCCCATTGTCCTGATGCCTGATTGGTGGCCGTGAGCTGAAAATTGCTGGTGCCTGCTTGGATGCAGTTCAGAAACATCCATTTTTTGCCATGTAAGGTTTAACATGAGCACATTCTGATCAGTAAAGCACGTAAGCGCACGTTTAAAGCAATCTCTCTTCAGCAAAATGTTTCAGTCCTCCCAAAGAGAGGGGAATTTAAACGTGCAAAAATGCTCGGCTAAATCAGACAGGGCTGCTGCAGCCGGACCTCGTGTCTTTTGAGTGTTCCGCATATAAGGGAGAGTTTTCTTTTGACGTGTAGAAGGGTTTTGGGGGGCAGTTGGCCAACATGTCCAAGTGAAGTCCGGAGGCAGTGTGTTTTCTCTCCTAGGCGTGTTCTAAGCCTGCCCCAGTGAACTGACACAGTGCAGAGAGCTGCGACGGGTGGGAGCGCACTCGTCATCGGCAAGGGTGTCAGGGGTGTGAGCAGCAAGAGAGATGAATCATTTCCATTTTCTGAAACAAAATAATGAAGTGTAATAGACCGAAATTAATATATGAAAAATGAGGCTGAATGAAAAGAAAAATATGCCAGTGACAAGAGCTGTCCCATTACAGAGTAATCCTGACGGAACAAGGGAAGAAACCAAAATGGCATGTAGTATTTCATGGTGGTTATTCTGGTATAGAATAAGACAGAAGGGTTAGTTCTTTGCTGGTTGGTAGTGGACAAGCTGAGACTTCAGGGGTATGAGAAGTCAAAATCAACGTGTGACAATGAATACATTATTTATGTGAATATGGCAAAGAATATTTTTAGTATATTGTTTTTGCTGTAAAAATAATAATAAAAAAAATCAACACTGACCAACAGCCAGCTACAGCTACTTCATATTCTGGGTACTGTGTAAAATTGCCGTATCTTACTATGCTCGTAAGCCTGGAAAACACTGGCTTGCTAAAGCTGATAACTGTAATGCAGTGGAAACACTGTTTGGGATCAGCAGAGTGCATCGTACTGATAAAGAATTTCCCTGTAATGCTGTTATAGTAATTGAAGCTGCAGTTTGTCTTCTGAACAGCAAAGCAGGCTGAGGCTGCCAGGTTTTCTAAAACTTCCCTTTGCAGTGCCGAGCAATTTGCTGCCATCGTCCTGTGATTGCCCACCTGAGTTTCTACCACTTTGTTAGCTCTGACAGAATTCGTGAGCACAGACACCAATGAATACAGATAATTTTCATTCTTTAAGACATTTAACTGCTGCAGAGTGTACAGGTTACTTCCTTATAGAATAGAGAGTCACAACATTTCATGCTTAAACCAAAAAACAAAGCACTAGGGTCAGCCTTTGGGGGCCTCATTTTCATTGAAATCGATAGAGTGGTGCACTGAAAATAACAGTGTTTTTGTGGGCATATATAAGATAGTGTTTGGTTTACCTTTCCATTTTGAGATTTTATTTTTAAAGAGAGTCCTCTACTTAGATTCCTTTTAATATTTCCCTTCCTTTCGGCTTCTATTGCATATCTTTAACTGACCAGGATGATTTAGCAGTACTTGACTCTCAGCATGTTAAAAAGATATTCACGGCTCCCCTTACATGAGAAGACAAAAAGCAGCTTTAAGACACTGGCAGCTTTCTCATCTACATATGAAAGCAACAAGAAAAGAAACAATTAAATGGCACAGCTTCTCCTGGAGCTCTAAGACCTTTCTATCATCTTCATTTGCCTCTTAGTGATTTACGCGAGCCTGCCTTGTGCATTAGCCTTGGCTCACTTGGCTGCATCATTCCCCCCAACGCTCCTAAGGCAGGCAAAGCTGCCACTGAATTCAGGCCTAATAGGGTTCACTGCAGGGAGAGAAACCAATTTCGGTTTTAGTGGGATATCTACGGCTGAAGCAAGTAAATTTAATATACTTTGCCCTGCGTTGACTTTCACACTAGTGCTGTATTGCTGCAACTCTTGGTGAAGTTTGATTTACACCAGGCAGTGCAGAACTGATTCCTCACATCACTAAGGACCATCTGTCTCAAAGGGCAGGTGTCTCGTGAAAGCTGGTGTGGAAGGAGCTGTCAATATTCATGAATGGACAGTCTAAGCAAAATGCAGTAATCTTTGAATGGACAGTGAACCAGACCCTCAGAAACGTGGTTGGGTACCAAGTGCGTTCTCCTGTGTGTGTGCCCTGAAACTGTCATACATGTGTGAGTACGAAATTGTGCGGTTCATCAGTGGATATAAGAGTGACGGCTGTGTTGACAGGGAGGAGGGAGGAAGCACTTCTGCCTAGCATAATTCACAGGGAACGCCATTCTATTTGTTTTAGCACATCTGGCACTGCAGGTGTGTCTGGAAGAGGGTTGTGGGGGTTTTTGTGTCTTTCAGTATGGATAATTGTGCATTAATATCTCTTACCCTTTAATTTTATGGACATTTGAATGGCCTGTTTCAACAAACACCTGTTTGTTACTCTTTCTCAGGTGAGCATTTGGTGTAGTTATTTGAAAAATCAGTGTAGATTGAGAGAATACCTGAGATTGAAAGCAACATGGTCTTTGTTTTTAGTCTTAAACATTTTTATCAGGTAGATTCAACCAGCACATTAGGCAAAAAGAAAGCTGCCTAAAGGGTTACTGAAACAGCATCACTGTCAGCTTCAGCTGCAAAAGGGACGTTAGCAATGACTGCCCTTCACACAGCCAGGGACAGATGGGCTGTTGGATGGTGCTCAGTCCTCCTTCTGTTTGGTATGAGCTGGCTCTGCCTCCATGTTCCCCCAGACCCACGCACAGACCACAGAGGACATTTCAATTAACCTTGTGCTGCAGGTGCCATACCTGCAGCAAGGGCAGCTCTCCTGCACGCATAACAGCAGACAATAGTGGTATTCTAGTATTTCCCACAATTTTGATTTTTTTTTATAAGTGTCTTCAAATCATGTATATATATGGCAGTCCAGCAATAAAACCTAGCTGTAGATGGCTGTTTCTGCCTGAACTTGATGCTGTCTACGAAGCCAAGGTGGCTGTGACACGCCAGCAGAGCGTGGCATGAGTTGACATGTTACGTGCCTGTCACTTCCCTGAGACTAATGCTGTGTGTCACGAACTACTGCAGCCATCTCCCACACTTCTAAAAGCAATTTCCACTCTATTTCTACCCTTTATGGTGTCCAGGAAGTTAAACCAGGCTTCATTTTACCTACAGCCTTAGCAATTGCCACCAATCAACCCTTGTGGGGGTTATTAAATTAAGGCTATTGAATCAGATTCTGCTGGCAGCTATTTAATGTCAGACCTAGACTAATCCCAAATTTACAGCTGAAGTTGATGTTAGGAGCGAAAAGTTGGTCCTGTCAAGTTTTAACTCTGTACTCTGCAGCCTGTATTAAAGATTCAAAGTTTTCTAGAAGCAGACAGAGCCAGCTGCATGGGGCAGGTGTCCTATGGGATAACTTCTCAAGAGGATAGTTTGACCTGCTCACTGGGCTCTGAAATTTCCTGCACACTGAATTGAGGAGCTTCTGTATGAGAAGGAATGTCAACTAAAATTATAGTAGCTCTGTTTTTTTCTCCATAATTCTGCTCAATGGGTTTCCTCTAGAAGAGCATTACATTTTCTTCCCAGAGCTTCCAATTTCATATAGGAAGGGTGACCCATTTCCTTCATACACCTGGGAGTCCAAAGCAGAGTATTTGGGTAGCAGGGGGATGAGAAGAGATCCAGGTGGTTTATGCAGATTTTTCTGCACTTGGAAATTTTCAGGCTGTTCCAGTCCTGGTTCCCTGGTGAAGCATATTAGATACCAGGGGCTGGGCTCCCCCGAGAGACACCTGTGCTACCGACTGTGTGGCAGACACTGGGGAAGCTGAGTGCAGTGGCTGATGCTGTTTCTGTGAGACTGGAGCTGGGCTCACTGGGAATGCCTTGCATTCATTAATTTAATTGTATAGACTCAGCCAAAGTGTCCATAAAGTGCTCGGGAAGAGCTGGACATGGGGCAGTCACTGGTGGGTTGGGTGGGTGCAGCCTGTGCCCGCTTCACCCAGAGCACAGGAATGAGACCTGCACCAAGCCCAGTGCAGTTTCCCCCTTGAAAAGACTGCAGGGCTTATCCTAACTTTGGACTTCAGAAAGTCCTGTGTCTGAGAGAGGGGGACCCCAACTCAACCAGAGCCTTTGGATGGTGTCGCTTCCTCTCTGCGAAGGGACTGCACTGACACTGCTCTCCCACCCTCAAGCCTTCCAGTCTTTTAAGTCCTTTTCTTTTTTTAGATTAACTTATAATAAAGGAAAATCAGCTCGTCTGGGTTGCGCCAAGTATTACAAAAATTGAAAGCAAATGTCCCCTAACTCACTCCATCCGTTAAGGGGCAGAGCCTTCCCTCCAGCCCTGACTTCAAAGCCAGTGCTTTACACTAGTTTCTTGATCTGCGAGACTTGTCTCCCCCGAGGCCCCAGGAAACCTCTTGCTTTCTACCATCAGGGTTGTGGCTGTGTAAGACCCCCCTGCTCCTCTCCATTCCCACCGTGTCCTGCAGGCTGCCAGCCTGCCCCTTCCCTCCATCACTGATGACATCTCCCCTTGCTCCTGCAGGGTTCCCACACCACGGGCAAGGCAAACAGGCAGGAATCCATCCTGCCTGCCCACAGCCTTTTAAGAACACATAACTTATGTCAACGAATCCAACAAATACGGTCCCTAGTGCAGCAAACCACATGGAGGCTGGCTTGAGACCAGGGTGGGCTGGAGTGGCACCAAGGTTGTCTCAAAGCTCTTTCTGTACTGACGTAGCATAGGCAGACCCCTGTGCTCAAAGGCATAAGTCACTCGAGAAATTAGCCCATAAAATTTTTTCTGATAAAATAGGCTTATTTTTTATTTAATGTCACGTTAAATAAATTGCAAAGCGCAGCAGTGAGGATTTAGTACTTGCAGTGCTAACCATATTACTTAGCATTTATACAGTGCTTTCCTCATTCAGGAAAGCACTTTTGCTAACTTAATTCATCCTCAGCCACCCTCTGGATGTCACAAGGGAAGTCAGGAACATTTAATATCCCCGCTGATAGATAAGGCATATGGCTGGGACTGGCACAGCGCTGTTACTTTTCCCCCACCCTCAGCATCCCACCCGAGTTGATTTTTGATGGCTACAGCCCATACTTGTGTCCTGGAAGTCCTCAGCAGTGCAAGGGGCAGGATCCTATCCCTTTGGTGAGAGCCAGCAATGGTCCTGGCCAGGCAGCCAGTGGGAGCAGAGCTGAGACCGGTGGCAAGCAAGGACAGGTCTCAGTAGACCAGAAGGACTGACAGAGTGGGCCTAGAGGTTGAGAGTTGGGTGCTGGGATGCAGAGGGGAGGATGAGGGCGAAGGGATGTTTGTGCTGTGGAGGTCACTTGGGTGGACAAAATGGGCTGGTGAAAGCATTCTGGTACAGAAAGGTTTGGAGTTTGCTTTGAATTCTCTTACTTGCTGGGGGTATGTAAGGCAGGACAAGGTAATGGGGTTGGGGAAGAGGATGGTAGGCCTGGCACAGGGCCAGGGCATGGGGACACAAAGTAGGTGTCCCTGGACTTGAGCACCTTGGGGTGTGAGGGATAGTGCCGGGAAAGGGTTTCAGCCTGGGGGATCCGGGGGTTGATTTCCATGTCAGCAGACCTGCAGAGCGGGCAGTATTCCTGGGGAGCCACTGCCCAGCCCCTAAACACCACCACCACTGCTCCCCACTCCTGGCAGGGCAGGTGTCTCCCCACCAACAGACACATACCCCTTTGCCAGGGACAAACAAGGCGCCAGGAGAGAGCATAGAGCCTACCCCATGGCTCTGTGCCCCTCCAGTCACTGTTACGGTGGGGTGGATGCCACAGACCCATTGCTTGCCCACATCCCAAGAAAAGAGTCCCAAGGACCTGCATGGGGGTCGTTGGGCGCCATGAGGTGCCCGGGGACGGGTCATGGCTCATGCTGCTGGCTCTGGGTGAGGGGCTGCTCAGCACAAAAGGGAGCAAATAAGGACAGCTACTCTAGCCCTTTAATCATTTGGGATCCTACTTTTAACATATGTAAATACATCTGTGTGCCAGTTCTCCCCTTTGAGCTGGCGTAATTCCTAGTTTCAATGGATTTCTCTGGTAGAGACTAGACCCATGTATTGCAGTTGTCATGCGAGCCAAATTAATGCTCACATAGATGGCACTTGCTTTTGGAAAGGATAGTAGCTACACACTGGTGTTGATTTATATGCTGATTAATAAATAAGATACTGAGTAGTGCCTACCACCTCTGCAAACTAACGTTTACAAAACCATGCAGTTATTGTAGGGGTGGGATGTACTTCTTGAAAAAAAACACCTAGTAATACGTTCATTCAGATAGATATTTTTACCATAAATCAGTTGGAGAGTATACTATTTTTATTGAAACTTCCTCTACACTTACTTTCAAAGAGTTAAAGTTTGTATTTTAGAATTACTTAGTTTAACTTCCCTGTAAACTTCTCTTGCTTTAATAGTGAATTAAAAATACTATGAGTTAACTTACAGTTTTTAAAATTACTTGATTATAAATCCTTTCTGCAAGATCCCTGCATATATAAATTACTATGTTGTAATTAAAAGCTAGAACAAATAATTTTTTGACTTGCTCCTTAAAATATATTGATTCTGTTCTGCATGTCTGCCCACAAAATAGCTTCATGTCCCACTGAAAATTATATTTTTTTTCTGCAAAGAGGAACAGACACCTATCCAAAAAGTTGACTCCAAATTACATTATACAAAAATTAAAACAGTCATTGACTCTAATATTCTGCACGCAGTATATGCTCATACTTGCAGTATCCCTAGGCTGAAACTGCTCATAATATTTTACTGTAAACCTGAATCTAATACAAGTGAGAGTCTGCTTTAATTTTTTTAGGAGCAGTTCTCCTAGCTGCAAAGGCATTGAAGACAGCCTGGGAGACACGATCTGTGCGATGCTGCTCTTTATTGTCACAGGTACAGAGTTCTGATGTGGCAATGCTGCACATTCAGGTCATCGAACATTTACCGATCAGGAAGGGCTTTCCAGTCTCTAAAATGATTACAAATGGTTTTTGTCAGAACACACTCATTATAAGCAGTCTGATCTCAATGGAGTCCTACTCTTTTATTTTGGGTAATAACGGCAAAGTCTTACCAACTGTTGATGGAGATACCATGGGGTTAATTTATATTCACGTTGGAAAAGCAAAGCAGTGCTCCCTCTCAACTCTGACAGATCCCACAAGTCTTTTCAGTAGTTGATTGTCAGGTTGTCCCCATCTATAGCTTAGCGCTGACAACAGCTCACGGTTTATTTGCAGCTTTGAAGCCTGGTCCTATAGTGTTTCTCTTCTGACAGTAGATGAATAAAGGTGTCACTGTGGGAGACTTTTAGCCGGCTGCTATAAAAAGGACCCTCCTTGCCTTCCCTCACGAGATCCTCTGGTTCACTTTTGGAGTTTGCAGTTTTCCCCTCGGCTGAATTTAGCTCCATCAGCTCCAATTCGTGCTTGGCAGCTGTTTCTAAAACTCTCTGTTTGTTGTAATACCTGACAAAGTTGTTAATGATAGGATGGATGGGAAGGGCGATCGCTATCACCCCGCAAAGAAAACTGATGGCAGCATTCAGTTTTCCTAGTGTTGTTTTAGGGTATATGTCTCCATATCCAACTGTGGTCATGGTAATGATTGCCCACCAAAATGACTGAGGGATGCTTTTAAATAAAGTTTCGGGGTGACTTTGCTCCATGGTGTAACCCAGGGCAGAAAAGACAAAGATTCCAACAGCTAAGTACATGAGGAGCAGCCCGAGCTCCTTAAAGCTGCGTTTCAGGGCATACGTTAGAGTCTGGAGCCCCGAGGAGTGCCGGGCAAGCTTGAAAATCCTCGCGATCCTCATGATGCGCAGGGCTTGGACAGCCTGCTGGACATTGCTCAGCTCCATGAGCTTGGCTCCCAAGTGGGTCAAGGTGAGGCTGACATAGAAAGGAAGTATTGCTAGCACATCGACAATGTTCATGAAAGACAGGGCAAAGTGGAGTTTGTTGGGAGAGGAGATTAGCCTCAGCACATACTCCATGGTAAACCAGCCTATGCAGGCTGTCTCTATGCTGTCCAGGGTCGGGTGCTCCATACGGTTCCCCTCTGCATCTACGACCTGCAGGTCTGGGATGGTGCCCACACACATCACAACGGAGGAGATCAAAATAAACAGAAAGGAAAGAACAGCGATCACTCGAGCTGGGTAAGACGATTCTGGCTTCTCCAGAAATTTCCAGATGTATTTTTGGCACCTTTTCCAGCGACTTTCCGAGGTATCTACTCCCAAGTCATCCAGAATCAGCTGTACCCTTCGAGCTATTTCTTCCAGTTCCTCTTTTTTTTCACTTAGATGAGTTTTGCAGCAGTCATCCAAAAATTTCAGATCCACTTTCCAAAATTCCATTTCGTTCTTGAAACATATGGGGCATATTCCTTTCTTCATGTGAATTTCCCCAAGGTAGTACACGTCAATAATGCATTTGAAAGCATCTGGATCTCTGTCAAAGTAAAACTCTCTCTTTCCAGGATCATAGTCATCACAGAGGGAGAATATGCTATCGTATCCCCCCGATAAACAGTTGATCAGCTCTGCCAGCCGTGTTTCTGGGTATTGATTCAGGTTATCTCCGTAGAACACCTGCCTTACGCCACCGACATTGACTACAATCTCTGTTTCTTCATTTTTTCCTGATCGGTCAGTGTCCACATCTGGAGACCTAGAGTCAACTGCCATTTTAATTATATTGGATTTTACTTGATTTTTAGCCTGTTGTCTGGTT
This sequence comes from Stercorarius parasiticus, assembly GCA_013396915.1. Lineage (NCBI taxonomy): Eukaryota > Metazoa > Chordata > Aves > Charadriiformes > Stercorariidae > Stercorarius > Stercorarius parasiticus. The sequence goes on from VWZL01004836.1 coordinate 208,824, forward strand.
TCAAAGCTTTGTGGTTTTAATTTCTCATGAAAGCAAATCAGCACCGAGCCAGCTCTATTACAAATGTTACCAAACTGACCCGGAATGGTGGTGGGAAAGGTTACAGAGATAAACCTGCGGTCGGGAAAGCCTCGCGAGGTATGCAACAAGCTGCAGGGAAAAGACAAGTCATCGGGCTGCTGTGCCTGCAAGCAGGATGTTAGAAAGCTCCAGCAGATTTGAAAGAGAAGAAACCATTTAATAAAACTCACCCCTCTGCTCAGTGCTCGAGAGTCTTTTCAGGTCCCATTCTCTCTCTAAGAGTGATATTTATTCACAGGTTGGAAGTCACGGCAGAGAAATAAATCCCGTGCTCTGATTAATGCAACGTGCAGTGAGTGACAGTTCTCAGAGAGACAATCAGCAGGGTGAGCCCACAGAAAACTGTTGCCGTTTCTCTCTTCGATTCCACAGATTTCCCTAGAAAGCAGCTTTGGAATTTTGTTTCTCTTTCCGTTTTCGTTTTACTTTAAGGTCTTCCAGAGTTTATCTGCTGACTCTTGCACACAGTCAGTCGGTGCAAGCGTGCAGAGGAGAAACTTGTGCTTGTTTTCCCTTTGCAGTTTCCCAACACAATAGGGAGCCCAGGCGGCGAGGAGTCCTTCCCAAACTCTACCCTCTTCTGGTGAAACCCAGCAAAGCACCAGCTACACAGAAAACACAGTTCAGCTATTTATACGCCTGCCTAGCCGTAAAATAATCTGTTTCTACACTGCCATGCACTGTAATGATTTTTTAAAACATTTTTTAAAAAGTCAAATACAAAACACAGTCATGTATAAAGTCATTCCGAGCTGCAGAAAGACACCCAATCAATTTCTTCTGATGGCAGAAGCCAAAGAAAAAAATACTGTGTTTTGGAATAAATGCATGACATAAATCTTGCTCTCAGCGGGACTGGAGCAAGTCTAGAGTAATTCTCTGTCAGGACACTGAGTTACTGTAGATTTGTACCGGTGTCATTGAGAACCAAGCAGAGACCATAAAGTTTTCGTTGCAGCTGCAAAGCAAAACTTTCCCCGCACTCTGCACACATTTCCCAAAGCTCCGCGTCCTCAGTTTTAGCTGCATTTTCTCAGTCTGCTGTCAACTGACCCTGATGAGTGTTTGAGTAGTTTACAACCCCTATGATGACTTCTCGGTGAATGCTACTAACCAGCAGTAGTGCTTCATACTTCACCCAGCGCTTAACAAGTAGCACTAGAACAAGCATTTCCTTTCAACTTTGTTTTCTCCAAATTCCAGGGTTTGATGGACATTTGTTCCCCAGACCCTTACGTGCAGGTGGGCTGATCACCGTGCTCTGAAATGCTTAAATCTGACTATACAGTTGATTTTAGTGGGTCCTGAGGGCTCTGATCCAGCAAAACCCGCAGTCCGTTAGTTAGCTGTTTGTGGCCACAGCAGAATGATCAGCAGGTTTGGATCTTTTCCAATTTGCTGGCTTCTGAAAAGCTTTTAAGTGCAAGGGAATAGAGAGGGGCAAAACAAACTGATAGTTTGCTTCTTTAGGCTTATGTCCATCCTGGGAGAAAGGCGAGAGCTGTGATGTGCCCACTGTCCTCATGCCTGTGTCACCTGGCGAGGGGGACCCTGTTGAGCATGCTGTGCTCCAATTCCAATCCCTTGCAGGAGACTTCTGGGGGATTAGTCAGAGGTTGTGCGCCAGACCTCACCTTTACATGGAGCACTCACATAGCCGCCGTCACTTTATCAATAGCCCTTGGAGGTCGTTCCTGATGCTCAGGGGTGCACAAGCCATGAGTTAAAATCACTGATCCAGCCACTTCTCAGAGGTCCCAATAACATTCCTCGTCCCTGAGCTGTTGCATGATTGCAGAGAGTAAAAATGTGAGAGGGAAGAGGTGAATTCATAACAGAGCTGCAAGAAATTTGTGAAACAGAGGAACACAATCCTTTCTCTTTGTCTGTCACACACATCCATGCACCAATTCGTAATGCAAAAGCTGTAGCCAAGGGGAAGTGGGTTCTTGCTGCTCTGTTACAGTCATCCAGTAAACATAACGCCCAGACAGCCAGTGCCGCAGTGAGAAATAAGCCATGCATGAACCATAACTCCATCAACTTCTTCAAATGCCTGGGTTGTGTCACTCATATCCATGCTGCAGAATAGCATGGAGGGCTAGGAACAGCAACTGCAGGGGCTGGTCACCTCATTCAAGTGACAGTCCCAGGAAAACGGTAATACCTATTAGTCTACACCTGAGGCATACTACTAATCTCTGGAGGTCAGTGTCACCTTCATGTGTTCCTGTGGGTGCCACATAGTGTGAGTGTAATACAAGGCATCCCTTGAATTTTTTTCCAGGCACATATGAGTTTACTGAGACTTGCAAGCTTCTTGGGACAAGAGAAATACCTTGGATATCTGGAAAAACCCTAGGTTTTGTGGGCTCAGCAATAAATATTTCCCCACCAGGGACTTCCTTGGCCATTAACATGAATGATTTACCTTGATTTTAGTCTAATAAATTTTAAGATGCCAATAGCAGTTACACACTTGCATGTACTGCAGATGGGATTACTGACTACCAGTTCTTGCAAAACAAAACAGATCTGGGAAAGTTAGGTTTAAAATGTTGTCAGGCTGCACCAGTATAGGGAAACAGGTTCTTGAGGTTTAAATCCTCAGGTTTAACTGTCTTAGACACCTACTCTCTTCGGTCAATGATTCATTCCAGTGACCTTTTGGCTTTTGTCCAGGTAACGATAAGAAATCAATGCATGGTCCGGTGTGACCGACACAGACAGCACCACCTTCATTTCCAAAAAGGCTCCTCTCCCCACTCCTGTAATTTTACAGAACAAACACCTACAAAATAGGCACACAGGATTAGTACGTACATTGTTCAGTTTGAAAGGTGAAATCAGCTCTTCTCAAATGATAAATCTCAGCACATTCTCGAAAGGTTGGGAAGAAACTATTTTTGAAATGCCAGATCAGTCCTTATAAAGACTTTACTTAGTGCGACTGCTAAAATCCTTGTGCTTTATTCTCCCTCGTCTTGCACCTTTTCAGAGCTCTTTACACCTTTCAGTGTGCCTGTCAAATGTTAGAGATCTGATAGCATTTTAAATCCACTTTGACAAATGTAAATGATCCAAAGAAGGGTCAGGGAAAATCATAATGAATTAAAAGCTTGTTTTTGTAGCTGAAAAGAGTGAGACGGGCTTACTTGATGAATGATTTTTATCAGACATATCGCAGAGCAGCAACCAACAGGAGCTGAATGAATAATTTGCAGCAAATAATTTATTTCACTAATTTAATTCATTTTTTATCCATGAAAAGAGAGCTTCTCTAATCTAAAAAATTCAATAGATAATTGTTGCCCTGTAACTCATTTATAAGTAGTTTGCTGCAGTTGTTATGGCTTCTAAATTCAACTTCTGTTGATTTATCTGGACTGGGCAAACAGGTGAAGCCATGCTCTGTGCCTGCTGGAGGCAATGCGTGCTGACAAATGGATTCCTACAGACCAAATAAGAAACAGGGAGGGGGTTTCTTTGTCTCGGTGCTTTGGCTCAGGGAACAACACGTGGATTTGAACTGACAGATGTGTTAAGTTTTGGCTGTGGTTCAGACCAGCTCCTTCAGGAAGGAGGAGGCACGGCCGGACCTCAAGCCCTGCAGCCCAAGGGAAAGACTCCCGGATCATCAGGATCAGGCCCAGTCCCAGCAGGGATGCCTGGTATCTCCTGGGGGTGCTCAGATCACCATGGAGCTTGGTCCACAAGGCTTAGGTGGAGCTCAAATACAGCTCCCCAGTGCCACCGAGCCCTGCATGAGGGATGCAGATGGCACCAAGTACCCATAGCCCAGCTCCTGGGGACCTGCAGCGAGAGCAGTGCTCAGAGGATGCTGGAGCTGCTGGTTTGGGTCCTTCATTGCCACGTTTTGGGAGAGGACCTTCACTGATGGGTGGTTTTGTGCCAGTCTGGGAAAAGAGATTGCTCCTCTTGAGCTGTAGTCTGGCTCATACCACACTCCTGAAGCCCAGCCAGCACCTCTGCCCTCCTGGATGATGCACCCACCTGTTTCCCATAGGGCTATGGGTAGTAGATGTGGATGAAGGGGCATGAATGGGTTAGGAACAAACCCTGGGGAGATAAGATCAGACTCCACGTGGAGAGAGGGGTTGAATGCAGAGGCAGGAGTCATGCAGCCTCTCTGCAAGCAGGCTGTGGTGTAGTCAGCCCCCTGCACTGAGCATGGCCCAGCTTTCAGTATGTGGGACCATGGCAGCACCTTTGGCCTCTCTCTCCTCCTAGACTCTAGAAAGCATTTAGTGCTGTGTCTACATGTGCAAGCTCATGAAAGTTCAGGGACCTGAATATGACTGTCCAAGCAAGAATATGTCCACCCTACACTGACCAGCTAACATGGACATTTCCCAGCCATCACGTGGCCATCAGAGACCACTCCCAACAGGCAGTTTGCAGGCAGCCACCTGTACTGGAGACTAAAAGGACTTCCTAGACTAGATGGAGACCAGTTGCCAGTTGGCCTCGATGCCTAGAAACATCCTTGGGCGCATGTAAAACTGGTCTAGGCCGTAGCAAGTTGTGCTGAGTCACCTGCTGCTGCTGGGCACCTGCTTTTTAGGTACTATGATTTCTGTGTTGGACACTGTTGTGTGGCCCTCAGAGGCCACAGAACTAACACCAGGCTTGGAGTGATGGTGGTTCCTACTCCATATAACCCCCTCACACACTTCTCTTTCTGCTATGTCATATTTGGTTTTTAAATGACACTGACATGACTGGAACTGTGATGGATCCAGCAAGAGATCTCAGCATCTAACACGCAACTTACTTTCAGCTAGACTATGGAGAGACACTCAAGACAAGAAGATGTGATGAAAATGTACCATAGTAAAGTCAGAGACCTGAAGGAGGATGAGGAATGGAAATATCTTGCTCTTCCTCTTTTCCTTGGAGTATTGTGGGGATAAAGCTTGCAGCCAGCTGCACAGGGATTGCTTCAGCAGCTGACAGCACAAGGTTCTGTGTGGAGGAAGCACCCTATAATTACTTTGTGCGAATCACAAGAAATGGGAGGCAGATAATCTGGAGAAAAGAGAAGCAATGAATGATGTCGCTGCGGGCTCCAGAAAGAGCAGGTCATCTGGAGCAACTACTCTGATTGCTTTACCACAGACAGCTTTAGTAAGAGGAGCAGGAAAGACTTTGCTGTAAGAAGCCTTCAGGGTTTCCAAATCCAAGGTGGCTCCTAGTGGTTAGTGAGACAACCTCACAACCCCACTGGAAGATCCAGCACACTGTCTTTGGCAAATTCATCCAGCTACTGCAATGTGCTGTTTTATCCTTTGTAGTTCAATATTGCAAATCAGTTTTTAGATCATACCTTCTTTTACCCTTATGACTTGCTCTGCAATAAAGCCGGCTGTTTTGACACTCTTCAAGAAAACACGGGTTTGCGTTCCCATGGGCGCTGTGGTTCCCAGCATGGATGTAGGGCCACTGTCATAGCACCAACACCAACCCCGTGGACTCCCCCAGTGCATCTGAAGGGCAACAGTGCGTGACTTGCTCTCATGGACTGTAGTACCAGGGTGTGCGTGGGGGAAGCATGTTGTGGGTGCTCAATGTCAGCAGGAAACCTTCCTGATGCTCATGGTAGCAGCTCATGATCTCAGCACTGATGTACCTCTTGTGTATGTAGCCATGAGCTAATGGAGGAAGTCTGATCCTTGGCACGAAGCCTGTTCATGGCCCACAGCTCTTATTTCTGGCAACTTGTGAGTCTTTCAGATCCCTTGATATGGGAAAAGAAAGGTCTGTCAAATGTGAAGTGAGTGAAACAAAATCTCTAAATTTTTTAACACATGTCCATATTTTGTATGACATTTTCTCAATACATTAGATTTCCTTCAGATTGTTACGTCAAAAGCAAGAGGTTATAAAATATCTGAATTAGGATGGGTATCTGGACCGTACCAGATAACTTCACCTTGCGAATCTGGTTTTATGTGCCTCTGTCTCCAGCATGTTTATGTATTTGTCCACGACTATTATTTCATATCAAACAAGTCCTTCCCCAGTTTATTTTCCCTTCTCTTAGTTACTTTGATTCTTTTTTCAAGTTCAAAATTTATACATACTCAGTCCATTTATTTTAGCAGATCTTTTAATTAATTCCTTATTAAGAGACTGGTAATAGCCTGCTGTAAATTGTAATTGGCCTTGCTTTCCATTTGACATTAATGAGTATATTTTCCCGTACAATTAAACCTGCCTTAAGTGACCACTCAGGGGAGCAGCCAAATCTCTGATTTAATGTAAATGGCTTTAAATAAATAAGATGCAGCCTCCACTGCAAGCAGCTAACAGCTGGCTTCAAATTAAGCATATCAGTGAGTCATGAATAGGATGGGAGTTGAAGATGCTGTAAAAGTTTTAAGGACCTTGTCTTGTTTACAGAGTCGCTGTGTTTTGAGGAAGGACTGGAAGTTGTGCTTCCTGCTCTTAAACACTGTCATCAAAAGCTTTCAGTTAATATTTCTCCCTTTGAATGTTGTTGCGTGTACAAAGAAAAGAGAAAAACCAGGTGACAAAACTTCTTACAGTTGCAGAGGCAATGGCTTCAAATTAAGAACTGCACAGCTAAGGTTTTGCTGGCATTGAGTATGGCAACGGTCAAAAAAATTGCCTGTGAGCATGTAATTAGGGACTGTATCATAATGAGTATGCACAAGGTGGTCGAATGCAGGTTGCATGGGTGACCTCAGCTCTGGCATTTCCCAGCTTCTGCATGTCTGCCTCTGCAATCCCACTGGTGACTTTTATCATGACTTGCTGAACATAGTTTCTCACAGGACCCCTGTTGCACTGGTGCTGCTGCCTGGCAGCATCCCTGGAGCCGCCTCAACAGCTGGAGTGAGGGAGTCCTGGCAGAGAGATGTAAACGGTACTAGGGTGAATGTAAGAGGGCTGTTGGTGGTGGCACTGGTGAAGTGACTGGGCTGGCCTTCCTAAAGGTGAATGTTCCCATCACTACTGAATCCTATCATTACTGACTCAAAGAAAAGACCAAGAGCATGCCAGCAGAGAGGGAGGTGGCAACGGGCAGACTGTTTGCTAAGTTTCGGCAGCCAAGACATGAAGCCAGTTTCTAAGCCTGCTTGGGGAGAGATTTTTAATGCGTTTTAATGTGTTTTCTTTTAAAAAAATTCAACACTGCAGGCCTCTACTCTGCTTGGAGTTGGAATAGTGATTAATAATACTCTACACAAGCTATTGTTCCTAATTCTTTGAAAGGAGAGCTTGGGTAGCAATTTAGCATGTATCATTTCACAGTATAAGATCATAGAATCATAGAATCATAGAATTGTTAGGGTTGGAAGGGACCTTTAAAGGTCATCTAGATCCAACCCCCTGCCATGGGCAGGGACACCTCCCACTAGATCAGGTTGCTCAGAGCCCCATCCAGCCTGGCCTTAAAAACTTCCAGGGATGGGGCTTCCACCACCTCTCTGGGCAACCTGTTCCACTGTCTCACCACCCTCATGGTGAAAAATTTCTTCCTAACGTCCAGTCTGAATCGACCCATCTTTAGTTTTAATTCATTCCCTCTGGTCCTACCATTACCCGACGTCCTAAAAAGTCCCTCACCAGCTTTCTTGTAGGCCCCCTTAAGATACTGGTAGGCCTCTATAAGGTCTCCTCGGAGCCTTCTCATCTCTGGACTGAACAACCCCAACTGTCTCAGTCTGTCCCCATAGGAGAGGTGCTCCAGCCCTCTGATCATCCTCGTGGCCCTTCTCTGGACACGTTCCAGCACATCCGTATCTTTCTTGTAGTAGGGGCTCCAGAATTGGATGCAGTACTCCAGGTGGGGTTTCACGAGAGTGGAGTAGAGGGGAAGAATAATATTTTTATTGTGGCCAATCAAAATAAGGAATATAATCAAATAATTCACAGTAGATACGGTCAAAAGCACTCCTGTATGTGTACTCAAAGAAGAGGAAAAAAAATGAAATATTTTCTAGTGTGGAAAATGTTATAAAGAAAACCAGCTGGAACAAAACCACGGAAAACATTTCATCAGTGTGCTGAAAGAGCAATAAAAAATAAAATACTTCCATTGATCCTAGAAAACATTGCAACACTGAGGAAAACACAGGCTTCAGTGGGGCCTGCAATTCTCACAAGCTCTTGTAAGTATAGTTATAATTTTCCTTCTCTCACTGAGTGGTACAGGACAAAGGAGAGGATGGTGTGTAGGCAGTAGCAGAGGCTGAGTTCATATCTTCACACCTATGAAATTACCCATGCTGTTCCTGTGGAGGAATCCTGTGGACGTTTGACTTCATTAAATCCTGCAGGACTGAGGGTTGTGTCATGATGCCCTGGAGCACCTCGCTGATGCCTGCCTCCTGCAGCTGGTGGGTCCTTGGGCTTACCCCCTCCATCTCCTGCGGGGAGATGACGACCACAGTCCTGCCTGCGGCCAGGAAGGCAGTCGGGGACTGGAGGAAGTGGTGTTCCCTGGCCAGCATCCTGCTTGCGCAGCCGGCATCGAGTCGAAGCATTAAGGCATGCAAATTTGAGGTGATGAAGGCCGTTCTTTATCAGTGAACCTTCGCATTGTAGATCAGGCAAAGAGGAAAATCAAACTTGGTTTTCCACTGCGTCCTAATCACTGCTTTGAGAAGTGAGGAAAGCCATGTTGTTACTTTCACTGACTTTGAAAAAGAAGTCCAAACCTCTGTGTGACCCTACCTTGAAAACCAGATTTCAGCATCTCTGGTTTTTGCTGTGTTATTTAGCTTTGCTTAGCAAAAATGTTCGCTGAATTAAAGTGGAATTTACAAAGAGTTTTAAGTCAATCAAAACCACATTTTTAGGAGGATAAATGATATGTCAGGAATAATTTCCTGGCCCTACTCTGGATCTGTTGTCTGCCATTGGGCAAGCTGTTTACCTTCTTGCTACTTTTCTTAAGCTGTCTGGCAATACATCGTATTTCTTAACAGCTTACAAACGAGTCAAATCAAAAAACATTTTTAATTTGGCAAACAGATTACAAATAGGCTTTTACATTATCTGAATGGTTCTAAAGCCAACCCACATGTTTCTAAGTGATTTGTCTAGACAATGGGTGAGTCAAGCCTTTTATCCATTCTGCTTTATACAATAATCGGTTCTGCTCAGTTAAGATTTCATTTTACCAAATTGAATGCCTTTGACTATTATGTGCTGTTTAATTTAACTTTGTGTTGACATTTTGCATACTAATTCAGGGTAGAGTCATAAGCCCATTCGAACAATGTGATACGAACAACACAGATTCATTGTACGTACTAGTAGTGTCCTCAAAGACGAGATTACAGAATCCAAGATATCCCATTCATCAAAAAAAAAAAAAAAAGGCTAAGAAGATGAAAGGAAGTTCAGTGATGAATGGGAAACGCCGCTGCTGAGATCTTTCCTTATTACCATTCTGTGGCATTTTCAATTGTTCTGTCCTGATGAGTAACGAGGACTTCATCGCTTTTGCTAAGCTCCACTGCAAATCGCTGCTGTGATTAACACAGGTTAATCTCAGGACAGGCAGGGGCTCCTGGTTCTGGCGATGGGAAGATTTCAACCGCTCTCTGTAGTTACAGAGAATTCTCTTGGGTGACCTTGAGAAAGGAGCCCCTGCCTATGCCAGCAATAATGTTAAAACTTCACTTAATGGAAAACATCTCCCATGTGCTCTAGCCCGAGTTTTAACTCCTCTTTAATTTTTTCTTTAGGCTTCTGCGTACAGTCAGTGAGACTACACAGTGACAGAGCATACAGCTGAAAGACTAACCACCCACCTGGTCAGGATATCCACAGTTACATTTTGTCACAAATCACCGGGACACGTGCCACGAACGAGCATAAAAACTCCTATTCCAACAGAAAGTTTGTGATTACACTAAAGATCAGGGTAGAAACCATGGTGCCACCTGCTCTTCAAATCTAAAATCTTGCCCAGTAATGCTAAATACTCTAGTACATCCCCATAAATGTGAATATATAATTATCAGGTCTTGTGCATCCAAATGGTAGGGACATTAATTACCTATATTTGGAAAAGGACTTTGCAGCTTATGGATGAGGTTTTAAAAGCAGTTGGCAATGTCTTGTCATAGGTGTCTTACTGTTGTGGTTTTGGACAAATTGGCTGATGGCCGGCGACAGATGCTCCCCCCAACCTCTCGTACATGGAGAGGAGGAGGAGAGATGAAGAGAGATTTATGAGTTTTAGAAGAAACTAAACTACTTTAATGAAATATTAATAATAAAATTAAAAGGAAAATAATGAAATAGATGCAGTATATACAAAACCGTATTAAGCTCCCAGGATGAAGTCACCAGCAGGCACTGGGGAAGTCCCAGACTGGACTCAGCGATGGGTGGGAACTGGATTCCAGAGCTGGAGTCAGGAACACACAGATTGGAACACACGGATCAGGAACAACCGGACCATTTTCGCACAACACGCTGTTAATTTCAGAGAGTTAGAAGAGGCCTAGCTAAGAGGTAAAATTACTGAACAGAAAGTTGGTTCTGTTTTACCTCAAACCAGGACATTTACCTTTGGTTTATTTGAGAACAGAGCTGGCTACAGTAACATTAGCACCATAAATATCCTAAATAATTTCTTAATAATTAATACATGGCTAGATTCTTCTCTCATATTGCTCTTGAACTGGTGATGTATTGAAAGCAAAATCAGGCTCTTAATGTTTTATACATTTTGCAATAAATTCCTAAAGTATATGCATGAAGAAATAAATGATCATGCCGTGTAGCTGGGGAACTACAACCCTGCTCCCCAGCTTCATGGTCTGCTTGAAATTTATGTTTCAGAGCCTGTGACAAACCATTTACTAATTGACCGCTTACTGTTTGTTCTTCAGTCATTACTTAAAGTCTACTTTTTCCTTGACAGGATTGCTTAATATTAATTAATTTTAACTAGACCTGTACAGAATACAGAATATTTTCTAGGAATTTCTAATATTCTGTCATTTCATTGAGATACAGGAGGAACTAAAAAGTAACCCATATTTTAAAATTTTCCTTATAACAACATGTCAAACAAATCTTAATATAGGACATCAAAATCTTTAGTTTAGCAACACTGAAATTTTACATTGTGAAGATGTTTATATACTATATACTAAATAAAATATTCTAATATTGTGTTATAAATACAAAGCAAGTACAATACAAGGCCAAAATAAAAAGAACCGAAATGACAAACCACAATTAAACGTTTTAGCTGCAGGGATAATATTTTGACACTATGCAAATAGTTTCGTTCAACATGAGGATCTATCTCAATTAAGTGTTTTTATTGCAAATTTTGGCAACTTTCAATTCAACTGAACTGCATTTATCTGACATCAATCTCTTCTGTCAAAAAAATTATCGCTTCTCTTTCCAGTGTACAACACCAGTAATTCTAACACTCACGAGATTCTTCTTGTTTCTTTGCCAGACCCTTTCTTAGAAATTAGAAATGACAGATGGGATTTGTGAAAGAAAAAGATACTTTCTGTACACATAGCCCAAGGGCAAGAGAAAAAGTCAACATCCTCCGCGTGGATTTTTACTAGCTGTTGCCTTTGTTTTCTCTGTAGACCCTCTCATCTTATTAAGCCTGAATCCTCTTCAATTGCTTTCCACGTGTATATTTTTCAAAAGGAAAGAATGTCCTTAATAAAACCTTTGGGAAGCCCAGGGGTGTAATGAAAGTGCTCTTTACATTAATCACACAGTAATAAAGCCAATCCATTCACCGTGCGTGGACTCAGACCTCCAAAGCAGCCGAAAGTCTGTAAAACACCAATGAAAATAATTCATTTTGTGTCAGTATATGAATGTAATGAAAAATAGAATTAGGATCTTATAAAAAAATCTTTCACTGATCCAACCGCAACTAGTTTCTATGCAGGACTGCAGTATCAATACCTTGCAAATGATACAATTGCAAGGCCAGAACAAAAATTGAGAAAATTGAGATATCTTGTGCATGGCACATCTCTATATGTTTAAACACCTTGTACATTAAGTTATTTTTTTATGGGAACATCTGAATTGCATCTTCTGGAAACTGTATTCTTCTGCAGCACCATAGCAGAATGGTCCACCACCCCTGCATATCAGTTTAATAATGTGTATCAGGCTTGGAGTGTATTTAAAATCCCTCTGTATTCAGTCCTTAATGTACACTTTGACTATTAGCAATTTGAATACTGCTGTTAATTCCTCAGCTTTTTTCTTTTCCAAATTTGACTGTGAAGAAGTTAACACTTGCTGGTTTTTGGACTAAAATCTAGCATTCCATCAAAATGGGTGATTTTTCACAAACTTATAAAATATGTAATTGTTGCACACACATAGTGGAAAATTTGGTCTTTACTGAGTTGTTACTTAAGTTAATAGTGATCCTGCTGTATTTCACAAGAATTCTGTATTGGGTTACTCACTGATGGTAGTAAGTTGGTTCTCAAAGGATGCCAAAGCTTCCAAGCCAGCATTTCAAAATGAAGGTAAACATTCTGTAGTCTGTAAGTGCAGAATATAAACACAAATGGGTCCCAACAGCGATTCACCTCGACTTGCTGCATATTTTGAATAACTAAGAAAGTTATATTCTCTTGTCTCTTTACTGTAAACTCATTAAAAAGACTTCTCTCGACTTAATTTAAATACAGGAAATTATTGCAGTCATTTCGCTCTTTTTCCTGCTTGCAGGTTGCTTGCAAGCTGATCCTGGCTTTTCTCAAACATATTCACTATCTCTACTTATTATTTATTGGTATTACAATTATGCATGCAAGTACCACTGAATCCTTTTTTTTTTTTAATGTATTTAGGAAATTATTCCAACAATGAGCAATAAGCAACCAAGAATGAAGTGCAAGCAAGAGCAGAGACAGGATGTTCATACACTAATACCTTTTATCCTGTAATATTTTTTTGCATGAATAACAACCATTTCTTCAGATTGCAAACAAAACCTACCTGAGTGTGTGTCTGCAAGTAGTAAAGCACAGGGAGATATATGGATGATTCCAGTGGCTCTTTGGAGTCAAACAAATCATAGAATCATAGAATTGTCTAGGTTGGAAGGGACCTTTCAGATCATTGAGTCCAACTATCAACGTAACTCTGACGAAAAACATCACTAAACATCATGTCCCTCAGCACCACGCCTACACGTCTTTTAGATACCTCCAGGGATGACAATTCCATCCCTTCCCTGGGCAGCCTGTTTGATAACCCTTTCGGTGGAGAGATTTTTCCTAATATCCAGTCAAAACCTCCCCTGGTGTAACTTGAGGCCGTTTCCTCTTGTCCTAGCACTTGTTACTTGGCGGAAGAGACTGACCCCCACCTCTCTACAGCCTCCTTTCAGGCAGTTGTAGAGAGCGATGAGGTCTCTTCTCAGCCTCCTTTTCTCCAGGCTGAACAAGCCCAGCTCCCTCAGCCGCTCCTCATAAGGCTTGTTCTGCAGACCCCTCACCAGCTTCGTTGCCCTTCTCTGGACCCGTTCCAGCACCTCAATGCCTTTCTTGTAGTGAGGGGCCCAAAACTGGACACAGTACTCAAGGTGTGGGTCTCCAGTGCAGGATGTACTGTGGATGAATAAATGTACTGTGGATCACATTTTAGAGTTGTTGAGTCATTAGAAATTCCAGGTCATGTGGATGTGAAAATACCCATCTGAAGTTGGCCCTGGGACAGCACAGTACCCCTGAGGATGCAGCCTGCATCACACCCATCACTGGGCTTGTGATCCCGTTCTCCAGGGTCCAGCTCTACAAAGACTTGTGTTTTGCCACTGTTCCCCATTTGAAAGGGATGTCTCACATCACTATGGTGGGAAGAGATCAGCACCGAGGTGTATATTCTGTGGCACAGTGATTGCTTCATCTCAGATTGCCACATCTGCTCAGCATGCTCATGGAACAAATCAATCTCTGCCCCAGAAGGAAACAGAGACCACTGTTTTCCTCTTGGCAGCAGGAAGGATGGAGGAAGAAAGGAGATTCATCCCGATATTGTGCAGGTCCTTTGACAGCACCTAGAGTTCAAACCAGATTGGCTGCTGCACTCGCCTTCACCCTCCCCATCCGTCACTCAGGTGAGCATCTCCTTTCTCCCCAGCCTTCCCTGGAAGCTCTCAGCAAAAGTCATCGCAGCTGACTGAGGAAGGAAAAAAATCACCAAAATAAACACTGCTCCCACACATCGCTCATCTGTCTTCCCACGCGTGGCGGGCATGAGGGAAAGGATTTTTCTTTTCTTGCATTTGGAAATTGTTGTTTGGTGGGTTTTTTTTCTTTTTAGAAGTGTAAGGCTTAATATTTACTGTCAGCTGTGGGATGTTTCAGTTGAACAAAATAGTCTCTTTGTTGGGCGCCTATAAATAACCTTACTGATTAAGTGAAAAACATGAAGTTTATGTTTTATCCTTCCCAAAATATGCACACTTCTTACCATTAGGCGAACAACTTTATTCTATCTGGAATTAGTGGTGCATTTCCTATTGTGTGTGTAGCCTCTGGTGTAGAAAAACAGAAAATAAAAGTTAGTTAGAAGACAAGAGATTTATTTTTCCAGATTAAGCTTGAAAAGTTTTTCTCCTCCTAAGAATATACATCCATTTATTTGGTAATTGCTTTATTTATTTTTCTCGGGTCATATCTTCTAATCTTAGCAGTATTTCAGAAGGAAATCTGGTGGTGCACAGACATTAGCATAGTAATGTAGTTTTATTTCCTAAATCCTCTCTGAAAATTCAGGTGTTATAGTCTCAGCATTTCTACAGCATTATAAATTCCCCAAGCACACCACAGGGTTTCATACACCAGCTTCTTGCTATGAAAAGGACATTGAGTGCCCAGTGCTGAGGACCATCAGAAAGGTACTGTTAGGTGAGGTGCTGAATGCTAAAGCTCTTTTGGGGAAAAAAAAAATAAAATCAATCTTTGCTAAATAAAACTTGCTGTTGTGGCCAATGCCTCTTTCATTCATTTAATTTCTTTATCAGATAATAAAAGTTGATTATATTTCTTTTATCTTGCCTTGGACTGTGGTGCATGCTGTAAGAGGGAAAACGTTGACTGTCCTTTGCAATCATTCGTGAAGCAGCAGCTTTGAGTGTCCCGCCACTGCTAACACATCTCTCTGTCCTTCTGCAGGGACTCAAAATCCTGCCAAAGTAGGAACTGAGTAGTGAAATTATTTCCCTTTTCCTGTTCCATTGTCTCTAGCTTTGGCCTCCTCAACCTGCTTCCCCTTGTTGAATGAACTGATACTAATTTAAAGCTGAGAGGATGCACTGAAGAAGAATCCAGTTAATCAGCTGGACTACACTACACTACATATTTTTACCACTATCCATTCCAGTTAGGAAATTTTTAGCCACAGTGATATACTACCACCACTCCAAGTTTGAGCAGAGATACTCCAATAGGAAGCTGCTTATTACCAGGATGACTTGACCTGCTCATACAGCCCATGTTCTTTTACACTGATACAATTGCAGAAGGGGAGCAGCTGTGTTGTTGGTAGTACCAAGTACTAATCTTGGAAAATGCTGCTTGATGACCAGTTATTAAATCTGTCTGTAATAAAGAAAAACTAATGTGATGGCACCTTAGTTTTTGACATGAATTGGGATTTGCTGCTAAGTGCAGCTACTTTGATCTCAAACTCAGCACTTGGGTAGAGTATCTTCCAGCTCACCCTCCCCACCCCCACAGCGCTTGCTCAGAGTCAAGCACAGAAACAGTTACTCAAAGGAGCACATAGGTTAAATATGCTGAGTTTTTCTAGCTCACTCATGGGAGAATCTCCTTTTGGTACTTTCCTAGCTCTCACTCCAGGTGGACCCAAATAGTGGCGGATGTACCAGTTCTGCACTCAGGCTTGGTCTCGCTGACCTCCTGCATGCCAAGGACATGAGTTATCTTGGCAGCCCTTGACCTTTGGCTTCCACATCCTGCTCCATATTGCATGAAGGTGCCAAATTTGCATGCACTGGCTTGAGGACCAAACGTTGCAAGTGATAGCAAGGTTTCCAAAGACACTTGTTCATACTCATGATGGAGGCAGACGATGGAAGGAACAAGAAGAGTGAGGAGCTGACAACTGTCTGCAACCTTACCATGCCGCTAGCATACAAAAAATCAGCCATTCATTTTGTCTCATCTGCCAGCCACAGCTTTACACTCTCTGGAAGCCAGAAGAAGGGATCAATAGACATTTGCTGACAACTGAGATTCTGTTTTAATCCACCAGCCTCTATGTTTTGGCAGCAGCAGGTCTTTATACTGGTCTGTAATCATAAAATAAGAGAAGGCCAACTAGCCCTTTACAGGACCCATGGTCTAAATAGCAGAAATACGGCATGCTGCACAGCAGAATTCCATGTGCAGAAGTTTTCTCTGGCAAAGTCCACCCTGATGACCTAGACACAGCTGTCGTGCAGGCTAACAGAAATTTATTCTGCAGGTAGGCTTGTAAACAGAGGTAATATCATTTATTAGCACAAATGACATGCTTGAAGAAAACAAATAAGCTTTCAAGGACATAAACTGCCTTCTAAACCTAGCAGCCAATGCATGATGAATTGTGTGTTTGTAAATAAATACCATTTGGAGCCTGGATGTTGAAGTTGCTTCATAAAAATACCAACTGGTTTTAGTAAGTTTATGGTTAAGCAGTATCCAAAAGCCAATGAATTCACATGAATTCTTGTCTATGCTGTGTCTGTTGGGTTCTCTTTAGGGGCAGGTACATAGAAAATTTCCCTCAATCTTATGAGAAGCAAACCACTAATAACGAAAAGAAAAGCTTAGCCCAAGAGAACTGTTGGTTACATGTGTTCAAAGCATCTGGCTAGGTTCATGATAAAGAGATGAGGTTCAAGCAAGAATGAGTGAAAAAAATAAAAACTCTCTCAAGTCTGTAAACCAGTCCTTGTAAACCAGATGAATTTATCTCATCTCTTCTGTACTCTAAAAACTTTGATTCTAGTCAAAATGGCAAGCAAACACAGTCAACTCAGATTCACAGTCAAACTACGGACAACAAAGTTTGATGAAACCTTTTGAGATGCTCACCCAAACTGCTGGACCTTTTTCGTTCAGGCATCTCTTACAGCTGTGTTTCGTGCCTGTGCATTTATAGGGCATCAGTCACTGTGATACTGTGTGTTGGCCGAAAACCAAAGACAAGAAGTGTTTGAAATAGGTATTTCCATTAAAATGAAAAGTTGTTTTGTTTGTCCTCCCAGCTGGCTCTGAAAAATCTTAGCAGACTGCTTCATCTGTAATACCTGTGCTTTACCTCCTGGGCTTCAGTTACATTATAGATTCATTTTTTTTGCTAGACTTTTCGGGTTCCCAGGCATATTGCCATTTTCTGTTACTTACATCCAAATACCTCTATAAAAACCTCATTCTCCAATCTTAACACTCCTTGGGGCTGTATAAGAACTTTCATTCCAAATTTCTAATTTCAGTACAGGTACTACACAAAAGCTGTTGAATCATTCAGAACTGTATATAACTGGTATAAATTCCCTAGGCTCTGTCTAGTTTAATTAAAGGTAAATCCCAGCAGACATTGTAATTGCGATGAAAGAGTAAATAGGAAGAGTTAAACAACCTGTAAATGGAAGATAAACTTTAAAAAAAAGCCCTTCTGTTGATAACTGTTCCCCTACATTTATATCAAAGCATTCACTGTCAGGTTACTAAATTCTTGCTGTTAATTTAGAACAACCTATGCCATTACACACAGGACCGATCTTTATGACAATATGACAATACAACAGGAGTAGATGGTTAATTCACAGCTAGCTTGGCAGAGTAAGAAATTCAGTGAGTTATAGTTTATCTGGTTTGCGATCTCCCTGTGATATAAAAAAGCTGGAAGTCCCTGACTTAGGAAGTGTTCTAGGTTTGCCTGTGTTGCAGCTGGGAAAGATAAACCTGCCCTAGGATTATACCACTGACCCTGCTAGATCCAAGACACATGTAAATATCTGAATTTGGGATGCTTTGTCTCAGACTGAATCCCACCACCTTTGTCAGTGTCAAGAGGGACTGTGGGACTTTGCAGTTCGCCAGGCACTGGGGGGAATATTTGTCTTACAAAGCTGAGAACCCAGAGAACTGCATGAGGCACAGCTGACTGTGAAGAACATCTACAAGTGTTATCATCAGAAAACTCACTGAACAAATACAACTTCTAACAACTGCCATAAGCAGATGTTAGAAGCAAAATCTCTTAAAAAAATGTAAAGCAATTGTTATCTACAGTATGCTGACTGAAAGGAAATACCCATTTATGAGGACTTCTGATCCCATTTCCTGCGATGGTTGCATGTGCAATGGCTTATTCATTCAGCTCCTGTGCAAATTTGGATCAACAGAAAGAGTTGCCACCTCCCATGATCTGTTCATGCAGGTGTCAATAGGATGGCAGAACTGAGAGAGCACTCAGGCCATGGGTAGAAGAGTCAGGCCACCTTCACACAATGAAATTAATTTGGGGCTAGGCAGTGCCTTCTCATACTGCCTTGAGGAGATGGCACAGAGGTCTCAAGATCCCACAGTAGACTGGGAAAGTGACATTTTTACCCTGATTCTCTGCTGGCAGGATGAGGGGAGGGATTCTCTATTGATTTACGTCCATATCAAAGCACAGTGACCTTCTTTTCTAACTCAGATGTCACACTGGGAGGTGAAGTTGGGTGAAGCTCTGCCAACACTTGACTGACCACGTCTCACTTGTATTGAGTTTCAGGCAGAAGAATTCAGTTCGCTGCCCACTCATAGGCACCTGAAGCCATTTTAGATGCTCTGTTGTATCCTGCTTGACTTCCAGGTGCCAGCAAGGCACAGACCTGCCAGTGGCCAACCTCATGCCAATCCCTCAGATGTCCTTGGGCTACTCTGTGGTGGCAGCAGCAGTGCGCCCCAGTTTAGAAAAGTTAGGTAATCCCATAAGAGGACAGAAACTCTGCTGAGTAGCCTAAGTGTTCTTTTATAAAGCTGCAATTCCAAATTCTTTGTATTAGAATCGTTAAACAGAATTCAGGCTAACCCATTGTTAAAAGCTCAAGACCTAAAATATAAATGGATTTGCCCAAAATATTAGATTATCTCAAATTAATAAAGTATCTATGAAATGAACAATTTATAAGAAGAGTGAGGTATTTATATGCCTCATTGAGGGTGAGGCCCCTGGCAGCAAAAAGGACCAACTGTGTCCTGGGGTGCATCAAGCACAGCATAGGTGGTCAGTTAAGGGAGGAGATTGTCCCACTTTACACATACACTGGACATTAGGAAAAGGTTCTTCACTGAGCGGGTGGTCGGTCACTGGAACAGGCTCCCACGGGAAGCGGTCACGGCACCAAACCTGTCAGAGTTCAAGGAGCGTCTGTATGATGCTCTTAGTCATATGGTTTAGTTTTAGGTAGGAGGAATAGGGAGTTGGACTTCATGATCCTTATGGGTTCCTTCCAACTTGAGATATTCTATGATTCTATGATTCATTTCCTGATGCTTTGGAAAGAAAAGTACTCAGAAAGAAGAGTGTAGAAGAGAAACAGAAACTCCACTCATGCCTCAGTGGTTTGTGAAAAAAAAAAAAATAAAAAGGGGGTAGTGTATTTCCTTCTTTTAAGGATGCTATTGCCCTACAAGGTGCAAGATTTCATATGGCCTGGTATGGAACACTGCTGCTAAGATCTACAGTTTTGTAATGAAGGAGAGAATTCCTCACGCACTGAAATTTTGGCTCTGTGTTTGTGATGACTAAGTGTTAATGGATGTAATCAAAATTTGGGATACACTAAGTAAGTGAAATGAATGCAGAATGGATTGTTGCTACCCACTGACAATTTAGTTATAATTTAAGTGACTGGCCAGGGATGAAGGGCAGGACCGGAACTCAAGAACCCCTTTCGTACAGGGGAAACTTACACATCATTTTGGAGCAGTTTTGGCAATACAAAATATATTTTTCTTTTTCCTCATCTGAAGAATGAACAGCATTTTCGTCATCTCAGCTGTTGCCTTGGGATGTATCAGAGACAGAGTCATTGGGGAAAAGGCTAAAATTGTTGGGTTTATTTATTAGAGACTAGTTTTAGTGGTTTCCAGTTAATGTTAGAGCTAAAAAAGCTCTGCTTTTTGAAATGTGATTTTTTTGGGAGCTAATGTTTTCTTTTGAAAGTCTGCAACTCTGCAATAATAACTATTCTTGTCTGAAATAATGCTACAAGTCAGACCTATTGGCCAGAGTTATGAATATATTACTAGCATTGAAATTCTGTCTATCTGTTATCACCCATACCAGTACGAGAATGGGCATGTGAACTCACATCCTTTTGCATAGTAGTGACCCCTAACTGTATGGTGTCTCACCATTGCGTTGGACACAAACATGGCATCCAGTGTTTTCAAATACATGTATTTAAGTATAGACATCTAAAATCCTTATCTAGACAGAGCAATGAACCAATTCTGAGTGGCCTGCCATTGACAGTTCCTATTCCAATTAGGAGATCAGACTGCTTTTACCAGGCTGCCAAAATACAAGGTTAAATGTTCGGTTTCACATACTTAGGTATCAAGACTTTGGCCTCTGCAAGACTCATTCCTTTCTATGCAAGTAAATAGCTTTACCTCCTTCTGTAACTTTATGTAAGTATTAAAAGGTACAAGGAAAATAAAGGTGCAAAGCTCATGTTTAAAGAGTTAGATGACTAGCATGTCTATCCTGATAGCTTTTTAAAATCACATATAAACACTTCCCCATCCAATTTTCCTATCTACATTAGTATATTTATGTTTAAACATAAGTATCTGCATTTGTAAATACACATGTTCTCTCATCTTGTACAAGTGCTGGAAATGCTCCCATACATTGCAGAGGAATATGGTATGTGGGTGGCAATTTTCTCCAAACATTTTATCAGGCAATTTTCAGACAGCTTGGATTATGGATTTTCTTACCTAGCTAAAGAAGAACAACAATAGTGCTATTAAAGCTATTAAATGATAATAGCGGATACCTACAGAGCTGGAGAGGGCTGGGAAGGTGGGAGAAAAATGGTTCTGGTTTAGGCAACTGAGCCTAATCCTGTAATGCGCTGAGCTACCCCAGCTCTTCTCTCAGTAGTGGAAAGAGCTCGGTGCCTTGCAGCCCAGACTGGCTGCTGTAAATAAGCACAAATTTCAGTTATTGGTACCCGATCACTAAGACACGTCTGCCTGCAACAAGTCTAGGGAACAGGCCTGGGTTAGTGGTCTTGGAAACCCAGGTTTTATCTATACAAGGAAAGCAAAGGAGACCTGTTGGGTGCAGGCAGGTCGGAGATGGCTCTCCCCACAGATCCACATCCCTGCAAGGATGGGCACAGAACCACTCAGCTGGCTGCACGGCCTGAGGCCAGCCTGGCTATGTTTCCTTCAGCACTGAGCAGCTTCTGCATGAGCTGGTACATCTGCACGACACAACACAGCATGGACCTACCCTTTCGGTTTGTGGTTCTCCGTGACATTCTCTTCTCACATTGATCTACTGCCAGTAATTGAAATAGAGATTAAAATGATTTGCCCATGATTATAAAGGAAAGTAGTCATGATCATGCAAGAAAGTAATGAGAAGAACTACATCCTGATTCCCCAAGTCTCTGGCTTAACCAAGAGATAGCCCTATTTCTAACATGTTCTTGTTACTATTCATTAATATAGATATCAGAGGTATTAGTGAAGTACTAGTTATCAGAAGTATTAGGGAAGAGTGAAGAAATCACAGATTTGCCAGTAAGGCTGGTATGAAAGAAAATGCCTTTATTGGTGCTCTATGATATGGGAATTACTGAACAGATAAAAGTAATTTCCTATGTTTGATTATTGAAATAATGAACACCACAGGTCTGAGGAAGTGGGGGCACGGAGTGAAAGTACTGATTGTGAATAGAACTTGATCAAGAGGGAAAGAAAAAAGCCCTGCTGTATTTTTCAGGTAATAAAGCCATTTTATACTTCAACCTAGAAATAGCTTGTCCGTAGCTTCTCAAATTCTGCAATTAAAACTAGGAGCTTAATGCAGTTTCTTGCATAACGGCTTCTAGTCTTCTTTGAGAAGACTGGAGACACTCTCATCTTGTCTCAGTGCAGAAGGACCTAGGTCTTGGGTCTCTGTGACACCTACCAGCCCATGCATAGGTCTCAGACATCCTCAGGCACCTCAGAGGGCACCAGGTGCCAATGTCTGGCAACTGAGTGTAGCCCTAAGAATGGGTCTGACGGATCCTTCTTCCAGCTCCCCTACAAATTTCCTCTGGAACTTGGGTTAAACTCTTAAGCTAATTCCTATAAAGACACTCAATTTCCATTAATTTCTGTGGGAACATTGATTCTTAAAGATGCCTGTGATGGGATTCAGCTAGCCTAATTTAGATACCTTATCTGTGCCTGCATTTTAGATGCCTAGTGAATAAGTCCTCTAGAAATCCAGGCAGACAGGATCTTCCTTTGAAGACATCTCACCACTGACTGTATAGGAACTATCAGATCTTTTTTTAGGATGACTGGTTTGCTTTGGTATTTAAAATGTAGCACATTAGATGTCTGCAGTTAGACTGGATTTCATAGTTTAGGTATGTGGATGTGAACTGTATAAATTAAGTTATAAAAAACAAGATGCACAGACTTTGCGGTTAACTTGTACATGCATTTCCAAGGAGGCTGGACTTAACTGTGGAAGCTGCATGTCCAAATGTCTGTTTGAGCAGATTTTGGCTGTGCAGATACCCAGATTACAGGGAAAAGGGCAGTGGGTGGAATTTATGGCACACCATTGAAGCTGTTGGCATTAAGTTACACAGTCTGCTTAACTGATATGATAATATTCACATAATCTAATTGCAAGATAAACCAACGTTTAGGAAATACACGCATCTTAAGATGCAAAGTGAGCTATTAACTGCAAACTATTATTGTAATTTAAAAGCACCATCTGTGTTCATCAAAATAATTATTTTTTTTCTTGTATCCTCCTATATGCTTCTGTATCTGATGGAAACAACAGGAAATTTTCGGTATGCAAAATGATGTGTTCATGAGCAAACAGCAGACTAAGAGGGTGCAGCAGAAATGATTCAGTGAATTAGACCAAATAACAAATACATCTGAGAGAACCATGATCTTCTCCCTGGAACATGCAGAAACAAGATGGGATTCAACAAATAATTTTCCCAGTGTGAACTGGTGTCCTAGCTGTATTTGAAAGTTCAAAAAAGAATGAAGTCTAAGAAATGTGACCTCACCAAAATGTTCTCCAACATTGCAGTAATCACAGCTGAAAGATGTGTGGACATTTTATTCTCCATTCTCGTAAGCGGTTGTTCAGCCTGTGCAAATACACTACTCTTCAAAGTTTGTGAGTGGCATTCATCTCACCTAGCTTTAGACATTTGCAATCTCGACAGCTACATCTGAGCCCATCGCCTTTGGCTCACTTTGTACTCAAAGGAGAGCAATAGGTAATCTAGGGTGCATTTCAGCTGCCCTATTTAGGAGGCCTAATTTTAGGTTAAGATGAATCACATTCCAGAATTGTCTACGTCTCTCCATCAACTAGAAAGGGAACTCAGATGTGAAATTTCTGCATCTTATTTTTTCTCAGTGAACACTGCTTTAGAAACTCTGAATCTTAAAGCTCACAGACTTGATTTTATGCTGTGTTAAAAGGGAGAAAAATAAAGTAAAAAAAAAAAAAAAGAAATCTTGAGGATGCTGGAACTTCAGAAGACTGAAGGCAACTTTGAACCTGCGTGGATCAAAAGCTAAGCTGCCGTTTAGCAACACACTGACAGAAAAGGGAATTCCACCTGAAGAGCCCTTGGAGGGGGTTAGTTTATACAAAGGCTTCTCAGTCATCAGGGAATCTCCCCCCTTCTCCACACCATTGCTCTCTGAGCTACCGGGACTGCCGGGAGCAGTTTTGGCTTCTTTCTGCACCAGCGTCAGCGACAGGCGTGTTTCGGATGAGGCATCAGCTCAACGGGAGAACAAAGGGCATAAACAATCAAAGCCCTTCAGAAGTTCACTTTACAAGTTTCCCATAAATCTTTTTAAATTCTTCAGTCTAATTTCATCGGCCCAGGTTTTGCCCCCAACTTGCTCCTACCTTAAACACATAAAAATGAGAGGAGAACTGGGCCTCTTCTGCTTCAGATTTTTCTTGGATGAGTTTTGCATTGTAGATGGTAAAAAAACCTGCTTTCTCTCCCTCTTCAAGAACACACTACAGAGGAAAATTCTAATAGAAGAAAAGGGCTGACGATGCTCCTATGGCTGCTGCACACTGTACCCACCTCTGTGCATGGAAGGTGGGGAAGGCAGATGGTGCTTCATAGCTGGGACTGAAGGAGAACAAAGCACAGCGGAAGTACTGAGCATGGGGTCGCCTGTGGCCAAAACCTGTTGAAATGGAAGTGTAGCGGATTCTAATCAAATACTTTTCTGGATGGCGATGACAGATTACTGTCCATGAGAAAAAACTGAAAACCCAAAAATTGTATAATTAAGAGTATTCTTAGGCTACAAGTGAGGAGCGCTAGCGTCCTCTTGCTTCTAAGTGGCAGCTCTGCTCCTGTCTTTATCAGACTATATCCTTTTTATGGGCCAATATGATTGAGTTTTACAAACCAAGGCATGTATTTGCATTGGCTGTCAGCACTGTAGTTCTAGCTTTTCTGACTGTAGCTGTTGAACACATGGCCTGATGTGAAAATGGATGCTCCAACCCCACCAAAGTCAGGGGAACTGAGTCTCTTGCAGGAATACACCCAGCCCAAGGACAGCAAAGAAACACTTGACCATCTCAGCAAGGAAAAAGTTGTCCTTGTGCTTTTCATTCTTCTTCAGCCAAAACATACAAAACTTGGTTCTTCTGATACAAAAGTACAACTATTAGTGACAAATGCCATTCCGCCTATCTTTCCACCTTATCTTCTAAATGGTCTATTCTATTTTATGACCCCCAATTACAAGTTCCTGTTATTCTTTGAATTGCTGTAAAAATGAACCGTCTCCATATGTTCAGAGCAGCTTGCAATTAGCATACCCTGAACTTAGAAACTGCAGCCTATTAAAAATATGGACATATTAAAGCATAGCATCTGGAAACCTGCATATGTTCATCTCGCACAGTGGGCTTCAGATGCCAGGGTCAAACAGAGACTCCTAGCTATCCCAGAAAAAAGCTCATATGCGTCACCACTCAGCTGCAGAACTTCAGAGAATTTTTATACTTTCGTGGAAAATATTATATTACTTCATGCTTACCTTGTATGCTGTTTTCATATGAAAAAGATAAAGAAAAGATAAAGAAAATGAAAAAAAAAGAGCTAAGTTTTGCTACGTTATAACCACTCAGTTGGATTTCTCAATTAGGCTTATAGCCAAAGCACCAATAAAACTATGAAATGAATATGAATATAAAAGTTTTAATCCAAACTCATGTACTTTGCTATGCCAATTGTCTCATTTGGTGAAGTTTCTATCAAGCCAAGGGCCTGCTGGAGAGCCATTTCTCCTTAAATGCATTTTTTTTGTTCTATGCCATAAAAAGTGTAAAGAATAATGCTTTCATAGGAAGTAGAGATGAAGATTGGGCTTATACCTCTTCCAAAAATGAAAAGTCCTGACATGGATCACATAGTTTTCCTCTCTATATAGCTGTCAAGGCAAAGACAAGTCTCTATTTTATCCAGATTCCCATCTGAGCAAAGATGCTGCACTAAATGAGGGCTGGTTTCCATTTTATTAGCAAATACTCTCTCAATAACAACTTTGTACATGAAAGAGGAACTTTTTGATTTCTGTTATATTAATCAAAGCAATTGAGGCACAAAAATTACTGCTAACAAGTAGACACGGGGCAACAGATTCTAGAAGATCTGGAGTGCTTTTTGGAAGTGGCACTTCTGAAGTAAAAAAAATTAAATGATTCACATTGCTGTGTACAAGACTTAAAAGCAGTATCAGGTAACACAACAAATTCAGCTCAGCGCCTTCACTTGGCTGAGGGATGAATTTGGCTCAAAGGCTGGGATTTGACTCCATATTTAGACACCCCTACTGTAAGAGCAGGTGTTCATAGCTAGGGCAGGTGGCTAAACACTGTAGTAAGTAGAGATTTAGGATAGCTGCATCCTGCCCATGACCCGAACAGGTACAAAAAATGAGCTAAGAAACATCTGCTCCTTTCTGCATATAACTGCTGAGGCCAGGAAGGTATCTCATCTCTCGGCTGTTTGATACCCTCAGGTACCTCAGAGGGTATCAAACAGCTCTTGAAACCTATGTTTAGGCAAACAAATATATTTTGTTAGTCAAAAAAGTCACTGATGCTTGACTGAGAGGATGCACATGTCCACTTTAGGATGGGATGAGTCACCTTCTAGACTCCTTTGAAGGTTTTGAGTAGATCCCCATTGATTATAGGGGGATCTAAACACTTAGGTATCTAGGAAGATACCTATATTAAAGATGCCTACATGGGTGCATCTGAAGTCAGTCAAATTAGTCCAGAGATGCATATTTTTTCCCCTCTAAATACAGAGAAAGCTTACCTCATTAAATTAAACTGGATACCTAATACACGAACGGCCAATATGGTGTCTTGGGTTGAACCCCACACTCACAGCTTGCCATATACTTTCCAGTTTAACATAACTAGCCTTTATATCAGGCATACTTCATGTAGAAATGATAAATAACAACACTATTATGCTATTCTCTAGTGAAAATATAATGGAAATATTCTCTCCTACCAGGTACAGAGCAAGCTCAGTTCAAAAACCCACAAGCTGACTGAACCCTCATGATAACAGCAGTCTGAATTTTTGGTTTAGAGATAAAACTGGAAAAAAAAATATGTCCAAATACCATTAATATATTTTTTAGTAGTAAATTGATTTTCTAGATGTTATACTATAATAATCATGGTTTCATTGTGCTACACAAAACATAGATGTTCAAACTTTCTTTTGATCGTAATATAGTTATTACCAACCTTTTTGTTATTATGAAGTACCTCCAGAAGAGTAGTCTGCTTAATGTGATTTTTACCACTGAAGATAATCAGGAAAACCTGGAAGATCTGCTATATGACATCTTGCCTTGAATTACTCCCCATGTTCTGCATTCACACTCTCATAGACCTGACCCACTAAGGCTATTTTTATCTGGATGATAAAAACTTGATGGAGTGCTGAAGGTCAGTTTTCTCAGAGGGTTTCGCAGCTGCAATTAGTTGGACCTCGACAACTCTGCAATCTGCTGTTTACAAACAAGCAGTCTGAGTGGCAACATGTATTCTCCATACCCCACATATCTTGGTAACATCATTCCAGTCTTTCTTTGCAATCTTCAGCAATACTTCTCTGATGCTTCAGCTGCGCTCTTTCCACATCGTAAATATTTTGACAACATACTTTAGAGTATCTCAATCTCAAACCTCAGTCAGTTTCCTTTGCCATTTACAGGCATGTTTGGCTCATTTGCTTATAATGGGTAGATGGTGTGCTTTCAGTAACAGGAGTCATTAGAAAATACCAATATGACCAGAAAGCAAAGGAACATGAAAGACAGGAGGAAAATAAACCATATAAAGAGAGCTATGGAGATCTCTTCACCCTTTCTTAGAAAAATGAAGTGAGGACAAAAGGGATGAAATTGAAAGGCAGAAAATTGAAAACTGGAGTTATTTTTTCCTGCAGTATGTAATGGCCAAAAGATGTTCTTTACATGGTTTTCCATGTTATCTCTGTTATGTGTCTGGTCCTCAATGCAGAGGTGGTTTCCTATCCTTTTGGAAAGTGGATTGCATCCTGCAGGCACCTATTGCAAAAGATAATGCAAAAAAATGAGTTAGTTTTTGACTAGATATCTATACGTTTAGTAATATATTATGTGTCATTCAGGAAAAGAATGCCAAAAAGCAATAATAATTAAGAAGATGCTTCATGAGCAACCAGGAGGAAAAGCAGTAAAGATATCCTTGCAGGTGACTAATGCTGACTTATGTGAGAGATGGTTTATAGTACTGCATAAATAATGCCTATATTTTTGCCTCTTTTTCCCTTTCACTGGTGGAAGAGCCAGAGACATGCCAAAGAAAGGAAAGAAAAACCCACTTAGAAACAGTTCTCTGGAATCTGCAGCCATTCATTTCACTAAGGAATAACTCATCTGAGAGTAGAAAACATTTCTGCTCCTTGAGGCATTACTGCAGATACTAATGGAGTTATAAGTCTTTGCTATCTAACCATATTCCAGTATGGGAGTGTTGGTTTTTCTGGGCAGTGACAATGTGCTTTGAAGTTAAAAAAAAAAAAGAAGAAAACTCTTTCTTTCTTGACTACTCTCTGAAAAAACAGAAGGCTAGATCTTGTGCACAATTCTATAGGGAAGTAAGTAAAAACGAAATGCTCCTCCCCTATATTTTCTGCACCAGCGATCAAGCTCCTGGGCAGTGAAACACAAAAATTTGCAAGGTTTCCTACTGCTTATCCATTCTTAGAATGGGGAAGAGGACGCAATACAGAATGGACAGAGCACTGGATCCATGCTTTGACTCCGGCCCCTAAGAAATGCACCAGCAAAAGCCAGATTTATTTGGTGTGCACTATATTTATTCCTTCTGCCGCCTGTGACGAAACTGAGCACTCAGAGTAAAAATGTTATACGTGTAATTAATATACAATCCTAACATATGGAGTTCTATTTTGTATCACATTCTGAATGAAAACAATGCTGATTGATTGATAGTAAAAAAAAAAACCAAAACAACCATAGACATACTACTAAAAACATAGATGTACAAAGATGTACATAGATGTACTAAAAAACACCATGTACAAAGAAATGGAGCAAGAAATGGAAGAAAAAACCCAATCAGTTAAAAAAATGCCTTGAGTTGTTTTCATTTCCTTATTTTTCATGATTAAACACATCATAAATATCCATTACCTCACTGCTAACACAGGTCCGAGCCAATGACTGCCATGTATTGGATGCCAGACTGTGACAACCGAATGCATGCTGTAACACAACCTAGAGGAAAAGCTGTCTTCTTTAGCAGTGATGCCAGGAAAGGCTTCTGCAAGCAAACTAAGACTCTCAAAATGATCTACCTCATCACAATCAATATTTCTATATTTAGATCTCCAAATCAATTTAATTTGTGCATTTGTTTAGAAAATCAATACAGAGAATGATACATTTTGAATCGGAACAAAAAGTTCAGCACTGGAGACAGTAGCCTGATCATTAGGACATAAAAATATCTCAGTTCATCAGAAAACATGAATGAAATATGTGGAACTAACGTTCTGTGAGCCTGAACTCTTCTCTTTTTAAATGAGTCAAACAGCAACAGTGCAGCTTCCCATACTTACCATATGATTATTATGATTTGTTTTGCTATTGCTGAGGATGTTTCAGCTGCACAAGCTACAACAAAGACATCGTTCTGCTCCAGAGAGCTTGCAAGATCTAACACAAAGACACAAAGACATGGGGAAGCCATGATTTCCTTGAATTAATAAACGAGAGAGACAGCTTGACTTTTATAAAATCACGTATTGGGGTGGAACTATAATTCACTGATCAGAACCCTCCTGATCTCAGCCTGTGGGACCACCAGAGCGTGGGTCTCCACAGTAGTCTTCTCACTGTCATGCCAGTATCAGTCTGTTGGAAAAAGGAGGGAGCTGGTGAGGGAGCTCCAGTGAAAGAACTGTACGGAGATAGGGCTAAAATTGGTGACCACCCCTCCCATCCCAGAGGGAAACTCTCATGCCCGTGTTTCTTCTCCAGGTTTTGAATTCCCACCACCCACTTCTCTCCAACAGTGGCAAAGCTGAGCAGCTGCGACCTGCTGTGGATCTCCATCCAGCAGCATTGCACTGTCCTGCCCTCCGCTCCGTGGTGCACTCCTGGCTCATCCATGCACCCTGGGGAAGGAGAATTTCCCACAACAGAGCTTTGCTCAGTGCAGTCCTGGTGGCAGCGATCCCTCCAAAGGCATGAAGGGAACATTTACTGCTGGCATTGGGGAATGTAGGCAGGGAATATAATGGAATGTACCAGAAACTACTGAGACTGATTTAAGGGTTAGGGATTTTTTAATGTATTTTGGCCATTAGGACTCATATTTTGAACTGTTCTCTGAAATCAAGTTCTAGAAATTTTGTTTTTACCCCCTCTCTCTCTTTATTTCCTGTAAAAGCAAACATCTCTCACAGTGCCCTAGCTCCTGAAACCAGGATTGAAAAATGCCACTTCTGAGGGTCACATGGAAAAGCAGTAGCCATATCCAAGCAGCTCTGGAGAGCTATGGATCCATCCTAAAATATATGTCACAGGTAGATTGATGAGGTTTTCTTCTAAAGGAACCTCCACTTACTCTACAGAGAACTCAGTAGCTACCTGGGGTAGACCCCTATGTTTTAGAAGGGCAAAGTTGTGTTGGGGGAATCCCACCTCCAATTCCACCAGAAAATACAAAAAGCTCTCAGAGTTTACACAAACGGCGAGACCAGGCAAATGCTACACTTTTGTGCAATATTAACATATGAATTTTTTGACTGTTGCTTAAAAACAAAACCGTTGCTTAAACCTTTGCATCTGCCCACCACAGGCAGAGGAACACTCAGTCTCTGTAGTGTCATTACCACCACTATTGTTTTTAATGGGAGCGTGTGTCGGGAGGAACACAGCGCACAACAGTGGTTATTCAGCTCTCTCTTTTTTCTAAACATATGCAAAATAAGACATTCATTTCACAAGCCTATGCTGTGCCCTAATAAATACTATGCGATCTGAAATTTTAGCACTTATGCATGTGAAGGTTGGTTGAAGGGGATAGTCGCATGTAGGGCTTGATTATAGTATTTTATCACTCAGCCGAACATCTAATGTTTAGCACAGTAGTTGGAGTGCTTCTTTTCATGTCATAACAAAGGTTGCCCTCAGATAGTAATTACAGCCTTCCTAATAAAAGGAAAGGCGGTTTGGAACTGCCTGAAAAGTTGAGAAGCAAGAGCCGAAGTTTGGAGAAAGAGTTTGCCATCACTTTGCGCGTGGCAGGTGGTTTGCTGTCTGAGCTGCTGCATAGCAAAGTGGCAGATTTGCCTTGAAAACAGTTTCTCAAAGCTGGAGGCATTAAAAAAAAACCCTAGCTGGGGAAAAGGAAAGTCTCTAGGATTACAAAAAATCACAGCAAAGTTAATGTCTCTGTAAAAACTGTACAGAACCAGTTTGAAGAATCATTATATGAACTTTTAAGAGCACAGAAAGGCACAGTGAAATGGCGAGGCAGAGCAGAGCACATTCAGCAGAGTATGCTCAGGGCAAAGCTGCCTCCACTGAGTGCAGTGGTTAAGCATTCAGAGCTTTGCCCAGGAGCAGTGTGTGCCGATACGGGTTATATTTTCTAGTAACATTTATGAATGCATTTTATTGGGGCTTTCATGAACTGCTTGCTGATGGTGTATGTCTCTGCTTTTGTACTTAGAGCATAGCAATCGGTTTGATCAAAACAGTTTGGGGGTTTTTATGCAGTTAAGGGCACTAAATCACAGATCTGAATCTCTCTCTTCTGTCTTCAAAAATTCTCATTAGCAAATGTCTTACCAATTGCAATGTATGGATCTGCTAGTTTTACCTTTGTAGCTTCATGGGGATTCTCTTGTTTCTAAACTAACAGTGGAATTAACACCTCTAAGGCCCCAAATATTATCATCCGCTTCACAGTTGTAAAGGACTGTCCATGTATAACTTTTACTTTCAGTACATTTGTAAATACAATTTTTCCTATTATTCTATTTTTTGCTGCCTGTCTCTTTTCCCTACAGAGATGAAGTGACTAAATACGCTTTTCCAGTCTCTGTGTACCCTGCAGGCTCATTTCCGTGTTTTTGCATCCACCTTTTTCTGGATTGCAGCTGTGTCTTCAAATTAGGGTGTCAGATTTTGACATATTTCTATATGAATAAACAGGATTTTCATTTTCTGTTGTGTCTCGGAAGTGACACTATGCCATGGCAGGTACTAGTTGATCATAAAATTGGAGCTTCCTACCCTTTTCAAAAACATGCCTTCCCTTATGCACAGCCTCCTCATCTCTTGCTGAAAAAAGGTGTGTAGTTCTGCACTAAACTGGTTCTCCCTTAAAACTTTATGCTGCATTTCACGCTTAAATAACAATTACTTTATTAACATGTGTGGTCACAGAGATATTTTGACACCCTTCAGGAAACTGGATGGTTGGTTGCTCTTTGCTGTGGAGGCTGAAATACCCATCGCTCTCTGTATAGGTAGCAGGTGAAAGGTACTTTCAGGTGCTTTGAACCAGTCAAGAATGTACCGTAGGAAACATCCACAGGGGAGGA
The DNA here is from genome assembly GCA_013396915.1 of Stercorarius parasiticus. NCBI lineage: Eukaryota > Metazoa > Chordata > Aves > Charadriiformes > Stercorariidae > Stercorarius > Stercorarius parasiticus. The sequence goes on from VWZL01004836.1 coordinate 241,393, forward strand.
ATATGGGCTGCCCCATCAAAAACAGCATAAGAAAAAGCCTGCTGGTGAGCAATGCTCAACAATTTTCTTGTACACCCTTGAGCCACCAACAGCTCGCGTGTGTCTCCTCATCCATGCCGATGGCACGTGCTCCCAGCTGGAAGACTGGGAAGGAGGGAGGAGACAAGAACAGCCGATACATTGAATTTGTGCCAACTGGGAGAACAGGGATAACCAGGGAAAGTGGAGGCTTCCTCCCGACTTTGCAGATCTAAGAAGAGAGAAGAAGAACCAATTATTTTACTGCTGTCCTTGTGCCTGATGAAATATCTCCCGTGCAAGAGGTTATTCACCAGCGCTGTATATTTAGTCCTACCTGGAACGACGATCATCCAAACAGGATCGTAAATAAGCCCTCTGTTTTTATAGCAAGGTCACATTGGTGGGGCTTTGCCATCTCTGACAAATGCAGCAGCTGTTGGGAGGGCTTTGCTGGGAAGCCCTGCAAACCCACCTTGGGCAGCGGGCGGCAAACGCCACTCTGCAGAAAAAAGGGGCATGAGAGATTCAGGATTCACTGTGGTTTTGTCCCACGGGTTTTGTTCAGTCTCATGGAGTGCTTCTCAGACGTTCAGGCTGATTCCTCCTCCCTGGCTGCAGGTATTAAGCCCAGGTACCTCAGTGAGGAGCACAGTTGCCACTGGTGCCTCTGTGGTCAGTGGAAGGAGGTGGGTGGCCTGGGGACAGCACAGATCTCGGCAACTTGAGCCACCTTCTGGTGCTGCTGTCCCTTCTTTGCTTGTTGCGAGGAAGCCTCTCCAGGGACATCTAGCTCAGCAAGGGGAGATGAAGGTGGGACAAGGAGCACTCAGTGCTGATAATCCTACTTGTCTATTCATGCCAGAGATCATCTCAACGCCATATTGAAATGGCTTCTGAAATAAATCAGAGTTCGTCATGGAGAAGGGTGTTGCGATAAGGAACATTACAGAAGGACTTTTCTATGAGCCCAATATTTGTTTTTTATACTCTTCAGGCACTACACAATTCAAGTCCAGAGTGACATTTGTGCTTATGGCAAAGGGTTATTAATACAAATCTCAATTTGTCCCCGTGTGGGTTGTGCCAGCCAACCTGGCACTCCCTGGCTCTGAGCCGCTGGGGACGTGGCCTTAGTGGCCCCCATTAACAGCGACAAACCGAGAGCTGCTGGCCCCTGCCCATCTGTCCAAAGCCAGTGTTCTCAGCGCCTGTTTCCTTGATATTTCTTCCGATACATTAATTTTATACTGGAACAGAAACATCTCTTCTAATGCTTGGAAAGGTGTACGTTTCTTTTAAAGCCTGCAGGCTCGAGGGCATCCTATTCCTATTAACATTTCCTACTACCTTTGACTGAAGCTATTTCCGAAGCATGTAGCACAGCAGATACACGGTGCACATGTGACAGGGATACGTGTGAAATATTTGACAGAGACAAGGTGAGTCAGGTTTGTTTTATAGACCATGAAAGAGGGGGCTGAATTCACGCTGTGCTGTCAATCTTGTTGATTCACTGCTGTGGAGTCACTCCTGGAGGCCATCCAAGCCCAAGCAGAAGCTCTCAGGAAGGACAGAAAATTGGCAAGTGCCAGACAATAAATATTTTAAGCTTACATTGCCTGGCCTGATGCCAGCGCAAGGTCCCCGTGTGAGCGTGACCAGCGCTGGAGTTCGGGCCTGGGGACCAGTGTAGCTGCCGCAATCCCATCCAAGTGGAGAGTTAGCACCTCCTGATTCTACCCCTCTACTCCGCTCTTGTGAGACCCCACCTGGAGCACTGCGTCCAGCTCCGGAGTCCTCAGCACAAGAAGGACATGGACCTGGTGGAACAGGTCCAGCGGAGGGCCACGAAGATGATCAGAGGGCTGGAGCACCTCTGCTATGAAGACAGGCTGAGAGAGTTGGGGTTGTTCAGCCTGGAAAAGAGAAGGCTCTGGAGAGATCTTATAGCCCCTTCCAGTACCTGAAGGGGGCCTACAGGAGAGATGGGGAGGGACTCTTTATCAGGGAGTGTAATGATAGGATGAGGGGTAGTGGCTTCAAACGGAAAGAGGATAGATTTAGATTGGGTATCAGGAAGAAATTCTTTACTGTGAGAATGGTGAGGCACTGGAACAGGTTGCCCAGGGAAGTTGTCAGTGCCCCATCCCTGGAAGTGTTCAAGGCCAGGCTGGATGAGGCTTTGAGCAACCTGGTCTAGTGGGAGGTGTCCCTGCCCATGGCAGGGGGGTTGGAACTAGATGATCTTTAAGGTCCCTTCCAACCCAAACCATTCTATGATTCTATTCTATGAAATGACACAAATCAGGTTGCTGTTCCCATGATGACCCATGGTAAAAATCAGGACCTTTTTCATCTGGGAAGAGGATTTTGATTTTTATGGGTACTGGTTACTGGCTGCAGAAGGGAAACATCTCCAAGGAAGAACCATGGAGATACAGTTCTTTGGGGAAAGATGGGCTGACACCACCAAAATTTTTTTCTAACAACAGGTCCCCCCTTTTAAGAAAAGCTGTTGGTTAAAAAAATGTGGCTGTTAGGAGGCAAAACAGCTGATGGAATCTAGTGTTTCTTTGCCTCCTGCTTGTATTTAAGGAATGTGTCAGTTCCTCATTGCTAGCCACAGCAGGGACCATACAGCGACTGCTGCTCCTCCGTTTACTCTCCCGTCAGCCAGCGCTCGGCCTGAAAAGCACATCAGGATTTTTCTCAAGGGCTTTCTCTCCCCAGCGGCCTGTGCTCAGTTCTTGAGCAGCTTTGCTCCTGTGGTCCATTCTCCCTCTCCTGCCCCAGCACGTGCACATCACAGAAACCACAAAACCAGCCCCTGCCTGCCCGTGGCTTTGTGCCGGCATCACCAGGCCAGCGGGGCTGCGGCAGGAGCTCCCAGAGTTTAACTGTTCCTTGCAAGCCCCTGAAATAGAGGAGCGTGGGCATACAATTGACAACAGTTTATAAACAGCATACATCACATCAGCAGAGGACCAGGAGGATGCTGTACACATAATATAAAGTGCAAAGCTTCATCAAGTGGGAGAAAGAGATCCCTTAGAGACTTCATTTATCCTCTTTCCTCCAGACTGTGCAGTACGTGTACAATTGCCGCTGCTGACAAGCCTTATGTTTTGGATTCAGGTGTGTGCAAGCAGCAATGCACTTTACAAGTGAAATAATAGGTTCGGACCCATCACATGAGTCCGTTGTAAAACAGGAAAGGGGCTATATAAACCTTGGTTTGCTCTGGCAATAAATTCTGTGTTTCTACCAACTTATCTTGCCCTAAATTTTTCTCTAATTCCTGTGGAATTCATATTGTCAAGCACACAAGCCATAATGTCATCCTATGCTTCCCACTTATGCAGCTGTCTATTCAGATATCTAAGACAGTGATCTCAGGAAATTTCAGTATTCCTTGAAACACATGAAATCTACAAATAAGAAAAGATTTTTCTCAGAGATTAGACAAGTATCTGTGGTCTGCTACAATTATAACTGGATTTTTTTAACAAATAACTTGCCAAAATATTTCCAGCCAGCATGAGGATCATTCACTTTCATCAACCTGATGTTTCCTCCCTGAGTGGAGGGTTGGGAAATCCACCGTATTTGGGCACTATAAACAGCCCACCTACAGCATCAGGGGGTTGCAGCTACTGCTGAGAAACAGCCCTGAAAGGTGGATGCCCCAAAGCCAGGGAAAACCATTTCCCCCGTGGTTTTCCTGTTTCTTCTTTGCACATTTCATGGATATATGGGTCACTACCCATTCAGGGATGGGTGATAAAAATAGTAAACATGAGAGTGCACCTTTCAGAAGGTGAATTAAAATCTTGGGATAAAATACTTTAAAAGTATCATTGTTTGCTTGAGTTTCATCTAAATTCCAGCATACTTGCTGGTTTCCAAAAACAGCTTTCCCATGCTTATTGATTAATAACTGTCATTTTCATAGCTTCTGTCAGACTGGCAGTATTGATCTGAAAGCCTGTTTATAAGTCACATAACCATTTGCTTGACTTTATCCATCAGGATGCCTGTTGACAGTATAAATCTGGGGGATAACACTTTAAATTCTAAATATTTTCTGCTATGTTTTGTGAAGATGCTATAGAAGCTTGGAAACATTCAACATGAATTTACTGAAACAGAAAAACAGCATTTTTTTGGAAAGTGTGTTTGCACTGTTTGGGGGAGTTTCAAATAAAGGCAGTATCACTTGTTTTAACCTTTGCATAGGTTCTCTCCCCCCTTCCTGGCATTAATGGGTCCCGTCATTAGGGTCTTCCAGTCATCCCCAACCCTCTCTCTCGGAGGACACGTGCTGAGGACACAAAATCTTGGAGCAGCTCAGGTGGCTGGTGATGGCACCGACTGCACCATCTTAGTACATTGCTGCAAAACAGAGCTGGAAGAGCTCTTGAGAGCACCAAATCCAAGTCGCTGCCCACAGGAGGAGCAGCTACTCTCAAATCCCTTCTGACAGACACCAGCCCAACATGTTTCTTAAGCTCCAGTGAGGGGACACCACAGGCTCCCTAGCCAAACTACTGCCTCGCTTAGCTCTTCTTATCCCTGGGAAGCTTTTCCTAGTGTTTAGCCTATATGTCCCTTGCTGCAGTTTAAGCCCATTAAAAAGAATTTATAAGCAGATGGAAAGCATCTCATATTTTATCCTCCAGAGGAGATAGCAATAAATTATTGGAAGCACCTTTAGGGCTTCTCTGTTACATATACGTGATCTCAGCCTCAGCTTAATACTCAAGACCCACTTCGGTTTCCCGTAGCTAATGCTCCTGGCTCTGGAAATGCTGTAATGCTGCTGCTTGCTGCACTCCTGAGGCAGCTCTAGGAATTTAGAGGAGCCTGTTGGAATTCAGTGGGAGTAGGCAGGGTCCCTGGGCTCAGCTAGGGAGGTGTCTAAGGCCCCCGTGCACAGCACACACTGAGGTCATTTAAAAAAAAAAAAAAGAAAAAAAAAAGTCTGAACACGAAAGACAGCAGCATCTGCTCTCCCTGTGGCTTCTCTGTGCCACGATGCTGTGCCATAGCCCAGGGACCAGCTCACGCCGTCCCCATGACACAGATTGTCTGTAGCCCTTCCATCACGCCACACTCAGATTTTGTCTCCCTCCTCTGACACTGCCCTTTTTGGTCTTTTCTCCATTCACCATCTCTCCCTCAGCAGCTCAGGAGAAGCCAGAGGTGCTTGGGAAGTCCTTGGCAGGAGCATTTCTGCTGATCTCCACCAATGCCATCTTCCCGTTGCTCCTGTGCTGGGGTGCTGTGAATGCCCTGTCTTGCCCCAGATCCATCACCACAAGCTGTCATCACTAATGTTTTTCTATGGGGTCAAGCTGTGGCTTTCACTACCAAAGTTACCACAGAGAGGAACCCAGCAGATGCTTGATCTGATTAAAAACAAGGCCCCAGGCAAAAATCAGAAACAATTTCCCTCTGTTAACTAAAACCATGAATCAGACTGACTACTTTGGGATGACTAATTTTGGTGTCTTAGCACCCAGAGTACAGATACCTGGCTCCAGGGTGGTGGGAGAAATGGGATACTGAAGCTCCCCGATGAAGGAGCTCAAAAAAAGAGTCAAATAAACTGCTGCCAAGATGACAGTGAAGGAGGGAGCAAGAGGATACGCAAACCAGGCTCAAGACATATGAATTCCTGCTGGGTCCTACTGATTCAGAGCCACACACTTGGTGCCTCCCCATGCCCATGGTGTGGAGGCACTTGGCCATGGCACCACTGGCTGCCTCGGTGTAACACCCCCGCAGTCAGCACGCTCATGTGGGAAGTTAAAACGCACAGCTGAATCTTACCCCGAAAGTCCCTGTTTTTCTCCAGTTGTCTCCAGGAGGTGTTACACTGCAGATCTCCGTAGGACTGAGAATTACACTTTCAGAGGCAATGGGACAGGGAGCCCAGAAGGACAACAAATAGGCTGAGACTTTTGCTGCCACAGTGAATTATATCCAAAGTGTCCTGAGCTTTAGTAATTTCCCTTTCCACTTCTGCATACAAAACTAAAGCAAGACCTCTGTGTGTGCCCAGGCCATGGGCAGTCCTTGCTCTGCTGTCCTGGGCAATCCCAGAGAGGTGGTAGATGCCCCATCCCGGGAAACATTCAAGGCCAGGTTGGACGGGGCTCTGAGAAACCTGATCTAGTTGAAGATTTCCTGATTTTGTAGATTGGAATAACATTGGCTGGCTGCCAGTCAACAGGGACCTCCGCAGACTCCCAAGACCTTTGGTAGATAATAGAGAGAGGTCCTGCCATAACATCCACTAGCTCCTTGAGAACTCTGGGATGAACCCCATCAGACCCCACGCATGTGTCCATCTTTGTCTTGGAGTAACAGCGCATCATCAGTTGAAAACTCAGTCATCCAGTAAGTCTAAAGCAGAAGAAATGAGTTTGGCCGTAGTGCATGGTGTAGCAGATGCTCCTCACCCTGCCTCAGCCTCTTATCCAGATTGTAAAAAATAGCATTAATTTTAGCTCCACCATTATGCCACTTCTATTGAGGATCCGGGACTTGTGGAACTCTTTTTGTTCTGTTTATTCCCATTTTCTCATTAAAAACTCGAGCCGGGCTGCACACTAGAATTAAGTGTGTTGTTCTGAAAGACCAAATCCTTCTCTCTTTTCTGGCAGTGACAAAATCCCCATTAGTTTTATTGGCACAGTGCTAAGCCCTAAAGCTAAAAGCAGCTGCATGAGTGACAGAATCATTGCACTCAAAATGAAATGCTCCTCCTGATGCAGAGTTGGGTTTCTTTCTTTGCCATCAGTTGTGAAAAACAACAGTGATCTCTGCAGATGCCATCCGCGTAGGTCTGGTACTTTCCCCCCAAACCCTTCTGTAACTTGGACTGCTTGGCCACTGCCACAGAAATGGCGATAAGCTGAGAGTGGCCCATCCAAGCCCCAGGCAGCTGGGCTATGTGGGGAAGGAGGTGGGCACAAGGTCAGCCCAAATTCTGGGTGTGTAGGGAGAAGCTACATAAGGGACTCCTCTTCCCAGCAGTCCTAGGATACGGAGGATCCTTCTTTGAAATTGCAAGATGGGAAGATTTACAGTGCATTTTCTGGTTATTTCACACTATTTTCTTATAAAGTCAGCTTCACCTACCCAGCTAAATCTTGAGGAAAGAAACATATTGTTTTCTTTCCAGCTGAACTGTTTGATCAGTTCGGAAAAAAAAGTCATCACTCAGTGATGACTCTTATGAGTTTGTCACGCACCTTGTAATTTAGTGTCTCTCAGAAGGACCCAGCTGAGGAAATACAGAGACTGCACAGGACTGTCAGCCTGCACTTTTAAAGAAAAGTTTGGGGAAAAAAAACTTTAAAAATACAACTACATTTTAAGCTTAAACATGGAAACCCAAAAGTTAAATAAAACAAGTGGCAACAGACGATCTAAAAATGATCTCATGCTTTTTAAATTAAAATCTCTTGATTTTGGAGTCGCAGGTGTGATTTTTGAAGCTTGTAAATCTTCATTATGCAAATCTAATGGTAATGGCATCTGCTTCTCAGTAGCATCATCTCTTTGTTAAACACTCACATATTCGTGTGCGTCCCCCTGGCAAACATGGAGGTGGGATAACGTGTGCTTAAAGTAGTAATCCAAAGGTTTGTGTTACATGCTGCATTTAGCTACGGCAGGACATCTGACTGGACAGAGAGTCCTGGACAACAAAGCCAGCTCCCTTTGAAGCTGACACCTTAACAGCTATTTTCATCTCCTTCCGGCTAAGCTTTTTGATGGCTGTAGCTCTTGGACCAGAGGAGGGAGTGAGCAGTGAGACCCCCTCCAGCACACACTGCTGGAGGTGGTACTCCTCCACAGAGTCCTCCTGCAAAGCTACACCTGGAGAAAACAAAACTCCCCCCCTTCCCTCGCCCAGGGCATTGGTTGGGCTCCAGACTAACCTGCAGACTAAGACTAGGTACTCGAAACCTCCAGCCAGCACCTGACCCTTGTTTGCAGGCTTGTTTATGCCACGACTCTGTGCAAAGAACTGCTTGAAACCTACTGGTAAGGTCTAGCCCCAGAAAAGGCTTTCAAATATCTAATTATCTCATTTAAACCTCCTTCTAAAATAGTTTATTCCTAAATTATGAAGAGGTTTAATAACAGCTTTCAGCTTCATTAACTGTCTTATATACCTGTAATTAAGAAAAACCACAAAAATCTTGATTAATTGCCCAGCAGCATTGTCTGACACAGGGTAGGGTTTACACTGGTGTTAAACTCTTTCTGAGAAATTGAATTTTTACAGTGCAACATAAGGCTTATATGAAGTCAACGTCTAGTTTGTGAAAATACAGACAACCAATCCCATGTTGTATTCCTCCTTTTCTGAAAAATTTCACAGAGCAGCAATTTGGCTAAAGAGTGCAGTGATGCGTTCCGCTAAAAGAGAACCTTTTAAAACCATGTGAAAACTGCAGCTTGGCAGTATTTCATGCATATCTACCCAAGGTCAGAGTTTAACTTAATAGCCATATTTTGTTAACAAACAGCTCTTCTTCTGGTGTGGAAATAGCATTAGACGAGTTTGCATAATGTTTTAAAACGAAGCAGCACAAGTGATTGCCACATACGTGACTTCTAAAGCTTTTTGTTACCGCCCGTCACCCCTGCATTTTGAGATGCTCAGCACAATTTGGATTCCTTCCCAAACGGTCTGCTTTGCATGCAGAAATCTGAACTTTTCATATTCAAAAGCCTGAATCCAATCAACGTGCGTTTGGGCTGCTTGAGGAATGGGAAATGAGCAAATAATGTGCTGCCATTTACCATTGAGTCAAACTGACCGATCCATTTAGGAACAGGGGTGACTTTCAAGGACACCCAGCACAGTATTAATGTTGAGATTTTAAGACATTTTCTTTGACAAGAAAATGAAGATAAAAGTAGCAAGACGTCAAAATGCATGAATTGTGAATTACCGTTTAATATTCCAGTGAAGCGACATATGAATAAAGACAAGGGCGCCTTGCTGCTAAAAATAACCCCTTGTTTTCAATGTTGATCTGCAGCTGTAGTCAGAGTGTTCACTATTCTTCAAGTCTACCAATTTTTAAATCTAACGGGTTATGTCAACCTGAGAGAAGAAAAACTCCAACTTTTAGACAAAAAGTACTTTTTTTCTAACTTAACTCCGATTTTGGAAGCAAAGCATATCCCCCAAACCAAAGGCAAAGCAAAGGCAAGCTATCACCTTGGTATTATGCAAAGCGTGAAATCACATTGCACTGAAGAGAGCCCCTGGGAGATCAAAAAGTACTTAGTGTCAGGACCACTTCAAACAGTGTAGGATCATCATCCTGCTGTATTGTACAAGTGGGCTTTCACATGGAAATCTCCTACGATTAAATTAATATTCCTGAGCTTAACTCTGATACTTTCTCCTTTGCTTAATGAAGGACTAATTCCACTGAAGCAAAAGGAATTACACGCATGTACTGAACCCAGAATTAGGCTCCATAGACGGGATGATTTTTCTATTTTGGGGGGCTCTTTTGAGCCTGCCCTTCCAAAGCCCTCCCTTCTTCCACAGAAGTCCCTGACAACATTCAAAGGGGGCTTTAAGTGAATTTTCCAATGGGAAAACATGCTTTTATACTTGGACTCCATGGGAGAAACTCTGTACACTCAGGAGAAAATAATATACCGAATGTCATATTTCTAACAGGACATGGCCGTTTTATAATTTTTCAGCACAAGTTGCCATAGTGTCCACTTTTTTTTGTGACAAACATACTTAACATCCACTTAAACATCCACTTAAACATTTGAGCAAAGTTTTGCCTTACTATAATAAGGAGATGTCTTCAGTGTTTACTTCTTGCCAAATGTTTTTAACACCATCTTTCTGTTTTAAGTGAACTAAAGATTTTATTTAGCCCTAATCAAATAACTGCAGATTTCCCAGACACAGAAAAGCTAAAGTTCAGTGATTTCGGGCCATCTACAGAAACATCAACAAAATCTGGATTTCTTATTATTGAAATGATTGGTTTTATCTGAATGTCACTTCCCTGCATGTTAATTTTGATCTGGTTGGGAAAGTGAGCAGTTATTGAGGCTATTAAGCAAACATTCCCTGAATCAAAACAATAGGCTAATTACTTCTAGAAGCATATGGCTTTTATTGTGCATTAATTAGTTACTAATTCACTCATCCTGCATTTTAATATTCAGTTAGCAAGCTCAGATTGGTTTTCCAGAAACTTTTGTGTTTTCCCCAATTGAGACCTTTGCTACTTACTGAAGAGTTCTAAACAGTAGATAAATATTTCATGAGATCTTGGGAAAAGCATCCTATTATGCACTTTTTAAAGAAAACTGTTTATTGAGCAGCAGAATAAAATTGGGAACTGAACCACGTTCTCCTCAAACCCAGCCCGGAGTCTAGGGAAAAGAAGAGGTTGCTTTAATACATGGTGTAATTTGCTGGTGTCAGAAGTGGAAGGGCTGCAAGAGCCCCAAGCCAGATAACTCCAATTTCTTCCCCCTGCGGAGAAGGACATGCAATCACCGGTGACTCACAGGGGGCATGCAAAAGAAATGAGCCATGTCCGTAACCGGGAGGAAGAGTAGGAGGAAGGGGGCAGGAGGTTAAGGGAAATCCCGTCTCTCTACGTCTGTGGCAGGAAACCTCGATGGGGCTGCAAAAATCGAAGAGAGAAGCTGGGTCTGGTGAAGCAGATGAGTGGATGGCTAGACGTGACAATCCCGATTTGCATGACAGCAGTAGTAAAGGGCAGGAAATTAATAAACTCTGACTTTTTGTAGGGAGTCAAGCCCTCCAAAACCTCCTGCTGCAGCTTCTTCGCTGGAAAACAGTTAATTCCATGAACAGTTCAGCAGCAACACGATAAAATGCAGCTAATGTCTCCGGGTACATCTGGTGACTCTCACTGGGAATAAAAGGCAGGAGATGACAATACCCAGGGCCAGAGGAGGTGTGGGTGACACAAGTCTCTCTCAGCAGCACATGTGGGGCAGCTCAGCTCCCTCTGCTGCGCCCTGGGGCAGCAGCCCCCAATGTGGGGCTGGCAACAGCGCTTGTATAGGGCATCCCGTTCTTCTCCATCATGGGGACGTGGGACATGGTCTCGCCCCAAAGCAGCCTTGTGGATGTGACCTGCTCCATCTGCAACACTGACCACCAACATATGGACCACCCCTCCACTACTCCACCAGGCTTTTGTCTCCCCAGAGCCTACTGCAGTCATGGGGCACTGGGGAACTGCCTTGGGCATTTATTACAAGGGAAGGAGAATGAGATCTACTGAAGCAAAATACAGAATTTAGGATACAGCCAGCTAACAACCTGGAAACCTGACAATGATGTTTTGTCCCTGTTATGGGGCCTTGAAGATCATTTATTTTTTTATTTTTAATGTGTGTACTTTGTACTATGTGTTCCTCTCTCAGAGGTGATTTAAATCTTAGCAGGTGTTTCCCTTTATTAAAGTGGTATTGAAATCTCCTCAAGCCACTTTGCAAAGGTTTTGGTTACAGATTTTTAAGGACTGTGAATATTATGTTCCTATGTCATCTCCTCAGAACAGGATTTTGATAAATAACAACTGCAACTTTTTGTCTTTCTAATTTTTCCTGAAGCCTAATGGAATGTTGCAGGAGTTCCTGAAAGATCGCGGGCAGCAGGGAGAGGTGAAGCACTTCCTCAGCACAGCAGGCAGAAGAGACTTGAGCACTCCCACTGCACCTCGATACAAGGTGGCCTCCTGCAGGGCACAGCATTCCCAGTGTCATTTCTGTGCCGGCGACCACCATGCAGAGGACAAGTGTTACATACCTGAATTGTGTACTAAAGTTGCATGGACGCTTAAGGATTTGTTGTATCAGGACCTCTCCCTCGAGGGTACAGTGCCATGTTATGAGTCCTTCAGTGAAAGAGCCAGTTCAGGAAAGTCTGCTCCAAACCCCAGCCACAGCGTCCTGTCCAACCGCTCTGTCAGAGGTTGCCCCCTTGGTTACACCAACCCAACATTTGTGTGAACACACTGTAAGTCAGATCTCTGAAACTATCTAGCTTTTCAGAAGTACTTTTTGGGGTGATGTCACCTTGCAGATGTGGGCTGTGCAAAAGACGGGCAACCCTTAATACATCTGCCCAAAAGCTGGCGATTTCATAGAATCATAGAACTCTCTACGTTGGAAGATCATCGAGTCCAACCATCAACCTAACACTGACAAAAACCATCACTAAACCGTGTCGCTAAGCACTACATCTACCTGCCTTTTAAATACTTCCAGGAATGATGATTCCACCACTTCCCTGGGCAGCCTGTTCCAATGCTTGATGACCTTTTCAGTGTAAAGATTTTTCCTAATTTCCAGTCTAAACCTCCCCTGGTGCAACTGGAGGCCATTTCCTCTTGTCCTATCGCCTGTTACCTGGGAGAAGAGACCAACCCCCACCTCTGTACAGCCTCCTTTCAGGTAGTTGTTGGGAGCGATAAGGTCTCTCCTCAGCCTCCTTTTCTCCAGGCTGAACAACCCCAGCTCCCTCAGATGCTCTCTCACATTCCTGATACAGGCCAGGATGCTGTTGACCTTCAGCAGAAAGTGGCCTGAAGCCTATGACTGGGGTAAGAGGATCTTTGACACTAACGCAGCCCGGTTGTGTTGTGCGGCGCAGAAGGTCTTACTGTGCTCTGCAGATGGTGCTGCCTCTGGGTCCCTCTGCTTCAGCTGAAGGTATCTAAGACTATGAGTGTCTCTTCAGCAGAGAACGCCCCAATACTCACAAATTGTTCCACATGAAAACAAGGGACAACATTCTGAAATTTCACAAGAAAAAAAAGTGCAAAATACTGTATTTGGGGTCAGTGGAAAAAAAATATTCTAAATATATCCTTTCAAATTTTATATTGCAGGAAAATTCTAGATACTTAATAGGAAATATGTGTACGCTATTAAAATGAACATTTCAGTCTAGTAGTCTGGATTGCAGTCTAGTATCCTAATGCATTGATAAAGTCACAATGAAGTGTTTTGTCTTCTCCTCATTGAAAATATTACAGAAATTGATTTGTTCCCATAAAACATTGTTTCAATTAAACGGCATTTTTCATTGCAAGAATTTTCAGGCAGCTTTATCTGTGACAAAAAGAATGCATAGATTACAGGTGCTGCTGCCGGTCTGAATTTATCTCCTATATAAACACATTTCTTGTACAATGCTGCATTTGCAGATAAATCTTTTTTCCTAATATAAAACAAGTGAGTAAAAAAGTCAGATTAAGAGAGATGATTTTAATGTTAGAACTGTTACAAAATAGATTGATGTGTTGTCAGAGTGAAAAAGAGACCCAGAGAGTGAAAGCTAGGGCTGAAAATGTCAGGCTTAAAATAAATCTAGCCAGGCAAGTTGAATTTCAAATTGTTCCATAATGCTACAGTGACACTCTGAGCAATAATTAAGTTCTCTATTGTTTGCATTCAGTGAAGAATCTTTTAATATCCTGCAATCTATCATTCTAAAACTGAGTAGCAATATAGTTCTCTCCATTCTAAATAGATCTATAATTGTTAAAGAAACAGTAAAATGCATTAGTAATTCACTCCGAACTGCTGGCATCATTATTCCTGGGACATGGTTTGGTAATTTATTGATAAGATATTGAGATTACTTCATTAAGAGGCAAAATCTGAAGGATTACTTAACAGTGAGAGGAACGGAGACCCTCAGCCCTCCCAGTGAGGAGGTTTGGGGTCTCTTTGCCCCATCTCCTTCGGACACAGGGTGTTTCAGGGTCAAGGTCTGCTCTTGGCTACACAGGAGGATGACTGTGTTTATTTTAGTGGGGTTATCTCAAGTGCACTCTGGTGTAGATAATGGCAGAACTGGGCCTTTGCAGCAGGTGAGGTTGGTGACTCTCCATCATGCTGAGGCAGCTGGTGGGATGGAGTCGCCCTCACCCAACTTTAGACACCTAAAACTTTAAGTTTTAAATTTTAAATTTGCCCCAAAGCTTACAACTTTCTTAGGTTTTAGGACTCCAATGTAAAGCCACAGCACTTCTTCAAAGAAACAGATAATCAAGCTAAACAGCTGCTGACAATTCCCAATTCGGTTGTTTTGGACAAAGAGAGAAGGTCGTCATCTCCAAGGCAAGCCATTCTTTCCCTGCTAAAAGTCGTTCTCTCTTAATGCATCCAGATGAGGCATGTCATTTTAAGCCTCCGCAGAGAAGCGAGTCTCCTTTGTCCCTTCTCTTAGTGAGCTTCATCAGTTTCTGCTGCAGAGACCCCCTGGCAGCTTTTGTCATTGGTCACCATGCGATGTCCATTGCATCAGGAGGCCCCTTTTAAGCTCTACGGTGCAGGTAGTCTAGATATGAAAACCTTTAACTGAGAACTAAACGCATCGTCTGCAGGATGGGCTGCACAGTGAATGACCACATGGTGACCAGTATCCCAGAACAAGGCAGGGAAAAAATGTGAGGATGTCAAAATCAGGAGGGGCTGCTGCCTCCTAGATATAAAAGATGCAGGCAATTCACTGACGCACGAGGCAGGGGCTCCTCCTGAGTTCCCACAGTGTTATTTCTTCCTCAGAAAGTTGCCCACCACCCCATTTCACACCCTGGGCAGCTGAGCCAGAGGCTCTTCAAACACAGACGAAAGCTGCAGGATCCCTGTCCTTGGGAGGGCCCCCGCTGTGACGGCTGCTGTCTGAACAGGCCGTGCGCAGGAGAAAGGGGAGCCACAGTGCTGCCATCCCACAGCACGTATGCTCTGGTCCTCTCCTGGGCATGAAATGGTCTATAGGCAAACTTCCAATGAGCCTCTCAAGAGACATGGCCTTCGGAAAGCACCTGTGTGGGGAGAGGTGGTGGAAGAGAAAAATCCCGGAGCAATGAGTGTGCAGGCAGCTGCCAAAACTGGGGATATGTAAAAACATGGACTACGGAGACATGGTTAAGAAAAAACATAATCTTGTATAGCACAGGGTTCAGTGGGTTGGAGACAAGGATCTTTGGTTTCCTCTTTTAGGAAGGAGAACATAAAAGAACTGAACTTCTCACAATAAAGCAGAAAAGAATTATTTTGCCTTACCTTCTGCTGTTACCTTTTTGCTGTTACCTTCCTCTCCCCCTCAGCCCTCATGAATCACACTCATCCAGTGTCAGTGATCTGACAGTGAAAACCATGTTCTGCTGTTGGGGTAAGCCCAAGGCGGTGGTCCTCAATGGACCAAGATCTCCTCTGAGCCAGGTAGGAAGAGCAGGGAATGAGCAAGCAGCTTCAAGCACCCCTGGCTCTTCTCCTTGGCCCTGGTTTGGCATGAAAGAAGTGAGCAATGTGCAGGCAGAGAAACCAAGGGCAACAACTAGCCAGGGTGGCTGCAATGCCAGGATGCAGGAGAACCAAGGAAAGGCAGTTAACACTAAAGAAGCTGTATGAGGACGCCGTTTCTCTTTCCTCTAAACTCCCTGATATCCAGACTCTTTGGACGCTGATCTTCCAAACTCGAGCTCCCATTTCTAAGCCATCTTAGTCTATGATTTTTTTCAGGAGGGAATCTGGTATTGTAGGGAAAAAAAAAATGGACCTAGGATTTTGGGTTCTTTCTCTTTAATTCCACACAAGTTACCACAGACACTAATTAATGAGACCAGGGACTCTAATCATTACTATTCTTCTTTCTCATTATTGTGTCTTAAAATATGAAGCGCGCTCGTATTCATTATAAACCTTCAGCTGCTCCTGACTAACCATACAGTTTAAGGACATCAGCAGCACAGGTGGATAAGAAGCAATTTCCCCCCGTACATTTGCAGCACCTCAGTTTTCTGAATCTCAGCGGTATCGGAAAGCCAGCTATTCTACCAGTTTCAAAAGCTGATTTATTACTGTCTCAGAAAGGGACGCAGCATAGTTAAAAATGCACAGTAATTTGCTGCTCTTATGATCAATCAACCACAGCCAGCACTGGCTGTTACGGTGACAGGATAAAAACAGGAGCCTGCCCGCCGCACCAGCTCCAGGATTGCTTGCTGCGATCTCATCAGCCTGGAGACCAGCGTGAACATTGCCAGCCCGCGTCCCCACGGAGTTTGCAAAGATCCAGCTAAGAGTATGTGGTAACTCAGAGGCAGGCAGAGTATTTAACACTTTCTTAATAACCTTCAGAGATGTTCAGAAGAACTGCAGGTTGAAACCCTGAGAAAAAGGGCAGCTGGGAGCTGTTAAGATGAGAAGAGATTGACTTCAGAGGGACCAAGGGAACTGGTTTTGTTGTGAGTGATTTACAGGAGGTGCTGGGGAAAGGGTGTGGGTTTTCTGCTGTTCTTTATCCCAGGGGATGTGGGTTGAGACAGCGCTGTGCAGCATTGCCTAGCCACCACCACCGCCAATCCCTGATCCTCAGGGTCACAGAGACCGTTATTTCCCAGTGCTCCTTCATTCCAAGGGGACATCTGAATTAAGGGACCACCCTCATCATGGCTTTCTGCACATGAAGAAACTTGAGCTGTGTTAAGTGTGAAAAGTCACTTGGTATCTAACAGGTTACACATGTCATTAACCCTTGAGCCCAAACCGTAGAGTCAGATCTCTGAAGCGAGATGCCCTCAGATGTTAGGCTGAAACCATAAAGATACTTTTAACCAAGACAGTCTGCCAACTGTCGTATAGTATGTCATATATGTCAAACTGTGCTAAGCTGTTTCATGGCTTTCTTCTCTAAACCTGCCTTCCTAACAAAGATGTAAAATTCCTTTGCAAAATGGAGTCTGATTTCTTTGACTTCATCTGTATTGATGAACTAAATGCTAGAGCCCCTTTTCTACCCCTAAGGTCAACAGACAGTTGGTTGGCATCCTTATTGTTAAAAAAGTGTTCTGTGACCCCCATCCCAGTTGCCTGCTGGGAGAAGTCCCTGGTTTAAGCTACTGTTCAGATCATACCTAGGAATCCTTTGTAAGAGTTGTTGTTGGCCTAGGATTAAATCATACCATGTTTTTCAGCATAAACTGGTAAGTGATTAAGCTTAAGTGCCTGCACCTATTTAATTTAATAGTCTAGAGGTAGTCGTCTGTAAGTCAATAACTAGGGTGCATCTGTGAAATCTTCATGCTCAGTGGGAGTTTTGGTACAAAAGTACTAAGAACTACTCTGGTAAGGGATCATTTAGTGTTTTAGAAAGTTGAGATAAATCCAAAATATAGACTGTAAAGCCCTCCTTTACACCTCATGTTTTCAGTGTGAGCCTCGTCAAATCTTTACTCTGAAATAATGAGAAGCAACTGAACACAAGGACCACTACTCCCAAAAGCTCAAAACTAGCTAACGAGTTGCCCCTATGCAGTTTAGGGACAACAGTCTCATATGGCAGCTTGGCTTCTCCTTCTCTCACCTTTGGGTCTCCCCAAAGGTTGGGAAAGAGAAAGAGCAAGAGGAAACTTCAAATATTACTGTACATTCTCAAGCAAATTTTAAAATAGGGAAAATTCAAGAGAGGCATACTCTTGATTTTTCTTGGTTTAGTCTTTTGCTGGATTTATAATAGTTATTGGTTAATGCATAATATTCTCTGCAAAAGTCCCAAAGTGCTGTGGTGATGGCTGTGGCATAGGAGCCAAGATAAGGAAAATGAATCTGAGGCTGTGGCAGACTGAAAGGTCTGTTAATCTGCAGGAAAATTACATCCTTGCTAAAAGAAGTATCGTAACCATGACATCCTTGTTACAGGGAAAACATTATCCATCCTTCCGTAAGCCTGTAGGATAGCGAAAAACCTTCGGGGCAGACACACTTCTCTGTTCAGCTCCAGCTTTTGGAGTGTTTGTGTATAATAACTGAATAGTTACAGGTGAACTCTCAACAAAATACCTAATCAGTGTCACAACTGCATTTGTATTATCTCAGAACAATCTCCCCAAAAGCAGACATCCTCATTTACAAGTATAGGAGACATTCCTCTAAACTGCAGCAACTTGAATGCATCATCTCATTCATCTCTGTATTCCTGATGAATTGAGTCTAGACTACCAGTCACGGGGTAGGGGAGAATCTGCCTCATGCAATTATCTGTATTTAAAAAGTGAGTGTAGACATTGGGACTAAACAGCAGGAAAAGGCTCTTACTCAGATTATGTAATAAAGGGCAATCATATTTGTGATTCGAGTTTCTTGTCTCTAACTTCATGAGTCAGCTTTGCCATTGCTATTACCAGACAGACCAATGGAATTTTTTTATTTGGAGCAGCTCACTTCTCCTTCACTTTATGCTGAATTGGACTCCCCCAAAAGATGTATGCTTAATTTGATTAGATAGCAAATGAGGTTTCAGGGTTTATCCATGCAGGTGGTATTAGACCCAGCTGATTTTAACCCGAGTTTAAAAGGGGCTTGACTCTTAACTCTGTTACATTAGTACCAGCTAATGATGGATGCAGTTTTGTTGGAAGCATTTAGATTTGCCACATGAACATTGCTTCAGATCCAGCCAGGCTCAATTTACAGACTCTGTTTGTCCTTAGGAAAGCTACACTTAATGTGCTGAGCAAGAGGTCTGAATATTCAAAAACATTTCCCTGGGGTGTGAGTGAGGGGCTGCTATTGGGCAGGTATGAAAGTGGCAGCCAGGGACCCGAAGTCTGTAAAGGTTTTGAATCTAAATGTTCTCTCAAGCCTCTGATTTCCAGCAGCGCTTTCACACACGGCCGCAAGAGAAAAATATTTTGCAAAGGAGTACAGGGAAAAAAATCCTACCACAATGTTCATGCTACTTTTATTAAGTAGAAGCATTACCCTGCAAGGATTGGATTCTGCTGTCATCCTTTTTTTTTCCACCATGAAATACTATGACTTCTGTGATGCTCTTCTTGACTTTTGTTTGTTTGTTTGATGATCTCTACAACTTATGTCCTAACCCAAGTCCCTCTTATTTCATAGGAATGTTTCCACTAACTTCAACGCAGCCATTACAGAGAGCAATGTAATAAGCAAAACTGAGGCTGTATTTAATTTAGTGCCTTAATAACTTTGCTTCGCTGTGGAAACCGAGGACAAAGATCTCAGTCTATTAAATAAAACCTTCCCTTAGCATTTCTATGCCAAATCAAAATCAAACAGGCCAGTTTAATCAATGAAAAGCAGCCTGATGGGAGTGGTTAAAACAAAGAACCTACAGACATTCATCTTCTGCAACTCAGAGAAACGGGAAAGCGCACGGTGAGCATGCAGGGAATGCTTTGGCAGATATTCTGGGGGGAATGGTAAAGCAGGAAAGGAGACAGAAAAATTTGGTACAAAACAAAGAAGATACCACATACTAATGTTTGTTGTTGCACTTTATTTAGACTAGATCACCTCTTAAAACACAGTTTTGCGATATCAGTTTTATTTAAAAGTCTTTAGCACTTCCCATAACAGGTCTTTTTTCAATGCAGGTAAGTAACTGTATTGTGCAAATCCCCAGGAGAGCTGAAAACCAGCAATGTCTGCACTCAGTCACTAAAATCATTTTATTGTCTGTGCCTTGTAATGCCTTTCTGCTGGCCTGAAACCCCAGTTATCTCAGCAGCTCAATCACATCAGCTTTAAAGAACTTCTGTAAGCTGCTGCAAGCGTCTTGGCTGTCCAGCAAGGAGCTACCATCAAAGGCATTTGCTCCTGAGGGACTACAAGAGATCACTGCACATGAGCTTAACTAAGGGTGCCAAAACCTGCTAGGATGTAAAAAGACCAAACACTGCAGTGTCTATGCTGATAACCAGGCAGGTTGTACAACGTGTGGAAAGAGACCTGAGAGTCCTGGTGGACAACGAGATGACCATGAGCCAGCAATGTGCCCTTGTGGCCAAGAAGGCCAATGGCATCCTGGGGTGCATCAAGAAGAGTGTGGCCAGCAGGTCGAGGGAGGTCATCCTCCCCCTCTACTCTGCCTTGGTGAGGCCACATCTGGAGTACTGTGTCTAGTTCTGGGCTCCCCGGCTCAAGAAGGACAGGGAACTGCTGGAGAGGGTACAGCAAAGGGCTACAAAGATGATTAGGGGATTCGAACACCTCTCTTATGGGGAAAGGCTGAGGGACTTGGGTCTTTTTAGTCTGGAAAAAAGTCAACTGAGCGGGGACCTTAATCACACAGCCACAATTGCATCAGATGACATAAGGGATATGCTGTAGCCAGCAGTTTTCAAAAAGTGGCACCAAAATATTATGACTGTCACAGTTACCCAAGGAAAACTTGGGGAAACAATTTGTTTTCCATTTTCCCATTCTGGGTGCTCCTCACTGGCTACAGTTTGACTTGGAAACAAAATGATTTCCAGCTGACACAGACTGGCTGACCAATGTCTTCTCATCAGCACAACCGTCCAAACCAACTCTAGGGCTGACCCATGCAGCGAGCCCAAACACTACCAGGGACTCTGGGACCACTTTGGGAGATCAGGCCTGCGCTGGGATCCTGCTTCATTTACAGATATACGGCTATGAAGATGATTAGGGAACTGGAACATGTCTCTTATGAAGAAAGGCTGAGGGACTTGGGTCTTTTTAGTCTGGGGAAAAAAGACAACTAAGGGGGGATCTTATCAATGCTTATAAATAGTTAAAGGGTGGGTGTCAGGAGGATGGGGCCAGGCCCTTTTCAGTGGTGCCCAGCGACAGGACAAGGGGTAACGGGCACAAACTTGAGCATCGGAAGTTCCACCTAAACATGAGGAGGAACTTCTTTACTTTGAGGGTGGCAGAGCACTAGAACAGGCTGCCCAGAGAGGTGGTGGAGTCTCCACCTCTGGAGACATTCAAAACCTGCCTGGACATGTTCCTGTGCAACCTGCTCTGGGTGACCCTGCTCTGGCAGGGGGGCTGGACTAGATGATCTCCAAAGGTCCCTTCCAACCCTATGATTCTGTGATTCTGTGTGTGATTCTCACAGCCAGATTGCTGTTGAAAACAGCACATGAGTGCTGGCAGCTGTGTAAAGTTCTGCACATCAGGAATTAAGTAGGGAGAAGAAGGTTGGGCTGGTTCATCCCTTCTCCCATGTTCTTTGAAGGTGCAGAAGCTGTCCCTGAGGATCACCATGTCCAGAATGCCACGTTGCCTCACAAGATAGGAAAGCCACTTTTCTATGTGCCTTGTGATGTTTGATCCAAGTAACTAGAGGGACATGTGTTCCTAAATCGCTTGGGACACACTTAAGGTTCTTACACACATTTTGGAGACATCCCATTCATGGGACAATCTGATAAAACTCAGCAATATGCTGTAAAACCCTCACAGAAACCATCACTGCCAGCTCTCAAAGGAGTGTTTGCGATCAGTCCCAACTTGGTCATTGCAGCTCCTGAAGGAGCTCGGCGTAACTGAAGGAGTGGCCAGGAGAAGCCCTGGAAGCCTACGAGCACTGCCAGAGGGATCCTACCCTGGGATGGAGGAGAAGCATTTCCACCTTTTCTCTGCTTGTACATCTGGCCTAATGTCTTGGAGCAAACTTGCCGTCTCGTATGCCTTGCATGGAAACCATTTACTCAAATCCAAAGAAAAATATTTGGTCTTATGTTTCTATGTATGCGGGAACAACAGAGGAGGCCTATACACTGTATGGTTTGCCTGCTTCATATGTCATCCTACCACATGGCTGGCTCAAAGACCTGGTCAGGAATAGAAGTGGAAAAAACCAGACAGGTATAAGACATCCCTAAATAAGTCACCCTGAGGCAGAGAAGAGCAACCTGACCATTGGTTAGAAAGATACTATTTTCAGCTGCCAGCTATAATTAAACAACTCATTTTCCTAAGGCAGATCACAAGCTTCCTGTACAGAAAAAGGTTTTGGTTTTCAATGAAGTTGCCAAGGAGCTGCTCTCACAACCAAGCCTGAGAGATCTTGAGCTTGTGAGGTGGGTCTGAGGTGGTTAGATACATTCACGTTTATGAGAAAAACTATAAACCTTAATGAAGGCTTAAATGGGCAGCCTTTTAGACATCTAACGTCTTTTCTCTTCTTGCTATGTATCTTTTAGACAAAAAAAAGCAGCATAGTTATTTGAGTAGAGATGCTTTAAATTACCACGGTCTGTCGTGAGTCACTCTCTCCCAGAGGGCATTTTCCCAGTGGTGAGGAGCTCACCAGGAGCACAGGCGAGGGGCAGGACCCCAAGTTGGCCAGAGGGGTCTGGGAGGAAAGAGACATGAGATGGCAGTCAAGAAAGAGCACAACTGGAGGTCCATCCATGGGAAGGGCCTCTCCGCATTGCCTGTCCTGCTGGGACCAGCTCTCCTCTGCAGCATCTCCCGTCACTTGGGGCAGCAACCCCGCATCTCCCTGCCACCTCCTCTCTCCAAGGATCAGGAGCCCATGGACCCCCCTGGACAAGCTATAATGTAAAGCAGGGCCATACCCCACACAGCTGCATTTGGGCAGGATACTGCAGGCAAACAGGGAGGGCAAAGGAAGAGACAGAGACAAACGCCGCTGCAGAAACCCAGGGTCACCAGTGTCTGCCGATATAATGGCATTTTCTCTCCCTCTCCCTACTCCTACCCTGCATTATTTACTCTGATTTGATTGTTCAGATCTCTAATTGCACTATTCTCCAAAATAAGCATTTGTCTAATAGTCAGTGAGCTAAACAAAGCCTTGTTATTGCAGCATAGTACTGCTGGCTCAAGCAGAGCTCCGCTGAAAGTCCAGAAGAGACGGGCTCTCTCATGCCCCAACAGTTCTTTCTTTTCCAGTAATGTTTAAAGTATATAATTATGTGCCAGATAACGAGTTACCTTACTTGACATTTGAGAAATGCCAATGTTATACTTCTTTGTGTGCTCTTGCAAGCAAAGCAGCATTTCTGTGAAAGCAGAAAACACAGCTCGGCGCTCTTCCAACCAAGGGGGGCTGTGGGGATCACACCTCCAAACGCTGGTCAAAGCCCTCCCACACGGCACAGGGGGCTGAGCGAAGGCTGAGCGAAAATTAGAAGCACGTTTTAGAGTTGATGTGTAGGCTCTCTGGTTGGTGAGAGTCCTTCCTACCTAGAGACTAGGTTTGCACAAGGTATGGAGAACAAAACTAAATGACACTGGAATGTTTCTGTCTGGAATTACCAAAAATTCTTCGTTTTTCTAAATGCAGTGAACATAGTGCAGTTCCAGTAAGTACAGAAAACTCTCCCCTAATTATTTACAAGAACCCCCCCATTTTTCCAAGGAAGAAAACAACATACAATGGGGGCTGTGAAACACTGGCACAGGTTGCCCAGAGAGGTGGTGGAGGCCCCATCCCTGGAGACATTCAAGGCCAGGCTTGATGAGGCTCTGAGCAATCTCATCTAGTTAAAGATGTCCCTGCTTACTGCAGGGGGGTTGGACTAGATGGCCTTTAAAGGTCCCTTCCAACCCAACACATTCTATGATTCCCTTAAGTATACTGCCTTCCAAACCTGAAATAAGCCTTTACCCTTTACTTGTAAGCCAGTCAGTCCCCCTGCTCCACTTGATATCCTTTTCCCTCCTGTCTCCTGCCGTGTGCCATGTCCCTTCCAGTACCACCATCTTACAGCTATTTTTCTTCCCGATAGCAATGGCAAGGCAACGAAAGCCACCAAAAGTGATGACAGTAGTCAATGCATCCAACAATCTAAACGTGACAGGGGGGAAGGAGGGCTTTTTGTGTTTGATAGGGGCAAAGGAGGTCTTTTGGGGTTCTTCTTACTTTGGGGACCCCGAGTATTCCATTGGGTCTGCCCATGGGCACCTTGTGACTGGGAAAATTCAAAATTTGGACCTTGCGGGTGAGACATAATTATCAGGCTTTGTGAGATTTTGCTCCTATTAAAAACTTTAAACTCCAGAGAGAACAGCACTTGTATCTCTTAATTTGTCTCCTCTTATGTCTTATCCCTATATATATAGGTTCCCTTCTAACCGTCAGGAAAAAAATGCTGCAGAAATAAAAGGTATTTATTTTCCTGTAAACCTTTTACACGCAGCTCTCTCCCCCTTGGCCCTCTACTGGGAAGTGGGGCAGCTTGAGTTATCTAATAACCCCTGTGTAGGCTGTGCATTCCTTTGAGGTTGTGTTTTTCTAATGCTTTCTATCTCGAAATAAAACTCCAAAGAAACTCAGCGTATAAAATGCATCCAGCCAACACCTGATTTTTAATGCTCCATTCCTGAAGACTCTTTTCTGCCCCATGGATTTTTAAATATACGTTGGTATTGTGTGTTTGGAAAAAGAGATGGCTCGCTGACAGCTAAAACCACTTAGGCAGTCATTTGCCTCCAGACACAAAAAGCTTGTGCAGAGCTCGCAAAGCATTACCCTGCACCTACCAACTGCAAAAACCCAGGGAATTAAGTGGGATTCCCTGGCCAGGAGCTTATTTAGAAAGGAGGAAAACCAATTGCATTTAAATCCTTGAAAATGAGAGGACTACCTGGGTGAAACGTCCCTGTCATCCAGCAACTTGTCTCCAGACAGATGACGGGTGGACAGGATTG
Organism: Stercorarius parasiticus; assembly: GCA_013396915.1. Taxonomy (NCBI): domain Eukaryota; kingdom Metazoa; phylum Chordata; class Aves; order Charadriiformes; family Stercorariidae; genus Stercorarius; species Stercorarius parasiticus. The sequence goes on from VWZL01004836.1 coordinate 265,936, forward strand.
AGGTGTGTATACATTTGATATTCTCGCAGAATCTGTCAGATAAACGTGTATGGACTTCCTGAGCCAGAGGCTACATTCAGATGACTATGTTTATGGTGTTGTCCTTCACTAATACGTATAATCCCTTTCTGAACCCATTTCTACCTGCTGTGCCCACGATGTCCTGCAGTAATGAGTTCCACGTCACAGGAGTGACCACGAATTCTTGTAACATACCTCTCACCTCCCTTCACTTATATCTTTCCATTCTCTACTTCTGCTATATCTTGTGAGATTAAGGGAAATTTGAATCAGCTGGGTGACACTGGGTGCAGCCAGTGTTTGAGGTGTGGGGACACCACCGACTCCTACACCACGTAAATCATTATCTCTGTTTAGTTCTCAGGTTTTTTCCTTAGTAATTCCAAATGTTCCCTTTGCCTTTGAACCTGAATACTAGCTTTTTCCTGAGAGCTAATAGCTAAGCCAGGGTCCTTCGCTGTGCATATCTTCAGCGAGGGCTATTTCCACTCCTGTGCATTACTTGCAGTCACGGACACAGAATTTCACCGGCCATTTTCCAACCACGTCAGTCAGTGTCATGAAGTCCTCACTGCAAGAAGAGCTCTAGACACCAAATAAAACATTAAAGTTGAAAACAAACCAAATCTGTCAGCTGAGGTGGTGAAAATGAGAGAAATGGTAGGATGATTGCACACTGCTTTACCTCACCTCTGAAGAAGCTGCTGTTCATCTGCCTGCTTGGTAGCGCAATTTTCAAAGCCCTTTTTCTTAGCAGAGATAAAATTTTCCACCCTGCAAAGGATCAATGTTCCTATATTTCTCAGGTTCTTAATACAGGCCTTAAGAGGGGCTTAAGTAGTGCTTAAATTTTATACTGCTCTCAAGAGAGGGAGCATTCAGTAAGGTCATACTTGCTCAAGAAGCCAGAGACTTCTGGAAGAAACCCCTTTGCTGTTCAAGACAGAGGACACCAGCTCCACAGAGGCTCTGGCTGACACCACAGAGGGTTCCCCATTGCTGTAAGCCATCTCCATACCTCCGACCTGGCAAATGGCTCGTGGAAGTGACGTCCTGCCAAGGCTGTCACCGCAGGAGCTCTAGGAGCTGAGCATAACCCTGTGCTTTCAAAAACATGAAATAAATACCAAAGCAGACGCATTTCTGAGCCACCCTACAATGAACACGTAAATAAGCCTTCTGCGTTCCGTATATAAGGAAACATTTGTTACAGAAAAATGTACTTGGTTTGGGCCACAGGAATTTAACTACATTTGTATCTTGATGATCACTGGTAAATGTTTTTTTCTGTAGAGTTTGTAAAAGTATTAGGAATATTAATTAGATCTCAGAATAACGCTTGGTAATTGATCTGTGTTATAGCTTTAGAAGGAATTTTAGTTAGATATAAAAAGACTAAAACTATACTTTACTTAATATATAGGATTCCATTTGCAGAACCATTTATCTGTACTGTATGAGTTTGCGTTTTACTTTTTGAGGTTGAGAATGAAGGAGTAGGTTTCATTTTGGTCGGAGGTGAAGTGCTGCAATGCATTTCTTTCTGCCTTTCCACAGTACTGTTCTATTCCTCTGAACCTAAGCATTCTAAAATTTTTAATCTCATGATGATTAATTATATTACTGTAATTCTAAATAACATTATACACATATTTATAGGGAAAAGTTCAAAATGAGAATAAGCAAAAAGGCTGCTTTTGTTCAGAGTTTAATTTGGTTTCTTCCTAGCAAAACAAATCATATTTTTCATTTTCCCTTTTTGTTTACATATTACTTATTTCAGACTTTGAAATTAAAAAAAACTGTAGTTTTAGCCCATTCTATCTATTTTTTATTAAATCTTTTAACACACATACTCATTTGAGTAGATCTAAATAACCTGAATTAACTAAAAGACCAGAGGTCTAAGGAGATTGTTTCCCTGAATTTAATTAGACAGACAGGCTTCCTCTGGAGGTCTTCAGAGACATCCTCCTCTCCACTACGTACTTTCTGGAGTGACTTCACTAGACTTCTGTGTTGTAGGTGCAATTTAAATGACCAGATTATGCAGGACACTCAGAGCACACAATACTAAAAAGTCCCAGTCTTAATAACAGGAAAGTAACCGGGCAGTAGTTATTCCAGATGCTTATATAGAAATGCATTAGAAAATTTAGATTAATAATATTCACTTATTTTTCCTCTCATTTATACCCAGAACTTGTTGCATCAGCTCAGCAGCAATAAGCCCTTGCTAATTACCTATGTCTCCTCCCTGGTGCTATGAGAAGATCACTGCAGTCTCTGAGTAAGTGGGTTTCAGCCACACCTTAGACTATGGGCTTTGCACCCAGGGTATGGTTCAATTATCCTGTAGTATGAGAGTCAGTTTTCATATTTTAAGAGCGTGGATTGTGTACATGCAAAGGTATTTAGATGTTCATTGGGACTTACAAGAACATTTAAGTGCTTGAATTGTCAGGAATTTTTTCTTGGTACCAAACAGCTCCCACACAACCTTCATGGCACCCAATTGCCTTGTCAAGCACTTAAATGCTTGTTAAAAACTGGCCCCATGGCTTTACTAAGGACAGGCTTGTTTTTCAGCCACTCAATTTAACATGATTATTTTTCCAGTATTGAAAAAAATAGCTGATGCACCTTCCAAAGTACTGCTAGAGGTGAGAACCCATTCTTGTGATGAGCTGCCAGCCGAACACCGGAAGTGATGATGTGACATTAACATAACTTCAAATGCCAGCCAGAAATAGCCCAAACCCATTTGTGTTGGGCTGACCCTAAAATTTCTGACTACTACTAAAATAGACTCTTCCTCCTTAAAGGGCGCCGCGAGATAGAATTTAGCAAGGATGTTTTGGGGTTTTTTTCCACCTTGTAGGAGTTTTGCCCCAGTGAGAGCACTGAGAGCTCTCAGCAGCAAGGCATGAGCTGAGCATGAGGCTCTGACTCATATTTGCAGGTGGATTTAGCCAGGATGGCTGAGAGTCATTGCCCCGCTGCTGTGAACACAGGCAGTAAATGCAGCTGGAGCATGGGCAGGCAGGGATGCAACAGCTACCAGGCTTCAGAGATACGGCGAAGAGGAGGTTTTCAAAAGCAGCATTCCTCAGAACAAGCAAAAAGTCCAGAATGGGAATGAGTCTTGTAAGTGGCATGGACCAGTTCCCTCTCCTGCTCTCCACTGTGATGGAAAGCTGGTAAGAAATAGCTGTCATCTGTGCACTGAATGGAGGATGAGGGGACTCTGTGGCTGTGGCTGCGTTAATAAATTAAGTAATGCCAGACACCAGTCTCTGGCCCCGAAACCAACTGGAACGGCACTGTAATGTTCCCAATGTTAAACTGAATCAGGGGACATGCTAACAATTTAACTGCATAGGTGACTGGGTTGCAGTCATCTGGGTTGCAGTTGCTTGGATTTGTGCCACAGCATTTTTTGATTTACTAGTAGGAATATGGTCCGCACATAATCCTACACTGACATTCCTCAATGGGCACTGGTTCATGGGACATTTGCAGCTCCAAAATCCATTTTCCTCTTAGTTCGGGAACTGTCTCTGGTGTTTGCTATGCTCATACCTTCCTGGATTTCCATGAATTTCTGCAGAAATTCAAACTCTAGGTGCTGGCACCCTGTTGCTTCTGCCTCTGGAAAAAAAAAAATCCAACAAACTACAGCCCCCTCCACGCAGCAGGGCCTGTCATTATCTTGCTAATCAAAGCAAGCACTGTCAAAGGACCTGCTGAAAGGAGACTTACGTATATATGTCAAGCTTGCTCCAATTAAAAAATTGCTCATTGCCTAATTCATTAAACAGTAGGAAGTAGAAACGAAGCTTTAAATTTAGCAGAGATGCTACTGTTAATTATTAACCACAGTCTCTCATTAAGCCGTTGCCTGTCATTCTAATGAACAATATGAACAAAAGAGGATAAAATATAATCTACTAATCAAATTGTAATCTAACAATATCCAATCAAACAAGTATGTGGTCATTTTCTCAAAAGATCAACTGGTGGCTTTATCCTGCTCTTGCTAATTAACTGGGGCTCAAAAATAACGCGGATTATTTCCATATCACATTCCTTACTGTCTCAAATAAGGACGGAAGAGTACTCAGCACTTGAACAAGAAGCACTGCTGCGTGATATAACTCCGTTTGCTATCTTTGTACTCCTTACGTGATAACGGATAATTATCTTCACAGGACAGAATCTCCCCAGGTGACTCAGGTTTGACACTTCTCACGGCCAAAGGAGTTGCTTTGTGAAGATGTTACATGATTTACCACTCTATCGGCTGGGTTCAAAAGCAAATTTGAGCAACTGTTCTCTGCCATACTCATCAAATACAAACGGCAGATCGATATCCAATTGCTCTGTCTAGGTAGCGAGCTAGTTGTTCCAAAATCACCCATCACAGTTTTGCTGAGGCCACTGGTTTCTCTTGGTGAATGATGAAACTGTTAAGGTAAATGCTGCCTTTGTGAACCTCAGGACAACAGCTGAAGGCAGTGTTTGCAGTTGTCATCCTTCACAAGAAAACATGGATTATAATGGCCCTTTTTTTTTCTGTAAGACTTGGATCTACTTGAATCCAATGGACCAATTTTTTTCTGTGGCTTTTCTCAGTTTTTCTACCTGGCTTTGCAAACCTGAAGTGGGTATTAGCAAAAAGTTATGCTTTGTGATCTCTGTGAAATCCTGCCATCGCCTCGGCTTAATTCAAAGGATTCCTAGGAAAGGAATTTTTTCGGTGGTGCCCAGAGACAGGACAAGAGGTCACGGGCACAAACTTGAGCATAGAATGTTCCACCTAAACATGAGGAGGAGCTTCTTTACTTTGAGGGTGGCAGAGCCCTGGCACAGGCTGCCCAGAGAGGTGGTGGAGTCTCCGTCTCTGGAGACATTCAAAACCTGCCTGGACACCTTCCTGTGCAACCTGCTCTGGGTGACCCTGCTCTGGCAGGGGGGTTGGACTAGATGATCTCCAGAGGTCCCTTCCAACCCCTGCCATTCTGTGATTCTGTGATATTCAAATTTGACCTTGCATCTAAAAATACACTAATGACAAGTGTTGTCTCCTCAAATCCATTCCCCTGTCTCCTACTGTTAAGGAAATCAAATACATAGGAACCCAGTGTGACAAACCATGCAAGAGTAAAAATGGTAGGATTTAACTTATGTAATTGTAGCTGTTGGAAAGTTAGGTGCCTATGTGTCAACTGCTCGGCCATGGTCACTTCAGAGTCAAGAGACAATTGCAGAGGGCAATGAATTTGACCCATGTAGGCAGCTATCTCAGCCTGAGAGAAACTGCCTCCTGGAAAAGCCTGGTCATGTCCAATGACTACAAAGAGTGTCTCAGTTAATTAGCTTTGACTTAGCCACCTTTTAGGCAGATAGTTAAGCGGAGATGAATGCCACCTTACATCTATCATTCATGACATAAAGATAGTATTACGCATTGATATCATTTGCAGTATGTAAGAAATGGCAGGTTTGAGTTTCAAGCCTGTGTAAATATTTTCCAGGCTCCCTCTTTGATCAGGACCTCAGCACTTGATGGGAACGAACTTCACTCGATCCTCCTTTACTTTTCAGCACCACTGAAATGCACCAATATTTGAATCTGGGCTTCACAATATTTGGGGGTTTTAACAGGGAGCTTTAAAAAACCCCTATCCTGCACTGCTTTGTTTTGCAGTTCTAAGCACACTGCAATTCAACACTTCCTGGAGCTAATTAAGGGTTATCATTTTACTTTGCTCCAGAGGTTCATTTTAAGACAGATCCAAAAATGGCTAAAAGAGCACTTGTAGATGCTCTTTTCTGAAACAGATTGTTAATTAACCTTCCCCTTCTCTGTGCTTGCTAAAACCTGCACTGCTCTTTTTGCTAATTCCTCATCTCTTAACCTGTCATTTAAGCCTGTGCCCTTGGCCTTCGGATCGAAACCTTCGTCTTTCTTTGGCTTGCAGATGGGACAAAGGGCTGGTCCTTTAGTCCTTCATATCACCCTCCCAGACTTGGCGACAAGGAAGATTGTGAAAGCTTCTGTGAACTGTCAGCATTCTCCCTTGTTACTGCCCCTCTCCTTCATTATCAGTGAACTTCAAGGGCTTATTATTAGTGCAACACCGTAATTTGTATTAGATTTTGTGACTGTCTAATTAGCATTAGCAATTTAGTACAAAGCTATCCAAAAGGCTTACATTCATCTTGCCAGGACAGTTCCACACAGTTAAAGGACTAAAAATGAAAGAATTTGTCTGCAGTTACCTATTAAGAAAAGATTAGCTGTGGATGCTGCATTCCCAAATTAAGATATTCCTACTCCTTTGCTCTAAGCGGTTAGGCAATATGAAAGGCCATCCTAGTCTTCCCAGTCTGTTTTAATGTTTTCTGGAACACACTGGAAAGAATGCAACCCAGGGCCCACCAGAGGCATTCCTGCAGGTTTCATCCTCCGTGTCCCTCTGCCGAGCACTCCCGTTTGCTCCCCTTGCTGCCTGTCATCTTCATTTGGCACAGTTTAAGCCGCAACCAGTCTTGTTACTGCTGTTGTCATCACAGCACGGTCTCGTTAGCTCGTTAGATTATTTCTCTCTTTTCTCACAGTGATTGACTTTACCATGCTGCCCGCAGCCTCGGGAAGTAGCTTATTGTCTCCAATGTCCAATACATAATGGATAGTTGATTGTGTTTTCCACTTACCCTGAAAGCCTACCACAGGTTTTCAGCTCTTAATAACTTTGGAATAACACCCTATTCGGTTCTAGCCTGACCACATTTGCAAAGAGCAGCGTTCATGTATTAGGTCTGGAAAAAAACATTCATAAAATATGTCAGTGGTAAGAAGACTGGACAGCTGGATTACAGAAACAAATGTGGGTATTAAAAAGTAGGACCTTTACCTTTTGAAGCAAGCAAGAGTGCCTCCCTGGCTGCCAGTGCCTCTCTGCAGCAGGGACAAGATTCCAGCTCCATTTATACTCACACCGTGGTCCTGTCTTTCTCTTTGGCCTCGGTGGCCCTACTTACAGTTTAACACTACAGCCACTGGGTTTCTGCTCATCAAGGCAGGAATTTATCTGGACCAATGGAGGTGGCCCTCCACCTCAATCGGTCACCTGTGCTGCCGTCGCCAACGGAGAGGCATGTAGAAGTTTTAGGCTGTGATTCATCTGATTTATTTTAGATGTCCACATTAGGATGACATGAATCACATCTCAAAACTTCCTGTTTCTCACCACAGAGCTGAGAGTGACAGTGATTTAAATGTATATTGTCAGCATCCACACTCGATCAAACAAAACCCCTGCAGAGGTAACACCTATATTAACGCTGTCAGCAGTGTCAGGGCCCCTTTTCTGGGCCTGAAGCCAGCTGGCAGGAGCAGGACAGAGAAATGCTCTCTCAGCCTCCAAGGAAGGGTGGCAATGTGCGACCTGCCCACTGGGAAAAGTCCCTAGCCTGGGATTGCTCCTTGGTTCTTCACACAAGTGATCTGGGGCAGTGCTACTTGAATGAGACCAAAACCATGTCAAAGACTTTTCTAGCAAGTTATCAATCAAGTTCCCAAGTCCTTGGTCCACATCTTGGCACTCTATTTTTCTTCATGTCTGCACCTAGAGTGTCATACCTACTCTAACAGAATCCTAATATTGTGTTTCTCCCTCAGCTTTAAGTGCTAAAACAGACTTATGATCAGGAAATTTTGGTAAATGTATTATTTCTCTCTTTTCTCAGGACATATAGGCATTTCCAGAATCAATACCTTCTCACAGACTGTATTGCTTTGTGGAACTGCTCTACTGTTAGACAAATCACAGTTTAACATCACGTGCCATCACCCAGTAACTTAAAGGACAGTACACATCTCCACCTGTTATTAAATGTTTATTTATGCCTGGAGGGAATGAGGTGCACACAAACACACATAGCCAAAAGGCATTATTCTGTGATGCTGTTTCCATGCAAGACCAAATCACTTACAGAGCTCCCATCCACAGCAGATACTACCTGTTCTCCAGAACTTGAACCAGACCTTCCCTGCCCGCACTAACTTGCTGCCTGCTTACCCCGCCTGCTTAACACTGAACCCTTCCAGCCTAGTGTACAAGGAACAGCTATGATAGAAGGCGTTCAATATCCTCTCTTTTTCATCCAAAACCACTTAGCTCAATGTTTAGTTTCCCTACATGAGATGTAGGTTTGAAGCTCCTCAAGTGAAGAATATAACAGAATAAATAATCTCCCCATACCCTGTTTTATTGCAGCTTGGTTGGGCTGAGCTCTGTAGGGCATCCATCAAATCTGCAGAATTACTGGGTCTTGGCAGGCCATGGGTATGAGATAAACAAGTGCACAGCCCTGTAGAAATCAAGGTTATCCTGGCATGAGCAGAAGGAGAAGTCACAGCACTTGGTTATACTGTTACTGAGAGCTGAGCTGCCTGTGAAGCTCAAGCATCTTTGGTAGCACCACATGGGAGTTTTGAAGATTTAGGTCTTTGGTTCCCAAGATATAGTTTAAGTTGTTTTCATGCTCAAGGGTCAAGGTTATTTGCCCAACACAGAAAGTGTGATTTCCTCATGGTGGCATGCAAGGCCCACAGGGACACCCTGAACCTTAAAGATATATTTGTAACTGTGGGGTCTCTGCCTGTTGGCAAGTTACTTGGCTGTGCCTTGAGAGTGGAGGTCATCTTGGGCCACTGGTTAGAAAGCCCCATGCTAGAATAGTCTTTACAATGATTTTTCAATTTGTGTAGTTTGACATTTGCAAGCAAGATAATTTGAACATACCAGATACCTTGGTGCAAAGAAACGTTTCATTTAAGGTTGAAAAAGAAATCAATGCTCTTAATTCAAAACCATTCAATTTTCAAACCTTCCTACCCACACTGATACCTCTGGTTCTTGGCTCATTTGTGGAGTATCAGTCACCAGCATGTGTCCTGGCACCCTCTGAGCTCCGTATGGATAATGTCTTTGTGATGTTTTTTACTGGTGGGCTCTTCTTGGCTGAGGGTGGCGTTTTTTTCTTTTTTATGTGTGCTTTGTACTTTACTTGTTAGTTAGCGCAAGTAGCACGCTATATGCTACAAAAAGGCTTTCCTGTTTTCCTTTAAACAAAGAAATTTCTACTTATGATGTATATTTGCTATGTGCAGTGCAGACATACTTTCCCTCAAATGATGCTAAATCCTGAGTTCAGAGACAGTCAGTAAAGTTAATTCACTGCTGTAAGTCCTGGGTGCCGGGGGCTCAAGGAAAAGTCACTGTTGCATATGTGTTTTAGAGCAACACTGATACAACCAAAACACTCATTAAACCCAGTCATGTAACCGTGTACCATAATCTGGTTGCAGTTGAAAAAAAATGAGAGATATCTCCCATGCGTTCAAAAAATTTGTAGACCCTTTTGACAGGAATCCAGATGCATTCTTCTCCTAGTGGGGATGCTCAACCAGGGCAGTGAAATATGGGAATGGTGCCAGAGACATCGAATTCACCATCACCTTTGCATACAGTTCCTGCAGCTTCACTATGCGTTTAAGAACAGAACCAACTGACTTAAAAGACATATCCTCCAGACCGCAGTCAGGATGTGATGTAGGGCTGGAAAAAGCTGTATTTCTCTTTGGTTTTACTGCCTTGCTTAGTCTAGAAATGATGGACTTGTCTTAAATATTTTAAAAGCTGTTCCGTTCTTGCTCGGAGTGGGTAAATCCTACCTGTGTTCCAATGGGTAGGGTGCTCAATTTTTACTCTGGTATGGTTGGGACTGTATTACAGCTATATTATCTTCCAGATAACACAGTACTGTGTTACGAAGCAGCGGACACCTGCCAAAGCCATCAGGTCTGCAACAGACACTGACGGTGATACCAGGATGCTCAATCCATTTATCCAGGTGCTTGCGTGCTGGCCAGAAGAGTATCCCTCCTTTCTCCCACCCTGTTCCCGCTGATCACGGAGGCAGGACTGGCTGGTGTGATGTGATCAGAGCAACACACCTGGTTTATTGTCCTGCTTCAGCTGTGGTGATGACACACTGGGTTGCCCATCGGGCACTCCCAGACAGCTCCGCTCACAAGATTTGTGTACCCTGTTATTCCTTTCCCCATTTCTTGACACTCCTTTTCACCGCCCTTTTACTTGCCTTTCTGCACCTCAGTCTTCTCTAAACAAAGCCATGCCTAAATGCTCTCCTCTCATTGTCCCTGTTTTGATCCATCTGCACCCAAATTTGGTATTTTGATACTACTGCTTAGCTCACCCTGGACTTACATAGTGATGTTGACATGCACTAGGCACTGCTGGACTTGCAAGATTCTGCTCCCCAAGAGGTCCCACATACTCTCCAAAACATCCCTCCAATTATCGGTGAAGCTCAGCCATTTCTCACGCAGCTCCCTCATAAGGACCTGTGCAATCCAGCCTTCCCTTGCAGTGTGAGCTGTAACTTTTGTCAGTCTCTCACATTGCGGCCACATGCAGCAATTTTTCATGTCATGTCCCACAATTTTCCACATCTCACTCAGGCAGCTTCACCCCAGGCCAGTGTTTGGTCGGTGACCTGCAGTCCTAACAAAGTACATGACTCATAGAAAGGTAAGCTCACCTTGGGCCAAGAGCAGCTGATAATTATTTATTGCATTATTTTGGTATTTATTGCTGTTACTATGACAAACGAAGGCTATCTTCTAGGAAATAGCAATTTTCCTCTCCAAATTATGTGAAGTCCTCAGTTAAATAAATAGATGTGCTTTGGCACTGGAAGGATGAACAGCGTCATGGCTGAGGATGAAGGAGCTGATAGCAATGTCATAGCAGAGGCTTCACTGAAATTTGTAATTAAAACAGAGCTAAAATTCCTTTATTTCATATTTTTATGATTAAATTTTTTCTCCATAACTCCTGCAGTAACTCTTCAGGGGACTATTAAATTGTCTGTCATATTTTTAGAAAAACATCCCTCCAACTATTGCTAGGGAACAATTTACATTTCTCCATCCTGGATTTTAGTCTCAGCTCTAAGGATTTCTTCTCATCATCTGCAGCCCAACTTACGTGCATCCTTAGACCGCTTCTTCAGACTCACACAGAAGAATGACCTCGGTATGTTTACCTGACATGAATCCTAGACAATTTTTCTCTGCAAGGAAAAGCTCAGATTGCAGAATCATTCCCTTTCTGACAGAGCAGAGTCTGTCACAGCTTTTGCTATTTGGAGACCTCTCCTTTCACAGGAGCTGCCCTCCTGCTTAGCTCAGGGGATTAAGGAGGGAAGAGTCAGGATTTATCCTCTACCTCACTGGAAACAACTCCTTCTCTAGCTTCTTTGATTTATTCCGGGTGAAGCCTCAGCCTGTACCTGCATACAAGACTTGAACTGACCTGTCTTAGGAGGTATGAGCAAGGAACGGAAGATAGAACTAGGGCAGGGGGATGGAGACAGTGGTTGGGGCCAAGCTGCCATGCTGACTCTCATGCCCACCTCCACCTCCCTTTGCCCACCTGTCCCAGCTGGAGACCTCTCGTCCTCAGCTCCTCACGGCACGAACGGGATGAATTGGCTTTGAATGACAGCTCTTCATTTCCTTGTCTTTAGAGTCTGCATTAATGAGATATGCAGATTAGCAAACCGAAGTTAATTATTTTTTGACACAAACTAGGGGAGATGAATCACTGATGATTAAAGCAAGTTTAAGGTCTCTTTTTGCATGGCTTATGTGAAACAAAGGGGAAAGCGGCAGTATCACACAGCTCTGGTGGTGCCTGTAACACCCCTGAGGAAGCAGGGGAAGATGTTTCCAAAAGCATGTTTCACAGCCACCAAAATCATTTGAGTTTTCTGCAACAGAAGGTTTCCAAAACAACTGAGGGCTTTGTTATATATGGGGATAGTATCTGGAGGAGCTAATATTAGCCATAATGGGCAGGAATCCACTTGCTCAGGTTTCATCTTACCTGAAGGTTAGATATTGCATTCACCCAGGTTCTTGGTACAGTCCCTGGATAGAAATATGCAACTCACGTGACCTATCTAGAGACTTGTTTTTGTATGAAATTAGTAGTCATCTCTCTTTCTTAACTACAAAAGCAGCCTAAGATGTCTTCATCATCTATGTAACTTTTTGACGTGAAGACGACTCCCATGCTAGATGCTATTGAGGTCAGCCTGACCTTGACACCAGGAAAGATGATGGAGAGGATCATCTTGAGTGAGCTCTCACTGCAAGTGTAGGGCAGCCAAGGGATCAGGGCCCGCCAGCATGGGTTTAGGAAAGGGAGGTCCTGCTTAACCAACCTGATCTCCTTCTATGACCATGTGACCCGTCTTCTGGATGTGGGGAAGGCTGTGGACGTTGTTTATCTGGACTTTGGTAAGGCCTTTGACACCGTCCCCCACAGCATTCTCTTGGAGAAGCTGGCGAATCATGGCATAGACAAGTGTGCTCTTGGCTGGGTTAAAAACTGGCTGGATGGCCGTGCCCAGAGAGTTGGAATTAATGGGGTGAAATCCTCTTGGCGGCCGGTCACCAGCGGTGTCCCTCAGGGCTCAGTTTTGGGGCCAGTTTTGTTTAATATCTTTATCAATGATCTGGATGAGGGGATTGAGTGCACCCTCAGTAGGTTCGCAGACGACACCAAACTAGGTGGGAGTGTTGATCTGCTGGAGGGTAGGAAGGCTCTCCAGAGGGACCTGGACAGGCTGGATCGATGGGCCAAGGCCAA
>VWZL01004836.1:278786-292666 GCA_013396915.1 Stercorarius parasiticus
GGGAGACCTCATTGCCCTCTACAACTACCTGACAGGAGGTTGTAGAGAGGTGGGTGTTGGCCTCTTCTCCCAGGTGAATAATGACAGGACCAGAGGAAATGGTCTGAAGTTGCGGCAGGGGAGGTTTAGATTAGATATTAGGAGGAATTACTTTACTGAAAGAGTGGTCAGGCACTGGAGCAGCCTGCCCAGGGAGGTGGTTGAGTCACCATCCCTAGAGGTATTTAAGAAACGTGTAGATTTGGCACTTCAGGGCATGCTCTAGTGACAAAGATTGTAGGGGTTTTTTTGTGTGTATATGGTTGGACTCGATGTTCTCAAAGGTCCTTTCCAACCACGAAGATTCTATGATCCTATGATTCTTTTTCTGCATTTGTCCCCTGGGCTCTTCTAATCAGAAAGAAACTCACTTTAACAAATAGTTTTAAAAATACGGGTTAAGTGTTTTTAGTAAAAAAGTGATTGGGTTTTGTGGAAGGAAGAGTCACATGCAAATTTTGCTTTGCATCTTGTCTCCTGGCTCTAGAAGTCACGTAGGAACTATGCCTGCTACGAAAAAACAAGCTATGCTGAAAACTATAAGACTGTATTTGTACGAATAAACTAAGCTAGAGGCATAGGCTTGGACACTTGATTTTCTAGAGTGGTAACATCATTAGAATAATCCATGGTACAATTTTGTCCCAAGACTTTCCTACAAAATCCTTGGGTACAGTTTTGGAGTTAATGCAAGCCAGGAATCAATCCAGATGCACACAAAATTTTTTAGAAGCTAAAGAGCTCCATGGCGTGATAATGGCCAGACCAGGCCAACTGGCCTCACGGCCAAAAAGGGAAACAGATTTTTCTTAGCTTACCAGTGGCAGTATAACTGCAGTATATCAACAATCCACAGCAATGAAGCCAAAAGAGTCATAGTCTCCCCTCAGCAGATCTGTAATTACATTGAACTTGATCAATTCGGTGGTAATAAATTTGCCTTATGTGTTTAAAGCTAAAAATATAACATAAAACTAACCATAAATTATTTCCCTTTGTGAAATATAGGCTCTGGATTTTGCATTCACTGTTGGTGTTACTGTTTTCATATACAGCAGTGTAAGGAAAGCACCTGGTGTTTTTGAGGGGTTTAACAGAAATATCCTGAGCAGGTTACTGCAAGAGCATGGAGCCAGGGTGTAACACGAGAGCTGCACAGGCTCAGAGGTTCAAACAATAGTGATACTTGCATGAATTATACCTCGCCTCCTAATAATGCGTACTTGCAAATGGACCTTTCCCTAATCACACTGCCATGTGTGGCCAGCTGGTATGATCATATTGTTTATTTCTTACGAGGCACCTCCAGAGGCTAAGGACATAAATTTGAAACTTAGATGATAAAAAGCAGACATTTAAATCCATCATCTGTCTCCTGTATTGCTGCCCTGTCAGTCAGATTTCAGAAGAAGTTTTAGCTATGCAAAACCAGGCCTCTCCTTTATGTGCTGAAGCCTTGGCACCTCAGCCACCCCAACCTGAGCACAGTAGATCTGGTGGCATCTAAAATCATAGCCAGCCCTTTATCGTCTGCCCTGTTGAAGGGCAGCATATTAGTGGCTGGTCACCTGAGAGCTCAAATGGAGTAGCTGCAAGGCTCTGTGAAGCCTGAAGGTGAATACATGCCAATCTACACAAAATCAGCACTTTGTGAACAACTGTGGCGCTCAGGTCTCAAGTAGTGAAACGTCCTGCAAGTTTCCGTCAAGACCACGCTTCAATCAGTATTGGGAAAAATCAGCTACGTACATAAATATCGTCTTCACATCTCACCCAAGTAACTCACATAAGTGATGAAGAATGTTGTGTTCCTAAAACTTCACACTTCACAATGGGAATACAGATCAATTTTGGTAATAACATGTATATGAACCTTCCTCAACAGGCAGAATTCCCTTTGAATAAAGCAAAGATTTTCTGAAGCAGTCTCTGACAAAAACACTCCTCAGTTTCATGAGTCCTCCTTTTGAATCCCTTAGCATCCATACAGGACCATGCTCATTAAACAAATGTCCTTCAACATTCCAGAAATCGCTTGTTCCAATTTTTAGCAATGTTGCAAGGACATGTTCTTGCATTCCCCTTCATTTCCACATTGTCAACCTCCTAAATTAACATTCAAGACTTTATTTCACTGTCACAGATTGAGCTGACAGGTCAACTCATGGTTTTTAATTTGAAACATTGCCCTGTTCTCTGCAATTAAGTTTATTTCTCTAAGTTGAGTGAGAAGGAAAATGCCTTACTCTGCTATGTCTATTTCTCTTATACCTGGTTACTGCGCACTAACATTTGCCTGATTTAAATGGAGTGTCCCTATAGGACAGTGGTGATGTTAAGATTTGTGAGAGAAACTTTAGGACGGTTCCCAGTGGAGGAAGAAGGGAAACGTCCCAATGCGGATGCAGCAGAATGCATGGAAGAAGTGGAGATGTAAGAAAGACATGTGTTGATGGCACCTAGATTAGTATGTCATCAAGATCATAGCATATCTGCCAACAGCATGTTTCATACCCAGGTTGGGGAAAAAAAAGGAGAGCCTAAAACAAAGGACAGCCTACATCAAGACTAAGACAAAGACTCAAGACATTGCAAGATGATCATCAGAAGATGAGGAACAGAAAATTCCATTTAAACATAAGAAAAAAAATATTTAACTGAAGGGGTTGTTAAAAATGGTAGTCGTGGAGTTTCCACCCTTGGAAATATTCAAAACCCAACTTGACAAGGTCTTAAGCAACTTAATTTGGTAAATCCTGCTTTGAGCAGGGGTACTGGACCAGACAATCTTCAGAGGTCCCTTCCAACCTTAACTGTTCCGTGATTCTAACAGCGCTGGATCCTTAAAATCCCATCATGACAAAGGACTATGAGTAAATTCTAATGAGTGAGATGCAATGGGATGGTGAGGTAAAAGATCAGAATCACCATCAGCTTCTATGGGTGCAAAAAAGCTTATCTAAAACTATCACATGGTCATCAACCTAAGGAGAACCCAGGAGACATGGCGTGTACTGAGTAATCAGAGTCCTTTGCGCATTTTTTCACCACAAGTAATCTGGACCAGACCACTTTGTCCGCCTGATCCACCAGATCACCTTCTAGAAGCCTAAATGCTGGGCAGGCTACTTGGACATGTGTGTCTTAGTGCTTGAGATCATGCAGGTATGAGGATGGGAGAAACTGGCTTTTTTGTAAATAAAATAACCTTTCTCTACATGTAACACCTGGCTTTGAGCTTTATAGTATTGTTTCTACAACAGTGCAGCATCATTTCCTACAATATTGTGATGCAGTATGAGGAACTGTGAGCTTTTTCTTCTACAGAAGCACTGCAAAATTCAGTGCACAAAATGTAATGTATCATTTCCTCAGCTGGGATAAATTAATACTGATCTAACTCTTGACCTTTGTTCACTTTTAAACTGTAGTTGTCTACTTGTCTAAAAGATATGGACTAGTTCAGACAGGAATTAATTTGGGGAAGTCTGAGGACCTTTGTTTTAACCCAGGTCAGCCTAGATTAGTGGAATGAACCCTTCTTGCCCTAAAGTTGATGTCTACATCAACTTACAAGTACTCAGTTAAAAAATATGACTCAGTATGTCTAATTTTGCACATCACAGCATCACAGAATGGTTCAGGTTGGAAGTGACCTTAAAGATCACCTAGTTCCAACCCCCCTGCCATGGTTAGGGACACCTCCCACTAGACCAGGCTACTCAAAGCCCCATCCAGCCTGGCCTTGAACACTACCAGGGATGGGGCATCAACAACTTCCCTAGGCAACCTGTTCCAGTGCCTCACCACCCTCACAGTAAAGAATTTCTTCCTGATATCCAATCTAAATCTATCCTCTTTCAGTTTGAAGCCATTACCCCTCATCCTACCATTACACTCCCTGATAAAGAGTCCCACCGCATCCTTCCTGTAAGCCCCGTCAGCTACTGGAAGGCTGCTATAATGTCTCCTCGGAGCCTTCTCTTCTCCAGGCTGACACACATATGAGTTTCAAATTTAATGCTAGCAAACAATGCAACTTGTCATGTTAATGCAGTAGCTCCAACTACTCTTACGTTATCTTCGATCAAAATCTTAAAGATTGTAAGACTCACCCCTGCTCAGCCCTTTTTACTCTTCTCCTCCTCCCTTGATCTCCACTCTCCAGTGTACAGCACCTGTGTGAACAAACTGTTTTGACAGTAAAACAGCACAATGATAAAATATGCTGTATATCAAAGGTAAGCAGCACCATCTGCCAGCTCTTCCAGAGCACTGCAAGGAGCAGCAGGCTCAGACTGAACTTGGGCAATCCTGCGGTAGCAGTGGTGAGAAAAGGAAAGATCATATTCCCCAACACCCTCCCCACTTCCCCATAATGTCTTATCGTAAAGATAGCTGTTCATGTGCCATTGATTCAGTTCATGACTCAAAGTAATCAAGAATTTTTGAAATGCACCAAACTACAACATATTTTTCAAAACATTTTGATTTGTTGCAATAAAAAAAAGTATTCACAGTAATACGTTAGTTTAATTTAAAGACTTTTGGGGAAAAGTCTTCTAAGGTCCAAGATGGATACCTGGTAAGAGAGACCCCGCCTCCACCTGATGACAGGCATTCATAGATAATCAATAATCTTTTGTCCCAAATGATCCTCTAATTTGTCTCCCAGAGAACCTCCAAAATAGAGCATGGAGGGTCTCCACGCTTCCCTCCCTCCATTTGCCCAGACACACCCCCTTCCAGATGTGTGAGTATCTGAATGAACATTCCTCCCTGCACAGGCACAGCTGGACAGAGACTTTCCAAATATTCTTTTTTTAAAACTTTTGGGAAGCCATGGATTTTCTGGTAGTACACAAGGAGGTTAGTTAGGAGAACAGCCCCCAGGACTTCTCTGAGGACTTGATCCAAGTCATCCTCCCTGACTAAAAAAAAAAAAAAAAGGGAAAATAAAAAAGGTAAAAATGAGACAGTCCTCTAGACCTCTAGCTTCCAAAGAATAAACATGTCACAGCTCTGATCTGCCAGCAATACCCTTTCCTCAGCCTGCTCCTCTGTACAGTAGTGATAATTAGCTTTCTCATGGATGACATGTTTTAATTAGTGACAATAGCAGTCTGAGTGAGAGGAAAAGACGATAAGTTAGCCTCCAGACTTACTTCTGGCACAGAAAACATGTGGCACAGCAAGAACTAGAATCCAGCAGGATCCAAACATTAACATGAGGAAAACACATGCCTTTTCAGATGCTTAATACAGATTTCACATACTTCTAAATGTCATCAGCTGAGGCCAGACAGAGAACCAGCTGGTGTCTGGAGATAAGGTGCTTTGATTTCTTGCTTGTCACTCATTTGTCACTCAAATGAAAAACTGCAGAACTCACAAGACAAGTGAACCAATATTTGAGAAATAAAGGGCATCACTCCAGGGAAAGCCTGGATTCCACCTGTTAAACCAACAAGTGTCGGCAGAGGAGCAGCGCTGAGTTAGGAACCTAGCTGGTTCTAATCATATAGCACACATCAAGTTATTGGAATACTAAATAAAACAGAGTACCAAAAAACACACATATGCATCTGGGATGACCAACTTCTCACTCATCACATGACCAGCCTGGCCACGTTGGCCAGCTGCAAGACAAAAGGGACCCCTGTAGTTTTCATGGTGGTTCTGCGTTCTGTTGACACCTTGCTCATGCTCAGCCTCTCTTTCGACAGGTCTTCTGCAAGCTGCAATGTTATTAACACCCAACTGACTACATATAAAAGCTTTTGTACTGGAAGGACTCAAGTGAAACTGGCTGCTGTTTCATTTTAGCATCTTTCCTGAGAAATTCTGTATCCGTCACATCTTGTCTTTGTCACAGTATCAAACATACACGGAGCTGCCATACAGACAAGTTCCTGCACTGTAGCCCTCACTATCCATACACTCACAAAGATGTGAATGTGGCAAACAAGGCTAAGAGCAAAACAGAGTGCATAGGAGAAGGTGACAAGACCCTTTGCAAGATAAAAGACTTTTTTTTCTGTTTTCCAATGCATAATATTTACATACTCTCATCTTCTTAGTATTAGCTTGATGATGATAGCACCTGTACTGTTTGGTTTTGGGGTTTTTTTTTACAAGTTTGCTACGTTTTGCAAATTCTCTGGAACTCAACAAACACGCACACCCACACAAGTCTGTTACAAAGTTTTCTTGTCAGAGGTCGGTCAGCTAAAGTGAATTAGAGGCGCTGATTTCATCCCCATATCTAAGTGGTCTTTGGCCAATGGTTCAGACTAGTGTTGGGTGCTGAGACAGAGACAGATCAGAGCTGCAGCCGGGATGGAGCTGGAAAGGGGCTGCCAAAGAAAGCTTGGGGCTGCAGAACGATCTCTCCCATGGGGACTGTTTAGCTGGAGGAAAGGCTTAGGTACCTTGCCTAAGGTCCAGCCAAGGATTACAGTTCAGTTCAGAGCCAAGAAATAAACTCAAAGCTCTAGCTGTTAGGGGCTGGAAAGTGTCTTTCCAAGTAAACTAGGGGCTGATGCCAGAAGTCACTTCAGAAGAGTGCTGTCAGCTCTGCTCCTGAAGCTCTGGGCTTCCTCTTTCTCTCAACCCAACACTGAAATGAAGCATTGGCTTTACTGGAGCTCTTATCTGAGGAATAATTAGTCCCTGGATTGAGCAGGGCCTCTGGTCTATGGCTTAGATTATTGCTAGGGTCAGGATTAGGTCTGACAGCAATAGCAAGACCACAGTGGGAGCAGGGCTGGAGGAAGACAGAGAAGGCTGCAAAAAGTATCTTCCCTTGGACACGGCATAACTGGGAGAAGGTTTGGGGTCCTCTGTCCAAGGGGCACTCTAGGATTAGGTTTAGGGTCAGGTTGAGCGAAAAAGTCAGAACAAAATTACAACTGAAATGGGACAGGAAAGTATATTCCAAAGCAAATGAAGGGCTAATGCCCTAAATCTTCTCTAAGGGATATTTAGCCCAGGGGAAGCTCTTACCTTGGGGATAATGTGGTTTATCCCCACCAGAACTTCCTAAATCTCACTAAAATCTTCTGATTTAACAGTGATTAAAGAGGTTGCATATGACAGCACAGGTAATGTCACAAGGAGGGAACATGACACAACAGAGGCAACATGAAGCAATGTTAAAAAGGTGACAATTTGTTGCAACACAGAAGAAGGTGCCATCTGTAATTTTTTTTTACAAATGCTTAGGTGCATTACAGAGCTCTTGTGCGATTGTAACCCTACTTGGTAGCCCTGAGTGAGGATTTCACTGGCTGTACCCAGGCTCACAGCCAAGAGCATGCAACAATTCAGGCTGGGCACAAAGAAGAGCTTGCAGGGAAATGTTACAAACTTCATATAAAGTAATGGCCACTGCTGCTTTCTACCGTATAACCACTAACCTCTTTAGCATTGCCTCACCAATGAACAACCTATCCTGCTGTTTTCTACGACAGGGTTGTCATTAGTCTCTGTTGGGTTATATGCACACAAAACCACTCACACACACCTTCAAAAGCATCAGGGCTGTGACTGAAAGGAACATATTGTGCTCCTGTCTGCGAAAGGCGTGTAGTCTTACACAGATTGAGAAGTGGCACAGTGGCATCTAGTGGGTATTCGTTGCGTTAGCTGATAACTAGCAATAATTCTTGATTCATTAAAAGAGGGCGGCAGGGAAAGGGAAATACCGAAGTCTGCCCTTCTGCCTCCACCTCCAGTGCAGAGAAAACCCCTGGCATCAGGAGCTGCCCCCTAGGCTGTGCCATTCACAGCAGCTCTTCCAACAAACAGCTTAAATGAACTTGTCCTTAATTTCTTCCCAGCTGTCCCTCTTCTGCTTCCACATACCCTAATAAAAAAATTCCTTTAACACCCAGATATTTGTACTATACAGACATTTGTCATCTTTTCCCACCTAGCTACTCAGCATTTACTCACTACTCAGCAAACAGGTCATTCCAGTTCACCTTTCTAAACTTCCATCACCTTGATGCCCTTCTCTAAAATAACTTCAATTTATTGTTTGGGTTTTTTTAGCAAAGCAGTTTCATTTTTTTTGTCATGGTGCAAATAAATGCAGTTCAGCTAATGAGGGAATTTCTGTTGTCCATTAGCACCTCTGGCTAAGAAATTACAAAATGGCAAAACAAGCTCGGTGGTTAACTGTCCTACACAAGCTTTTTCCATCCCCATCCCCAAAATAATTAACTTGTTAACGAATGACAGATAAGCATTTGAAAACATAAAACAGCAATATGAAAGCAGGCCAACGAGCCATCCAGCTCTGTATCTTGGAAGAAGGTATTAACAACAAAAAATAGGTACATCTTCGAAGCACAGTCTCAGCCCCCATCATTTTGTGGTTAAAGGACCTTCCAAGACAGGGTTCATGGCTAACCAGCCATAAGTGGCTTTTCTTTCCATGACCTTCTCCAGTCATTTTTTTAATCCATTTAAACTTTTACCGTTCAAAACACCCTGCAGCAAGGAGTTCAATAATTTACCTACCCACAGGAAAAAGTATCTGCAGTTTTTGTTTTGAACCAAGCACCTAACACTTTCATTTGTTGTTTCTTAATGAGTAACTCTAGTTCTTGTATTAGGCAATAAGCAGCTGTTCCCCATCCACTGTCTCCATGCCACTCAAAATTAACTCCTTTGCTTTTACTGTAAGTTAAAATAAAACTTCACAAGGTTACACAGAACAGTTTATTACCACCACGTTAATCTGTAATGTATCATATGTGTTGCTAGTGAGGCAGTAAATTACAACTTTTAATCCATTATTCTTCATCTGAGTCATCTCTCCTTCTCCTGGAGTCATGTGGGAGCAGAAACTAGCTCAGCTTTTTCACTCCATACAGTGCCTTTATTTTTGCTGCTCACCAGAACTAACTGAACAAAATCCTTCCTCTATTGCAGCCAGGAGAAATTTGCCATGGAGTATACCTCCAGGTATTTCTAGGCTTTGACAGCTCAGATGCCGGAGGTTCGAGCCAGTCTCCCAGGCAGACTGGCCTGCAGCTCCCCAGACCCAGTCTCACTGATCTCGCTGATGGTTCCCTTAAGTCTTCTTTGTATTTAGCAGCTTTCAGAATAACACTGCCTGTGGATTTCATTGATGCACTTTTTCACTTTTTCCCACAATTTTTTCCCACAGTTCCTGATTCTGGTCCTAATCAGAGATGTTTCTATTTTATTGCGACCTTGACTATACTATCTACAGCCTGACAGCCAATATTCAGGCTGTGCTTTCAAAATGATGTCTCGCACAGTTCAGTCCTGATAACATTTTTTTGAGTCTGAGTTTCCCTTCACTGTCTTTCATCATTTTTTACAGTGTCCTATATGCGTTCCTGCCAGTTCAGCCACGTGGAAAACCCTGTGCCTTCAGGACAAGATAAGGCAGAGCAGTCAACCACAGTAAACGTAGTCTGCTGGTCAGCCAAAAATACAGCCTGCTACTGCGCAGAAATACTCTGGTGGAGTGTACTGCCAGCCTGGACTGACCAAGGTGAAAGGAGAGGAGCAGGACAGGGCTGCAGTACCCTGCCCTGTCAGACAGCAGTCCCAGGGTGACAGGTACTGCTGGAGCTGGGGGGGGGTATGCAGGGTCCCCCTTCCAGCCAGACTGGGCTTCCACCTGCCTGACACAAGCAAGCTAGTAGAGATCTACATCTATAAAACCTCTGAAATGCTTCCCCTCACTGCCGCCTTTGGTATTTTTCCTTTCTTTTTACAGTTCCCCTTGGTGTCCTCAATATCTGCTTTCTCTTAGTCTTGTTCCAGCCAATTCTTTACTCTTCTCAACCTTTAAAATCAAGACTTCCAAAAGCTCCACTACACCACAGGCAAAGCCAGTCTGGCCTTATGAGACGTGTTTATCAGAGTTTAAGGTGAACTCTCCTGTTGAGGAGTAGAGGAGAACCAATATAGCCCAGCAAAGCTAAAGGAAGAGGGTTTCTATATTCAGTAACTTATTAGGCAAGACACCGAGAGGGGGAGCTGAGGTATACTCATGAGCTGTATGTGAGATGTCTGAAAACGCAGATTTCTGCAGAAATACACGTTTGCAATAAGATTTATGTGGTTTCAGCCCTTAAAGGACAAGTAGAAATCACTTGATGTTTTTCAACTTATTTGCATTCCCTTTAATGCAATCTGACAGGAGTTTCAACTCAGGTCTGTGGTGCTGGCTCTTAGCTTTTCAATGGGCTGATGCTTTGACTTCATTGAGTGAAGATGTTAAGTGGCCACAGAGATGCTGTGCATACACATGCACTGCTTGGCTAGCAGAGTCACAGTGATTAGATGTGTAAAACTACACACAGCTATAAAGCAAAAACCCTTGTGTGGTAAAAGCTTACCTCATCAGAAAGCCTTGCACGGAAATACAGTTTGTCACGCCAAAAAAAGCTTTAACTATGCTAGTAATGCTGTGCTCACTGCACTGGGCAGATGGCAGGGATGGGCCTTCTGAGAGTTAGTTAGGACCACTGGAGGTGGTGGTTATTACCAGGATATAACCTAAAAAAAGGAAACATCTGGCACTGGAAAACACAATGCCTTCTTCTGTTATGCATAAAGAATAAACCTTATATTGTTGCACCAGGTGATGTGGTGATAGGAAGCTACACGATCAGGTCAGACTCGGTGCATCTGAAACTACTGGTTTTTCAATGCCATTTTGAGAGTCCAGAAGTGAATATAAAATGGCTGTGTAACAGGCTAATCCCAAATAAATTATGATACAGAAAAGGGGAATGACAGGTCCTGTTGGGGATCTGAATGACCATGACAGAACAGACTTGGGAGAGAAAGGCCTGGATCTGAAGAGGTGAATGCTTCGTTTAAGTAATGGAAGTGGCTGATTCCAGCTGTGGTGGGGATAAGGCTAAAACAATTATATCTGGTTTAGGATAACGTTGAAGCCTAATAACTGAGTTCATTCCCTGTGATGGCCCCACCCTGATCAAGGCAAACGGGCCCCAAAGCTGACAATGTCTGTTGCATCTCTGAACAGCAGATGCTGGAGCCTGTAACATTTGTAGGGTTACACCCTCCAGGTAGTGAAGGCCCCTCAAAGTTTTTGCTGCCTCCAAGTCTTCCTCTCCTTCTTCAAAAATGGTCAGCTCTGGTCGTGTGTATCAAATGAGCCAGCAAAAGGCCTTTTTCCAGCTTGCAAACCTTCACTCCAGTCTCATCCTAAACAGATAATAAGCCTCATTAAGCAGAGAATAGCTTTTCTTAAACTCCATCCATCGTTCCTTCTGAGGCTACCCAGCCACTGGCTCCTCTCTGCTGGAAACTAAGCCAGTTGTTCCAGGGAGCAATCCTTATCCCCACTTCTTTTTACTAGCTCTAAGGCTTCCCCTGTTTTTTCTGTCTCCAGTAAAAGCTTCTGTCTGCTGCCTTCTGGTAATTACAGACCACTAAGATTAAGTGCATGTTAATAACACAAATGAAAAATGCTCCTTCAGGCGAAGCTTGCTTTACAGTGAACTGCATTCCAGGAACACTCAAACACGTCTCAGTTTTGGAGTTAGGAAGTACCCAGAACTTGTAAAGCCAGAATCCCTGTGTGTTATACTCCTCCTACTCATCTGCCAGGGCAGGAACTAGGCAAGATCCCTGGAATACAAGAATATTCCTCACATTTGTAACATTAATACTCTTGCTGTCTGTACAAGTGTTCAAACACTGTATTTCCTTTCTCTGGTAACTGATTTCAGGTTTTGTATCAGCCAGCTCCCCTGCACGCCTCCATGTCCTATATGGAGTGGTCTGCCATATCAGTGTGCTGACCTCAGAAATCTGCAAAGTCCCTTCTAATCCTGTTCCTGCAATCACCTATACATTTTTAAATACAGGCTCAATAACTTGTCTCATGAAAATCTGCAAGCAAAGTATCTTCCCATTATTCCCTTTTTATGTAGCCATGTTAGGTTTTTTGCCAGTAGTATCACAGAAGTTCATGCTGCAGTGGAGAAAAAGCATCTAAATCTCTTTTGGAGACTCCATTCAAGTACTGTCTTCACTGAGATAGTAAAGCCCCATGCACACTCATTAAAACCCTTAATGCATTTTGTCTGAAGGCAGCTCGTTTATCAAATACCCCGTATCGCTGCCCTGTTTTTGTTATTTATCACTCTGCTAATATTTGTGTTGGTGCAGGTTTTATCAGCACTATCTTAAGTGTATTTCCAGAACACACATAAAAATGTTGAATAGCTCCTGGTGTAGAATTGTTTCCTGTAGAAACTCACTAGGAATTTACTGAGTCAGTAAAGATCTGTGTTAAAAGCTTCTTATTCAGCAGTAAGTACTTCAACACATGCTTCTTGGCGCATAGAAATGTTAAACACATCCATTCAACTTGCTATTGCATGACACTGATGAAAAATAAAATACACTACCTCTTTGCAGTTCCTTCTCTTAGCCACCCCACCCCCCCCCAAATTATCAATTTTCTCTGCAAATTTACATGGCATAAAACTATCCTCTAGTTGTTTCTAGTTTTGAGGATTTTACCTAGAGCTCATGTCATGCTAACTGCTCAGGACTGCCCCAAGATGTCATGTCTACTTTTTTCATCATACTGGTAGAATGTAAGAGAAACTTAAGACATACTCATTCCCTTGGGAAGGGTGGTCTGCAAAGCAACTCCTGTTTGCTTTAGGAGTCAGTAAAAATAAGAGGTGAGGTATGTTTTATCTTAAGAACTAGGAATCATCACAAACTTGAAACTGCCTGCTCATCAGGCTGCTCTTTTATGGGTGGAAATGCCAAAATGTTGGTATTTTGCATCTCATTAAACCTTTTATTTCATGCATCCCTGTTCCTCTATTTTTGAAACAACTTGTGTGTGGAAACGGCTGCCTGTTCTCACTACCATGCTAACAATTTCATACTCTTAAAAAGCAGGACTTAATAGCCCTGGAAAGTGCTACTTGTGAGCATGAACTAATAGGTGTGCGGATGGGGGGACAATTTGGATTACTTCAGATCCAACAGCTTAAACTTGTTATTTCAATGGTACATTAAGTCCAGCTACCAGTACTACACTAAAACCTCCACAGATCACTTAATCATTGAATCCTAGCTCTGCAAAAGCCTTTGTCTGGATCTATGCCTACTGACAACATAGCCCCAAGCTCTAGTACCCTCCTGCAATCTGCAATCGTGGTCGGGGGGAACAATCAGCTTTTACTATCAGTTGTTTCTAGAGCTTTTGAACTGGGATGCTGATTTTTCATAGCTATACACATATTGTGCTGCTCAACCCAAACTTTCCAAGTCTTTGTTGGAGGCAAGCAGGTTATCCAGGTTTTAACAGCACCTGTAGGAGCATGCACCAGCACTCCCTTCACCCTACTTTCCTTTCCTTGGCCTACAGCAGGCACAGCTAGGTGAACTTCTGCTTTTACATGCAAGCTTGTGGCTTGCAAATCTCTTTCGAATCTAGATACCAGCCCCACCTTTCACAGTGACATGATTTAGCCTGTCAAATCCTTAGACTTAATGTGCACTTGGAGGCAGTACAAAAGAAGCTCGGGCAGCAAACAGGGCACACACCGGCCTGCCTTCCTTCTCCTTGAAGGCCTGCGTGGATTTCAGCCCAGGAACGGAAAGTCCCCAGCGCTGCGAGGCGGGGAGCGGCTGAGGGCGCTCCGAGTGTGGCAGGACCCCGCGAAGCTGCCAGAACCAGGCTGAGAGCGCGTTTTCCGGGACGGGCAGCCTGATGACTACTCTGCCCAGGCACACCTCCACCACCCTCTTGCCCTCGTCAGCCTTCAGCCAACCCCGGGACTACACTCCAGGCC
>VWZL01004836.1:292793-403433 GCA_013396915.1 Stercorarius parasiticus
GGTAGGAGCTGCTGAGGGGACGCGGGGGCGGACTGAGGGGGCGGCGGCGGGTCGCCGTTTCCCCCCTTTCCGGGCCCCATCGGGGGTGTGGGGCCGTGGCGGTGGGAGGGGGCTGAGCGGCCGCTGGGAACGGGCTGGGAGCCGCCGTGGAGGGGCGAGGGCTCTAGGCCGTGCGGGCCGCTCGTCGGGGTGGGTAACCGGTGACGTCGGGGGCAGCGCCTACAGCTGCGTTTCGGCCATCGCCGTCGTGAGCCGCTGCCCCGCCGGGGGCCGNCCAGTCAGCGGCGATGCGTTACTTGCCTGGCTGTCCTGACCTGGGATCTAGGGCTGTAAGAAAGTGATGACTGAAGACAAAGGGAGGAGTCCGTGGGGAATTGTGCTTCCTCTTCCCCTCCCCCTGCTGCTGGGTCTCCTGTGCCCAATAAATGGGTAACCCTGTGAAGCGGTCCCCCTCGGACCCCGCTGTTGAGTGCCGGAGGTGCAGGTAACGCCGCGCAGGGCCGAAGGGAAAGGCTCTCACTCACGAGAGCACATCTGTGAAAATGTGTGATCTTCAGCACACCCATCTCTGTTGCAGAAGGTGCGGATATTTTAAGGAGGAAGTTCACAGAATCATCATTGTTATTCTGTAGCAAAAACTTTTCCTCACGGTTCTTCAGAGTTGCAACTTGGTTTTTCGCTGAGGACTAGTAATACTAGCATGGAGCTGCCTTAGTTGGTTTAACAACACTTCTGTCTATGTAATTCACTTACATCAGAAAAACAACTTTTGAAATCAGATTATGTGAGATTTTTTTTTGGCCTTAATATCAAGGACAGATTTGTATTTTCCTGGCTTACATGCTTGTAGGAAAATGATGGTTTTATTTGATAAAGATGAAATAAACCTTGAATATTACACTATAGAAGGGAAAATTATGCCAGCAGTTAATGAGTCATAATTAAAAAAAATGCAGTGATACGTGACTAGATTAATTTCACCATGTGCTCTTGTGAATTCTCTTTAGCAGGTGTTTTTGCATAAGCTAGAACTTCTCTATTTGAAGTGGCAGAAATAGCTGAATGAATTCTGTTCAGCTTCTGAATGTGTTCTGCCAGAGATACCTTTTTACGTGAAACAAAAATATTCTGATTTCAACTGAATGGTCTCATTCCATCTAGAGAAGGGTTTCTCTCTTGAGAGTGGCTGTAACATTCAAGTAGCTTTTTTCATCCTTGTTTTCTTACTCTGCCCCAGTGGCAGCTGCTACTGTAGGTCACTGTAACATGCTGCGACAGCCACGGATCACCCTGGAAGTCAGTTGATCAGTGCTGCTAAAGTGTTGCTTGTGTGTGGGCATGCTGAAGGGAGAGAGCTAATCTAATGTGTAAATCTGGAAGTGGAAACCAACTGGGATCGCCCCAAAAGAAAGGCGTTGGGTCCTAGGGCTAGGAGAGGCCATTAGGAAGGGGAGTGGTGCGATGAATGGGGTGCTGGGTTGCTGGTTGTGGCAATTCAGTCCCATCTCTGGCTGAGTGACCTGGAAGATGTTATTTCTGTCTGCTTCTCCCCTGTGGAATAGGTGTAATGAAACTGGCTTTTCTTGAGCGGGACTGATAAAGCATAGGTGATACTGTACAGTCTGTGTACCATGTGCTGTAGTTTCTGCATCACTGAACTCTATCTTTGTCTTATGTTCAGTCTTGAGAGAGAACGTGCAGCTTCCTATTCAAGTTATTAACCACTCGCAGCAAAGCTCACTTTTTTTGCCTAGGTCTAACTTCTGTGTTTGAGCTCTTACTCCCCTCACTCTTTGCATTAAGAAAAGTCTTTTGCTACGTGGATTTTGTTAGAGGTGCTTGTCGTCTTTCATCAAGTCACCTCTTAATCTCTCTGAGTAGGTAGAAGGAAGGATTATGAGGTTTTACGTGTTAGTTTCAAGAGATAATAAGATCCAGAAGTGACCAGAAATATAAAGTCTTTCTGAAGAGAAAGCAATTTCCTTGTACCTTTTAAGGATTATTTTTTTAGCACTCTAAGAGTGCTTGAGTTGCTAACCAGAAAGATTTAGCTGTTTTTCTCCAGTCTGATGATTTGTCTCCAGGCAAATCAATGGTAGATTAAGATCCTCATGAGCAATAATGAAGGAGCTCCCAACACTACCAGTGCATCAAGTGCAGGTCCTAAAATCAGTGTAACTGTACTAAGGCTACTTGGAAAGTCCTGCATTATGTGATCCTATGAAAGGTGTGTTTAAGTGGCTGCTGTGCAAGAGGTGTGGGCGATAGGCTTAGGAGTTTCTGTGTGAAAGAACTGATAGAAAATGTAGCTGATTGTGGGGATGCCTGTGGAAGTTCTGCTGGTTTGGTACCAGTAGTAGTTAGGGTTGCAGCTTGATAAAATGCTCTCTGGAGAGTCATAATGTGAGTGACATAACTTCAGCTAGCTTTAGGCACAGAAAATATATTACATTATCCTGTAGAACCATTATTTAAGTGAGGAGGGAATAAGTAATGTTGCCTTAACTTCCTTTTTATATCATCAAGCCCTTTCCCTGGAATCCCTTTCCATTTTTTTCGTGCTGATTTTTGCTGGGAAGGGACATGATTTAGCCATGGCAACAGGAGAACCATGAATGTTTGCAGGAGTGCTGATTACTTTGCTTTTTGTTCTAGGAACAGTGAGCTGCACGTTATTCCTGGCAGTTAACGGTTTATATTCAGCCAGTGATGATGTGATAGAGCTAACACCAACTAACTTCAACAAGGAGGTCATTCAGAGTGAGAATCTGTGGCTTGTGGAGTTCTATGCCCCATGGTAAGAAATACAGCTGCATACTTGCTTGCTCTTATCTTGGAGGAGCAGCATAGGAATCTGCTGCTGATCAGTCCAGGGTTTCATTCAGTTGCTGGCAGTACAGCTGTTGGTTTGATGGCCTCATGACTAGCAAAACTGCTGTAGTTGAGATTCCTATTTGAAATAGCCTCACCAGAGGAAAAAGGCAGGAATTGGTTTCAAGTTGGCATATAGGGTCTGAAACAAAACCTTATATGCAGTTTTACTACTTCAATTTTTCTACTGAAATTAGTATTAAAAATGACTGATCAAAGTGCAATAAGTAAGTGAGAAGGCCCCTCACTTCTGTCTTTCAGAACCTGCTGTGGATGTGAAAGCACAGATATAAATTCACACTTAGTATTTTTCTATGGAAATTGGAAATTCTTGCTTTGTGCATCTTAATTTCACACCTCTGTCTCCCATCCTGCTCGTGTCCAGAGCATGTACTGTCTTCATCTTCCATGTAAATTCTAGTGATGTATGTTCCATCTTTGCACAAATCCTCTGTTATTGCCATGCAAAGCTCCACGTTCTGGAGGAAAGGGCCTTTCACTGCCATAGCCTGACCATGTCTGGACTGAGAGGTTTACGGGGAAGCTCTTCAAGTGTGTTGCAGCTTTACAGGCAACAAGAAGCTTTATTGAACAATGGCAATAAAGTAAATTGGCAGCTCCTCTTTCCCTCCAGACTTGTGATGCTGTGATTATACACTACTTGCCAGTCAACTGTTGTCTTCCACAGATGCATCCAGGAGATTTTGTGCCACAAATTCCTGCTAGTTAAGAAGTTACCTCTAGAATAATTTTTTTCAGGCCTTGTTATGGGTCCATTTTGGCTTCCAACAAGCAGACTAGCATACAAATCTGGATTTTGGTGCTCATGTTTCCCTCTGCATTAGGAAAGCCAGATAGCTTTTGAGATATGTGTGTGTGTGTATATCTGTGTGGGGGTGTGTATGCGCTATATAATACATATGGAGGTTTTTCATCAGAAGTCTGAGTGATGATGCGATGTTGTGGCATAGCCTCTTCCCTTCTTCATGAGTGTATCTTAAATCTTGCACAGTTTGCTGTGAGCAGCTGTTCTGTAATTGCAAACCTAACAAGGCCACTCTGTACTTTGTGATATAGTTGTCAGATCTGAATGACAATTACTGTTTGCTTTTCTTCTTTTTTTCTTTCTAAAAGGTGTGGTCATTGCCAAAGACTAACCCCTGAGTGGAAGAAAGCAGCAACAGCATTAAAAGTAAGTTTAATGTTTCAGATGTGCTTGTGGCAGTGGATTGAGGAAAGTTTGGCTGTTTGTCATCTGGCATGGGAACACGGAGGTGGGGTATGGTCCCCCAAACCGTATCACTTCAATCATGCTTATCCAGCCAGAGAAGTGGCTAGTCAGAGGCACTTAAAGTCGGGATTTTTGTGTATTTTTTCTTTTAAAAAAGAAGCCATCAAATTGTGTAGGAAGCAAATAAATTCAGTCCCTCTGAGCTCACATTACAGTTTTCCAGGGATGCATTAGAATCCAGCCATCCCCTAAAATAGGGTGTTTCTTTTTTCTTCCTCACTGTCATGTCACCTGCCTCTGAAGTACGGGAACAGCATGAACTGAACATGCGACAACAGCTATGTAAGCTGTTGGTGATGAGTATTTCTTTAATTACAGAAAGCTTGGTCATGTGATTTGCTGAGCTCTTGCCTATGTAAAATATATTCCTCTTCTTAAAAAAACAAAACAAAAAAAAAACACCCACAAAAAACCCAAACCAACAAAAACCAAACAAAAGAACCTGAAACCAGCCAAACAAAAAACCCCAATTTTAAATCGAATTTGTCAGGATGAAGAAAAATGGACATATATGGTGTTCTGCAGCTAAATGCTTTAGGGGGGTTAATACCTCTCTTCTGATGACTGTTTTCTTACCCTTCTAATAACTTTCTCTCTCTCCAGCATGCACAGAGTATAAAATGTGTTAAATCACTGTAGAAATCTTGTCTTCTTGTTTTTATTTCCACAGGGCGTAGTGAAAGTAGGTGCAGTAGATGCAGATAAGCATCAGTCCTTGGGTGGACAGTATGGAGTCAGAGGGTTTCCAACTATCAAGATATTTGGAGCCAACAAAAACAAAGCAGAGGATTATCAGGGTAAATGTGATGCTCTTTCATGTGTTGCAGGTCTAAAAACTTACCGGAATACAGTAATTATGGTAGCTGTTAATAGTGTCTTGCATGGTGCTTCCTTCCTGTCAAGTGCTCGTAACTGAGAGACAGATGGGTGGGAGTTGTTTGACCAAATTGTGCATGTCTTAGAGTGGGCTCACAGTCCCACTCACAGTTTGTAATTGGTGGATGTTGATAGGCAGTTCTAAAGAATTATTAGAATCACAGAATTGTTAGGGTTGCAAGGGACCTTAAAGATAATCTAGTTCCAACAGCCCTGCCATGGGCAGGGACACCTCCCACTAGATCAGGTTGCTCAGAGCCCCGTCCAGTCTGGCCTTAAAAACTTCCAGGGATGGGGCTTCCACCACCTCTCTGGGCAACCTGTTCCAGTGTCTCACCACCCTCATGGTGAAGAACTTCTTCACTTCACTTATTTATTTCTTCCTGTTTACTGGGAGCTTGCTATAGTCACCCCCCCATCAGATAAGGTGTTTAGTTTAACATTGAAGTCAGTTCTGCTGCTTCTGTTAAGTCAGTGATCTCCCACCACTAGTACCCTATCATTCATAGCCCAGTTCTGCTTTTCCTGAAAAATCGTTAGGGTGAGGGAGTATTAAGTTTGTAATTAAGTCGGGGCCCTACCTTAAACTGTCTTTTTGATGCTTTAAACACTCATTTTGCTGCATTGCAGGTGGCAGGACAAGCGATGCCATTGTTGATGCTGCTCTAAGTGCTCTTCGGTCCCTTGTGAAAGACCGTCTTAGTGGCAGAAGTGGAGGATATAGTTCTGGGAAACAGGTATTTGAGGGACTGTGTGGGTTTGTTTTCAACTGGAGACTGTCTTGTACAGGAGATCAGAGCTTTTGCTCCTGACTGTTCACAGAGTAGTTGAAGTTGGAAGGGATCTCTGGAGGCTGCCTAGTCCAGCCTTCTGCCCAGTGCAGGGTCAACTACAGCAGATTGCTCAGGGCTGTGTCCCATCAAGTTGTGAGCATCTCCAAGGACTGAGACTCCACACAGACTGTGCTCTTTGGGCAACCTGTTCCGGTGTTTGACCACCCCCACAGTAGAAAAGTTTCCTCTTATGTTTAAATTAAATTCTTGTATTTCAACTTATGCCCTTTTTGTCTTTACACTGGGCATTGCACAGAAGAGTCTGCCTTGTTTTCTTTACTCCCCTGCACCTGGATATTTATATACATGGGTAGGATCCATGCTGAGCCTTCTTTCTTTCTAGCTGAGCAATCCAAGCTTTCTCAGCCTCTCATCATATATCAGATGCTCAAAGCCTGTAATCAGCTTTGACTCTTGGCTGGACTTGCTCTGGTGTGTGCATGCCTCATACTGGGGAGCCCAGAACTGGACCTAGCACTCCAGATATTTCACACAGTGCTGAGCAGAGGGAAAGATCACCTCCCCAGACCTGCTGGCAGCTCAGGAGGCTGTTGGCTCCCTTTGCTGCAGGAGTGTGTTGCTGGCTCATGTTCAGCTTGTCCACCAGGAGCCCCAGGTCCCTCTCTGAAAAGCTGTTTTTCAGCTGGTCAGTCCCCAGCATGTACTTGTGCATGGCGTTATTCTTCCTCAGGTGCAAGACTCTGCATCTCCCTTTGAACTTTGAGGTCCATGTTAGCGCCACTTTCCAACTAGTTGAGGTACGATTTGCCTAGACATAGTCTAAGCTAGATGGATGAGGCTTTTTTAATTTGGTAGTGTTCTTCTGAAGCTGGCTTGCTGGATTTCTTTGAAGGTAAATTGAAAAGCTTCTGGCTGCTACTATGGTTTCTAAATCATGGGGCAAGTGCACTCCAACATTCTCAAGTTGGCCAGATAAAAGACCTGGGTGGACTGTACCCTGTAGTATGTACTGCACTCGCATGTTACTGTTGCCTAGAAAACAGGGCACAATGGGGTGGGGGAGTTGGAGAGGACTTTGTTCTCGGACAGATGGGAAGTGTTCCCACATCCCACATTAGTCAGTTTGACCTGATTTATTTTTCTGGGTTTTTTTTTCTGTTTGTTTTTAAGACAAGGTTCACTTGCTGTTTCTTGAAAGTGCTGTGGGAGTAGGCTGTGTGTATTGTCAGTTCTAAAATGGGAAAGTTGTATGACCTAACGCTGCCTGGTTTGTATCTCTTTCAAATAAAGACTATTTGGTATAACATGACACACAAGATGGCTTGTGTGGGAAACTAATTTTGGTTACTTACGTGAGGGTCTGTTTGTTTCTTACAGAGCCGAGAGAGTGGAGGTGGAGATAAGAAGGATGTGATTGAGCTGACTGATGACAGCTTTGATAAGAACGTCATAAACAGTGACGATGTGTGGATGGTGGAGTTTTATGCCCCATGGTGTGGGCACTGCAAAAAGTAAATGAGGTTTTTCTTTGACAATTCAGTTCCCATTAGTGCTTGGTTTTGTGCAATACCCTTAATCCTTTAAAAGGAACCTTGCATTTCTGGTATATCAGAAGTGGATTTTTCTGTAAGGTGTTTTAACAAAACTCTGTGGGCTTCTGCGTAGGGCACCTTGGTGCTGCTCTGGTTGCACTGCTTCTTAGCTAAATTCCTGGTTACAAGTGGAAGTAAGATCCAGAAGTTATATTGACCCTTTAATTTGCTGAGAGGCAGGACTTCAGGCTCACTTAGAATAACCCCTCCTAGCTGTCATTCTCTACAAAGACTTTTATTTTTTTTCCTGAGTGGAATATGCTATGTAATATTGGAATGTGGTATACTTTTGCTGGCTCTAAGAGAGCTTAGAGCACTCTACTCTTTGTTTTTCAGCCTGGAGCCAGAATGGGCAGCTGCAGCCACTGAGGTGAAGGAACAAACAAAGGGAAAAGTAAAATTGGCTGCAGTAGATGCAACAGTCAATCAGATGCTGGCAAGCCGATACGGGGTGAGTGTGCTCTGCAGTGGTTGCAGTTCCCTTTCCATCTCTAGTAAGCCAGATGTCCCTTTAATGCTTGCTGAACTGTTCCTTAATCTGGTAACACTTAAATGTTTTGTGCTAAAAATAATGTTAAGTGACACTTTTCCAGAAATAATTCATTCCTGAATGTCAGTAACAATATAAATAAATGGGGTGAGAGGAAAGGAATAAATCAATGTTGCTGATGAAAAAGGCTGTTTATTACCATAAGGTCTTGTATAGCTTTATGTGAAGTGAGAGGTCTCTCCTTTCAGACTGTTTGTACGCTGGCTGGGTATCTCCAGAACACACACATGTGCCTGTACATCTTGGAGCCAGTTGTCAGGTATCACTCAGACAGTATTAGTTGTGCAGATCAGCTATGCTGTGGGCCCAAGGTGTGAACCGATATTCTTTAATTTTTAACACAGTACAGGGAGCTTACAGGGGAGCAAAGCAGCACACTGTAAGTGCACGTGGCTGGCGGTCAGCAGGAAGACTAAACAAGTTTTTTTCTGGAAGTGTAGCAGAGGGACCTTAAGGTCCATTTATTGCCATGTAGGCACAGTGTTGTCTCCCCACAGACAAATCAGGGAAACTAATGTCCAAGAAATACAAAGAGTTAAGATAGTCCTCCTGATACTTAAGCCTGCTTGGTGCATCTGAACTGAGACGAAACTACTGCTGATTCATCAGGCCTAAAACTTGAATTGGTGTTTCAGGGTATGTTACCGTTTTTTTTAAATTGTTGCACATCTAGGAAGCTACAAAATTGTTCCAGTTCAGTCATAACATGCTGTGAGCCTTGATTCATCTAGACATTAAATATCTTCCCTTTCTTTTAATCTAGAAGACATCAGAGTAGCAGATGACTTCTACCATGAATATTCAGATTTTTTTTTTGAGCTGATGGCTTAAACTTGTCTTACAGATTCGTGGATTTCCTACAATTAAAATCTTCCAGAAAGGAGAAGACCCTGTTGATTATGATGGTGGCAGAACTAGATCTGATATCATTGCTCGTGCTCTGGATCTGTTTTCTGATAATGCGCCACCACCTGAGCTCCTGGAGGTACCTCTACATCATTTTCTCAAATTCCTTTTCCATCATATCCTTTGCAGCAGTTCTTACAGAACTATATTAACTAAATAAAACAGCCTAAGAGTGCTGCTTCCATACTGTTTTGCAGCAGAATGTCAAAGATGACAAGTCTGACCATTCAGCTTGCTGTTATTTAATTTTGAGTGCAAATTTGTTGTTAACTGAAAGATTAGCAGAATTGGTACAATGAAGACACTGTCATGTGTGACTGAATCCTCTTTAAGGAACAAGTGAACAGCTTGGGTTCTGTGCCCTATCTTTTTTTTTTACAAGAGGGCGGGGTTTTATCAATTGTAAGCAATCCATTAAAAGTTGCATGATAACTCATTTTGCTTGTTGTCCAAAAAACCTCCACTCTCTGTATGGTGACTCCTAGTTTCAGCTTGATGTTGGTAGATTGGAAATGGGGATCAGTTATCTCCAAAGTGGGGTGCGTGCAAGACAATCCATCAGAGTGCAGAAAAAATTGTACCATTAATTTAAAAAAAAAAAATTTCAAAATGGTTTGTATTTCATCTTTGTCATCCTTTTAAAATGTCTATTTTCTGTATGTCTTATGTACATAATGATTCTTTTTTAAGGTAGATCACACAAAACTGGTATTGCTCTGTTAAAGTCAATTAAATATCCTCATCTTCAGCAAATGCTACACCCTGCTGGCTGTCTTTATGCTAGCAATACCACAAATAAAACTTACAGGCATATGCATAGGTCCGGGTGTGCTGTTTCCAGCCCTGGTTCAAGGACAGTGACTTTTAGCAAGAAGTGACATCTTGCTGTGCTCTGTGTAAGCCTTATTGGTACTGCTTACTCTCCTGTTGCTGCAAGTTTCAACAGAAGACTTTCAACTCTTTATAAATTAGCCTTGTGTTGGGGGACCAGTGAAGTAGGAGAGTCTTGTAAGCTTTTGCGTGAAGCTGTTTCTCAATGCTTATTACCTTGTAGGATGGAGTTGTTGGAGGGTAGGCTGTTGGAGGGAAGTACAGTCACAGCTGGGTAACCGAGTCTTACTCTCACTGACTTCCTGCCACTTTCTTCTAGATAATTAGTGAAGATGTTCTGAAGAGTACCTGTGATGCTCATCAGCTCTGCATCATTTCTGTCCTGCCTCATATTCTTGACACAGGTAGACATACAAGCTGGCGGAGTTCTGTATGAATTTGTCACTTAAAGCATGTAGTTGTATCTTTTAACTTGTCCGATGCTGTCTAACAAACAGGAGCTTCAGGGAGGAATTCTTACCTGGATGTCATGTTAAAAATGGCTGAAAAATACAAAAAGAAAATGTGGGGGTAAGTGTCACTATAGACTGGTCGTCTTGGAAAAGATGTGAACATTTTTAGAGGTAACAGGATAGAACTTGTATGATAGTGATTTATCTGCAGGTATGAGTTGTTCCTTGTTCAGGATAGCATATCTTGGTATTTCATTAAATGTACAGTGGGAGTGGATGCTGGGGCTTCAGAATAAACTGCTGATTTTTTTTTTAATTACTTAAAATCCTGTGTTTACAAGGGATATCTAAGCATTAATGAGATCAGATTAAGCACCTTTTACTCTTGTCCTGAATGCTAAAATATTT
Source organism: Stercorarius parasiticus (assembly GCA_013396915.1). Classification (NCBI taxonomy): domain Eukaryota; kingdom Metazoa; phylum Chordata; class Aves; order Charadriiformes; family Stercorariidae; genus Stercorarius; species Stercorarius parasiticus. The sequence continues at coordinate 303,365 of VWZL01004836.1, forward strand.
TAAGGCAGTATTTATCCAATTTCTTTTAGAGTCTTTTGCTGGTAGGTGAATCTGACAGTATGACTGATTTCTCAAAAAAAAAAAAGTAAATTGCAGTTTAACAAATTTCTCACAAAGAAGCAGGCCAGCAGGCTTTACCTCTTCTCCTCCTCCTCTCAAATGGAGGTTAGGATCTCTAAGGCTTCTCTGGGAAGTGAGAGTTCTTTGGACACACTGACTGCTGCAAAAAGGGGGCAAAATGGTGTGAAAGCCTGTGGGGAAATGCTGAGATTGGCTGATTCCAGAGGTTCCTCGGGGACTTCTTAAGCATGAGAGGAACTGAGACCTGACCAGTGAGGAACTAATACTGAGTGAAACATTGGTCTTGCAGTCTTTGGCCAGAAATCCTCTACAGTGGGATTTTGGCAGTACTTCATTGTGTTTAGATCTGTAACTTGAGCCATTTCAAACATTGCTTAATACAGGCTAAAGTGCATCAATTTGTTTGGATTGGTAACATAGTTCTTTCCCTGGACTGTCTTTCATGGCTGCTGTTTTGATCCAGCTTTCAGTGGCTGTGAGCATGGTGCTGGCCTAGAGGTGCTGTTCAGGAGGGGTTTCTTCTGTTACATGGCTCAAGATTGGGATCCTGCTATTTCCTGCTGCCTTCAGTAACAAACTGGGATGGGTTGACACCCTCAAGGGCAGTTGAGAGCCCAGCTTGCACTCTGCAGGGTATGTGTGACTTCTAAACAATTGTGGTGCCTATCCTAACTATTCATTTTATATTTTATCTTTTCCTCAAGGTGGCTGTGGACAGAAGCAGGTGCTCAGTCAGATCTTGAGAGCTCATTGGGGATTGGAGGCTTTGGGTATCCAGCAATGGCAGCTGTTAATGCTCGGAAGATGAAATTTGCCCTTCTGAAAGGATCATTCAGTGAGCAAGGGATTAATGAGTTTCTCAGGTATGAAATCTTTAGGTGACTTAAATCTTTCTGTAACTGGGACACTGACTCTTTAGCCCAAAACTCTCCTGGATCAGACAAGACTTGCACAGTTAAGAGAATTAAGATGATCATTGGAATAAGGAAATGATTTCAGTAAGAACTGCAGCTAATAAAGCAGTCCTTTTTGTGGTGGACAGAATGAAGAAGTTGGACATTTACACTTAAGTGGTAGTTTTAGGACAACTTTTGAAAACAGTTTGAGCTTTGATCTTGGAAAAATTCTGGTTCTCTGGTAACCCAAGAAATTAATGTGATTTAGTAATCAATACTATTAAAATCAAATGGTGCATTCTGATTAGTAATTGGGAAGTTCCCAGTTTGGGAATCTAAACTGGTGATACGGAGGTTCTTAAGATTCTGTATGCTGCTGTTCATCTTTCCGCTTTGGTTGGGTCCTGTCTTCCTGTTTCCCATTCCCCTGGCATCTGGTAAACTAAGTGGGGGAGCTGAAGCAATCCATCCAAAAAGAGCTCTCTGCTCAGCTCAGGTTCCCTGAAACTGCCACTTACGTAGTTTGGCAAGAGCCAGTGCTGAGAAGGATTGAATGGGGAAAGGAAAGGGGGAAGAGGACAGAAGGTGGCAGCAGCAGCACTGAAACAAGAGCAGCTAAGCTTAAGCTGTTAACTTAAGCATGGTCAAAGTGAAGTGAGCACTCCGCTTTTGCAAACACCAGCTGCTATAAGGTGTATAAGAGCCTCTGAGAGCTTACATTAGCAGTGTTATTTCCATGTCCTTGGTTGGAGAATGGCGAAGGACAGTCAGAACTGCAAAAGCAAATACAAGTCCCTCCCCACCTCACCATAAATTGAGCTCTGTTCCTGCTGGATTAATGGAAACAGTGCTATATTCTCTTACCTGTGTAAGGGATCAGACTTTCTTCTTAGTGCCAAAAAGGGAAGGCTCTCGGAGCAGCAAGTGAAAATACAGGATTCATATGCAAGAAGAGTAATACCAGTCAGTCCGCACTAATAATGCGTATGAGAAATGTCTGCTTTTCTCAGACATAGCAAATTCTCTTAGTCTATATTAGTGAAGCCTTTTCTCATGAGGGTGGATGGTGCTTCCAGGACACAACAGCCAACATGAACAGCTTACGTTGCATTAAATAATTGGATCTCTTACTTGACACTTCAGCTCAGCTGTGCTGCCTAGAGAAAGCAGTACAATCCCAGCTGGTGTAGCTGGCTGTTAACTCGGCTTGCTGCGTGCAGCTTTTGTGATCTTATAGGCAGTCTCAACAGTGTTGACCAAAAGTAAGGAAACAAGCGCGGAGAAGAGCATAAAACCTGTATACTCCACCTAGGGAGGAATGCTTCAGTCCTACTTGTCTCTGAAAGAAGGAAAAGGGATTAGCTCTTCAGGATTTTAATTTGGGCTTTTTGAGCAAGCCTAACTAGCAAGTACAAGACGGAGTGTCTCAAAGCAGAAGCTGTTGCCTCGTACCCATGGAAGCTTAGAATTGACTAAAAAGGATCACTAGCGATTTCAAGTAACAGCTGCAGGTGACTTCCAAAACTAGAATTATAGCCTCCTCTCGGAGTTGTCTCAAATGATACGCAGTGTACTGTTAAAGGGGCTATGTTTGTTCATGAGTGTTACAAGGGGCACTGCTGAAATATGAAACAGTGTAGCTCACGTAGTTTGTCTCTTTGGATCCAATGGTAAATTCACAATGCTGCTTCATTTTCTGCTTCTCAGTTTGAAAAGATTTTGCTTCCAGACAGTTTAGATTTGCTTCAAGAGATGCGAGCAGTTTTCAAAGTTAACTTCCTTTTATCTGAAGCAGGCGCTGTTCCAGGTGGATGGAGACTGGAGAAATTTCTTAATGTCTAATTCTTTTTTCTCAGGGAACTGTCTGTTGGTCGTGGCTCTACAGCACCAGTGGGTGGTGGAGCTTTCCCTAAAATTCATTCAGTTGAACCTTGGGATGGCAAAGATGGTGAGGTAAGCGGTGCTCCATCTCTAAAAGAGCTGATGATTTGCTAGGTTCAGATAGGATAGCGTAACTAAGAACTGGCGATGTGAAAATTCTTGTTCTTCAAAGACTGTGGCAAGTTGTGTTGATGGCCTCCTACTATGTAAATTCTGCCACTACACCAAGCACCAGATTCATTGTCTGACACTGGACAGATACTCCTGCCTGGCTGTTAGGATGTAATCTGAAAGTTGAATCCCTTGAGGCTGAAACCTGTTACTACCCATGTGGAGTAAGGGAGGTGGTAGTGGATGCACTCAAGACCTGAATGTTTGTGGAGACTTTGGTTCTGCAATATGCTGACCTTACCATCAAAGTCTTACTGTCAGAAAGTTTGTAAGGTAAAGCCTGTGTAATTACACAGCGATTGAGTATGTTCTTAAGGTTCAACATTGCTGTAAAAAACAAAGTTACTACGATATTTTGATCTCCTTCAAATGGAATTAAAATATGGAACATGATAGTAGCTTTGTTACAGCATTTATCTGTATTTGCCTTCATCTGGATTATTTTTCTTAGGAAACAGCTTTCTAGTCTGAACTCTGATCACTTGTCCTGTGCTTAATACACTTTGAGGTTCTTTTTATGAATGAAAGAGATGACAGGCAGGAGCTTTACTTAGGATGAAATAAGCGTCTTTCAAAGTCAGTGACGTCCTGGTGTTAAAGTGCTTCTAAATGTGTGCTCAAAACCTTCCCTCTTTCACAGCTTCCAGTTGAAGATGATATTGATCTCAGTGATGTGGATCTGGATGACTGGGATAAAGATGAGCTGTGAGATCTTCAGGAAATGTCTTTTTTTTTTTTTTCTTGGGAGAGTTTGCGCAGCAGTTTCCAACCTGGTTCACAATCAGATGGATATTCCAGTGGCCTTTTTATGGAGAAATAGCATGTGACACACTGTGCTATTTGATGCACTGTAGCAGTGAACTGTACGCATCTCAAGAAAACATTGCAGAAATTCTATGAATTGTCATAACCAGTAAAATTGATTGTATTCTGTGTAACAAATATTTTGAGGACATCATGGATATTTCTTTGGAACATCTTGGTTTTTATTTTGTGGATAGTGTGCTGTTTGAGTGTACTGGAGGCTGTTAGTGTAAACAATTTTAAATGTGATATTTTTTTTTTCATGGAGGTGGAACCTGGTCAGCTTCTGTTTCAATTAAAGAATAAAACAAAATATTTTTGACACACAGTGTTAGTCTTGTATAGAATAACAAAGGTGCACATGATAAAAGCTATCCCATTTTGGATGACTCTTGGAAAAAAAATGAACTGTAGAATAGAGAGGCTGGTGCAGAGGGGAGTCCTAAACCACTCCCTTGCTGTGAACGATACTGACTGGCCTAAAGCCTGATTAGATGGACAATCTTAGTTTAAATGCTCTTTAGTCTTCCTATTCCTTCTCAGGGGCTTTCTCTTTCTTTGTGCCAGACTTCGTAAGATCATTAATACAACAGAAGTGGAGTTGTTGCTGCATGCTGCAGTGGGAGACACTGGGAGCTGTTGGTCTCTTCCCCAGGATTACAGTGAAGCTACTCCCCATTATAGGGCATGAGGATTTCCAGGTGCTAACAGAAAACCACCATGGTGCTGTCTCCAGCAGATTGGATAATATTTCTTCACTTCCTATCTGGCATTGTCTCGCTTTGAAATTGCTATTTCCTTGGAAGGGGAATCAGCCCTGGGAATGGGGATGGATACTGCTGCTTTTTTAACAAAAATACTATTATATTTTGTTGCTCTGAATGTCTTGTGTATCAGGGTCTAGTGAAGTGACCCTCATGGGATCAGCTTGTTTATAAGGAAGGAATGAAAGAACTGAAAGTTTCCCCTCCTTTCAAGGAAATAGCTTAAGATGGATATTTGTCATCTAGCGTCTGTAAGAGATTGCCCATACCTCGTCCCTATGAAAGGCAGTGTAAGAACCACGGGTAGCCAACTGCTGATTTGGGGCAGGAACTGTGCTCCAGCTCTCAGCTATCCCAGCAGATGAAATCAAATGGAACTGTTCCAACTGAAATATCTTGGCAAAAACTAAACTTATAAGTACTTGGGACTACAAGTCATACTACACTAAGTTCCACAGCAATTTTGAGGATCTTTCTTCTTAAGCTTTTCTTTTTTTAAATTAAAAAAAATCCAGTTTTGCTCTTGATGCTTTCTACTTTTTGTGTTTTGTTTTAAGTTTGCTTTGTTAGAAGAACAGGATTGTACACATCTAGTAGATCCATTAGCCACCACACTTTTTAAATTGTTTTATTTCAAGTCCAACAGATATTCCGTCTTTGTAACTTACCAAAAAAAAAATAAATACTACCATAGTACCTCCTGCCTCTGAAATATGTTTTTGTAAAACTATGAACAAGAGATATTTATATGAAGTCATTGTAAAAATTACTGGAAGCGGTAGGAAGATCTTACGCAATTATCCTGCTACAGCATCTGCATTTTGATTTTACTTTCAGCAGCTAAAGATTGTTTTACTGTAACATCAGGGTCTTGAAAATTAATAGATGAAGCTTGAGCAGTATTTTTTTAACTGCTGTCAAGAAGACTGAGGTCAATCTTGAAATAGACGTAAGGATAGTATTCTTGATTACTCAGTTGTAAACCAGGGATGTCCATGCCAGGCTGCAAAAGGAAACAGTATGACTTCAGTATCAGTAAACAAACTGTTCACAGTTTGAAGCTACACTGGATTGCTTTTGTGCTCCTCTTCCACAGGTGGAATGGAGTTTTGTATTTACTGTGCTCAAGATGGGGAATTCATCACTGAGAATCTGGTGTTTGCTTGGTGTTTTCAGGCTGCCTAAGGCAGTTAGCATTGAGAATTGATGCTTGGTGGAAGTTTATGAACGTGTGTTTTTGTGTGCTTCAGCTCTAGAGCAACTCATTTCTTTCTCCTCCCTTTATGCACTGAGAATCTTATGCTTGCTGGTTTTAGGCTGTTTCAACACCTACTGGTTTATTCTAAATCATTTGTGCACTGAAGATGGTGGTGGATGGGAGAAAGCAAGTACTGCTGCTTGCTGAAGTCCTAGATTGAGGTATTTAGTCAATGACAGCCTCTTAGAGGGGATGGAACCGTCACACTCCTAGCATTTAGTTCTGAATTCATTTTGCTTGCTTGTATTAATCTGAATGTTTATAGAAAACTTGAAGATTTTTACCTAGAGGAACTGACATAACTGAGCAGACCTATTTCAGGCCAGTAGCTGTAAACATCGGATGCTTCAACAGAAAATGTAAGCAGTCTCTGTGCTTCTCCATTATAATCTGAGCCTACCTGTTACCTTAACCTGATCTGTAACCACCAGGTATTAGAGCTGCATCCAGGGACCCTGGCAGTGCAAGGTGTGAGGAGTGCCTTGCTCTAACCCCTGGACTGTGAACCTGTTCATTGGCTAAACTGAGACAAGCCGCAGCATGCTATGAGGACAGGCTGAGAGAGTTGGGGTTGTTCAGCCTGGAGAAGAGAAAGCTCCGAGGAGACCTTATAGCCCCTTCCAGTACCTAAAGGGGGCTACAGGAAAGATGGGGAGGGACTCTTTTATCAGGGAGTGTAATGATAGGACGAGGGGTAACAGTTCCAAACTGAAAGAGGGGAGATTTATATTAGGTATTAGGAAGAAATTCTTTCCTGTGAGGGTGGTGAGGCACTGGAACAGGTTGCCCAGAGAAGCTGTGGATGCCCCTTCCCTGGAGGTGTTCAAGGCCAGGCTGGATGGGTCTTTGAGCAGCCTGGTCTAGTGGGAGGTGTCCCTGCCCATGGCAGGGGGGTTGGACTAGATGATCTTTAAGGTCCCTTACAACCTGAACCATTCTGTGATTCTGTGTGCAGTTGTAGACCAAATACATACATCCATTATACTTGCTGCTGCGACTTCATCCAGGTGTTTGAAGACCACGTTTAGGACATCTCTCAGGCGTTTGACAGACTTCCTGTTGGGCTGCAGCAGCATTGCTTGGAAATTCACTGGGAGGCCATACCTTGAAACACATCAACATACACGATCATCTGCTGGGAAGGGGCACGCTTTTCCACTCCTGCCCTTCTCCCTCGTCAGTCTCCGGGCACGCTAGCTGATGGTGCACTGCAGAAACGATCTCCATGGTAGTGTGCTGCCTCTTTATCTGAAAGCATTTTCTTTTTGAAGATAAAAATCAACTAAATAGTGTCTTTCTGTTTCCCGCTGCCCTCTAAGCGCCCCCAAAGAACTGTTTTTCCTTAGCTTCATAGTTCACCTTTTTTGTGGTCGCCTCTATTGTCTCCTGTGAGCTTCCTGGAGCATGGTGTGTCAGGGATGTTCCCTCCCATGAAAGAACTGCCCCAGGAAGAGCGCTGTACATTGTGACTTCTCCAGGAATCTCTGCCGGCACTGCATGTTTACCCACTTACCTCAGGACAGATTCAACAAAAACTCTCAAGGCTTTCACGTGAATCCAAGCCACAAACGCTTCACTGAAGTTCACTTTCAGCCAGCGCAGTAACGGGCCCTATGAGAACAGACACAACAGTATTGTGATACCCTCGCTGAGTGAAGCAGCTCCACAGCTCACACCACTGAGGCCATCATGGGCTACTGAGAGAATTCTCAGGCAGCTTGTTAGTGGCTCCCAGTTTATCAGAAACTCAAGTGACCCTGGGCAAACTGTCTTGTCTATCCTGTGCCTCAGTTTTCAGGGCTAAACAGAGCTCACAGTATTCTGTTGGAACCATAAAGCCATTTCTGAGCGAGAGGTGCTTAGGCACGCCTGTAGCAGTTATATGGGCCATCGACTTGATGTGCTACTTACATATTGTTGTTTCTTATCAGAAGCTAATTTCATCAGCTCTTCCTTTTCGCATTTCAGTTCCTTCTCATCAAAATAAAATTCTCGAACCATGAACCTACAAGTGAATGAGATTTGCTCTCACAAGCCGTAGTCTAAGCAATGTGCATGCTCATTTCTTTTGCCTCTGGACAAGCAGGTACGCGATGTTTCAAAGTCGCTGGCCATTTAACTGGTTAAAGTATGTGGAGGGTGAGAGTTGAAGTCACCCCCAGAAAGCAAGCTTCCTGCTGTCAGTAGCACGAGAGCAGGAAGCACAATTCCAGGATCTGAAGTTTGGTGCTTAAATCATAGAATCACTGTCTGTTGCCGCAGCCCCTTCCCAGCCTGCCTCACTGTATCTGCTGCCACAGCTCCTCCCACCCTGCCTTCTCAGTGGCCTTAGGGCCAGCAGCATCCCAAACAGTAAGGAAGTCCTAAAACCCAGTGATGGATTCAGCTGTACTGCACACAGAACAAACCTCACATCCTCACCATCTGCCTGCTAGCCTGCCCAGCCGAGCAACCAGTGCTCCTTACCTGTTCTCCCTGGCTTTAGCCTTGAAGTCATCCATCACTTTTCTAAATAGGGTCACGGTGAAGAGTCCCCCCTCTGCATCCTCAGCAATCATTCTGCGGGAGGGAAATCCACTGCTGTGATTTGACATGGCAAATCCTTCATGCCTTCTTTACCTTCCTCTTCTGCAATTCTTTTTTCATTTATGATACTGAACAACACCCTGCTTTTCAAGAACTGCTGTGACTGAAATAGGGAACTAGCCACTGGCCACGCCATCTCCAATGAAAACTCCCACAAGTTCAGTTCCTGAACCCACTGTAGTACACACATATTCTACCTGCCTGCTTTTGCTGTGTTTCCTGCTAATTTTCCCCTGCTTTCTGTGCATTTGTGTTTTTGAGACAGGCAGTAGCACACAGCTTGCTTCTTTGTGCTTTCCACTTCTTCCGTTTCAGATAATTGCGCTGTCACCTCTTGTGCCCTGGATTGGACCTCATGGTCTGCGGGAGCTGAACAGTGGAATTTTAATTCCTAGGAAGGATTTTTTACTCCAGGTGAAAGGATAAGTTCATATTGGATTTGCTAGTGGAAATGACTACACTGAATATCCTATTGTACAGCAGGAAGCAACTAGAGATGCAAAGATAGTATTTGATCTTTGTAAAAAGTAATATCCATAAAGTTGTACGTGAATGCATGTGTCTGAATTACGCCTGGATTACTGTAACACATTGTTGGCCTGTTTTACACAAAAACCAAAGGCCCTGGTTGAAAGTAGAAAGAACTAGATTACTGGAAAAGGGAACAAGCAGCTAATTGTAAAAAAAAAGTGATGACTTTTTTTTCTTTCATCTGCACTTCCCTTTAACAGAGTAATTTCTGATTTCAATTGAGCATGAGATTGAGCAAATCTGTATGTTAACGTGGAGCCCATACATTAGAGAAGTGATTCCTTCCAGAATCCAGCAATTTGAGGGCCTGAAGTATGGCAGGGATCTCTGAAACAAACAGAGACCTTAATTTGGAATTTCACTTACTTGGTGGAGCGAGGCACTACCATATCAGAGAGGGATTCATAGGTCTTCTGCCACTGTATGTAGCTTGACCTTTGAGTAACACAAAACAAAGTACAGTAAATAAATACTATATACTAGAAAGCAAATGTGTTGATAAATGCATTTAATTAAGCTAATGGCTTAGGGTAGAAGGGTTGGAGCTCTTTGTGCTGGGTTATGTGATTAAGATACATTAGGCCTCTCCTATCCTTTCCTCTCCTAGTCACCAGCTAGGGAGGTATCTCCCTCGATGCTGCACCCTTAATTCTCACTTTGGGTTTTGGCATGAGGAAGGGCCCAGAGCAGGCAGGTGATGGCTGGAAGAAGGTGGCTTTTGGCACATACTTCCAGGCTGCCACACTGTGTCCCATGCTCCAGGACCCCATACAAGCTGCCCCTGATCCATGGGTGCGATACATCTGCTATGTGCAATCCCAGGGCCGATCTGGTGCTACACTGCAAACCTGGCGAGCGCCAGCACTGGGAGAAAGGGGTCAAGGGGATGGTAAGAGTTTGCAAAGCAAGATGTCTGTTTATAGGGGGAATCTGAAAGGATGTGCAGATAATAAACTCAACAAACTTACCTCAGACAGCTTTTTGTAACATGGTTTTCACAGACAGAAAAGTGCCAGTACTGTATGTGTGTGTGTTGGGACAGGGCTATCTGGAGAGGAAGGGTTTTGTGTAGGCTTCTGGGAAGGACATCGCGTTAAATTCACAACCGATGGTGACAGCAGCCATCCTACGTGCAGGCACTTACGAATCACGGCCAGCAGAGGCCTTGTGAGTTTGACAGTTCTCATTGCTTTTATGAAGTGGCTAAACTCCAATAAGAATCAGCTTTTCTGTTTTTTTTTAACTCGTACTATTCCTAGCAGAAGGCTGTTTGAGAGCCCACTCTGCAACCATTAAAAACCTACATCCTGATTCTGTCCTGCTCCCAGTTTGGAGCAGTCTTTGTCTCTTTCTTTTGTGCCTGCACCACCCGTGGCAGAAACTGTTCTTCCTCTTTGCTACCGACTCCACCTGTGTCCCAGCTGCGGCGCTGATGAGCTGCCCCAACGTGACCCAGTATCGCCTGGATCCGAAGCTTTGGCCTGAAACTCAATGCCACACTGAGCGCATGTGCACGTGCTGTTGCCTTACTTTGGCACCACGACGAGCAGCGTGATAAGGTACTCGGAATTCAGAACAAAGTCTTCTTTATGCACGATGTCTGCTAGGGTCCGGGTCAGCAGATTTCCCCTACAGTGAAGAAGACAAAGAAAAAATAACATTAGGAGGAAACCAGCAGCAGCACACCGGAGGTATTGTGCTGTGGGTGTAATCGCTAATAGCGTATACTGGGGTAGAAGGTGGCCAGGAAGGAGGTGACTAAAGGACACGTCTACACTTCTAAAATGGCCATTTGGTTATTTTTATTTCTACTAAAAAGAATAAAAAGCAACTAATACTAATGGCAGAATATTGGTGACTAGGACTAGGGTAGTTTACGCCCTTTATGTGAAATTACACCATTCTGCTGCTATTGTTTCTACAGTAAGGGTGTAGATGCTTGGGAAGTGCACACCTGAAGTTACCACCCCGCTCCCAGTCATTGCCACATCTTGCAGGAGGCACTTGCCTTCAGAAGGCTGCCTCTTGAGCTGCCTTTGTGACCACGCTTCAGTCAGAGTAAGCAATTAGTATGGACACAAGCCATCAAAGCAACCCTGAAACTCCATGGACACAGAGATACCTCCAGCTGAAGGACAGCAGGAGCAGCAGTCTTGCATGCAGGTGGGATCTGCAGGGGTGAGTCTCTTCATGGTCTAAGCCCACTTGATCATATTAAGACCCACTAGTGCTGCGCACCTAGGAGGTGTAGATGGCTGGGGCTGGCTGGGTATGGCTGGTGGGCACTAGGTGTGTATGGGAAGAGAGCAGTTGCCCTCTCTGTAACTGGGCAGGAGTGAAGGACCTAAACCAGTAGGTTTTGGTTTGAGGTTCACTGTGCCAGTCTAAACTTTAACTGGCCAGTAACATCTTACTAGATGTTTGTTCAACCCAAGCTAGCTGGCACTGGTAGACACCAGATATGCCACCATTTAAAGGTGGACAGCATGGTGAGAGGAAGACACGCCTGGACCACGAGGTCTCTGTTCTTCTCCCTCATCACCTTGCTAGAGGCCTGGCATTGCTTATGTTCCCCACACAGAGCTTCTGCCTCTCTGCAGGTGTTTAAAGCTGACGTTGAAGCTGGAGAGATGCTGTGGGAGATGGCTGGGAATTCAAATGGGGCCAAGGGAAATGGGAGCTGTTGTCCCCTTGTCCCTCCCATCCATGATTATCCACATGGATGCAGCCTGAGACAAACGTATCTAACACTGTCTATACCAAGCTGGAAGCACAGGCCAGTGGTGCTGGCTGGCGGTGGCAAGGTATGGACATAGGAACTCAGCAGAGAGAGGGGGAGATGTAACAGTGATAGGATTCTGCTGACCCTCACGGGCACTGCAGTCCCCATGTTGAGCAGGTCTCCATGAGAGAGAGCGTTTTTTTGACAAACTAATTCTGAACCACCACCTGGAAGTATTTTTTCTGTGGTTTCTGGTTGGGTTCAGTGGCGCTGGTGCCAGGCATGCTCATTTTAGCTCCACATTCCGAACAAAATTCCAGCCACCCTGGGGTTTGGTTTGAGCCCCTGCAAGTATCTTCCTTGGGTAAAGGCTGGTTTCTAGGCAGGCTGCCAGCCTGGGTGGCTGATGTGCCAGGAAGGTGAGGACCTGTGTCCTGTGCCCAGAGCAAGGGGCCTCAGTAGGAAAGAGTGACATACAGGAGCATGTGTTGGACAAGAGCTTGCACAGCATTGTCTAAGTTGCTCTAAATTTCCTGCTCACTGGAATTTACTATTTTCCCCAGTGGTACCCCAGAGAAAATCCAGGTTATCGGCACTGACACAGGTAAAGACGATAAGCAGTTGAAGAGAGGAGACGGAACATTTGGGAAGGCCTGACGGATCATCACCTGAACTAACAGAATGAAACAAAGAAAAGAAAAATGCAAGCGGGATATGCTGGTGAGGTAGACGCAGCAGGGATGGAGAACAGATGCTTTTGCCTGGAATATTGTAAAACCGACTTTCTAAACAGCATTTGCAGAGCTCCCATAGGAAAAAGCTCTGTCTTGCAAAGGAATCCACCAGTTGACCCAGCTGATCTAATTTCTGACTCCCAGAAATCTCATCAGAACAATACAGTACATTTAGTTTTGACTCTTTCCCAAGACTGTCTGCCCACGCTGCCAATAAAATCCTATTAGGAACTGCAGTCTCCCAGAGCTGATTCTGAGACATGCTGACCACACCAGCTCCCCCCGCTCCAGCTTTCGCTGGGTCTGTAGATGCTCAGTGTGCCCAAAAGCCAGAAAAATTTGTTCCCACCAGAACACACACGGTCCACAGCACAGCAATGGGTGTGAGTGTGCACTACCCTCAGTTCAGCCGTGCAGCGTTCCAGATGCAGGCGTGTGTTATACTTACACAGTTTTTTTCTCCAGGCTTTGCAAATTTCCTTTAATGTTGTTGTATGCAGCTGATCGGGTCTTGAGGTCTGTTTCTATTTGAGTCACTTGCTAAAACAAAGTAAAAAAAGTGAGTCAACTCAGTGCTTGAGGTGGCGTCCTCACCCCCCTCCCGCTCCCTCTGCACCATAAGGCAAGGACACGGGTATCAGCCCCTTGTAAAACCCCCTGAGTGTGGCCAAGGGGGAGCCGGTGTCCGAGCTCCCCTGTGGCAAAGGCCTCTGCAGAAAGTGGGATGCAGTGAGCTGCTGTTCTGTATCTTACAGCTGTAGCTAAGGGCAAGTTCACAGTTTATTTGTTATCCATATTGAACAACACATCACGCCTTCCTGAATGGACTGACAGTGTAAATAATTCATCCAGCCTGCAATGTGTTTGATTTAACGTCAGGCCAACAATTTCACAAAAGAACTCCAAAATGGAGAACGATATGGCAGTATATAAAAACAATAAAATGTTACAATGAAGGGGATTATATTGCAGAAAGCATATCAATGTACTCTACTAAGTCTGATAAAGTGCCACACACTTATAGACTGGATAGATTTAAATATATATATAGCGGCCTTCCAGTATCTGAAGGGGGCCTACAAGCAAGCTGGAGAGGGACTTTTTACAAGGGCATGTAGTGATAGGATGAGGGGTAATGGCTTCAAACTGAAATAGGATAGATTTAGATTAGATATTAGGAAGAAATTCTTTCCTGTGAGGGTGGTGAGACACTGGAACAGGTTGCCCAGAGAAGCTGTGGATGCCCCATCCCTGGAGGTGTTCAAGGCCAGGCTGGATGGGGCTTTGAGCAGCCTGGTCTAGTGGGAGGTGTCCCTGCCCATGGCAGGGGGGTTGGAACTAGGTGATCTCTAAGGTCCCTTCCAACCTGAACCATTCTACGATTCTATGAATCTAAAAATATCAACTGCTTCAGTACAGTGTGTGTGCTTCTGAGTCTGACAGCCTAAACCAAAGGCAAAGCTGTCACTGACTACCATGAGAGGAGGGACCAAAAACTGCCAGAAGACAAGTTTCCCCATGCTGACATCTTCTTAAAATTTGGAGTACAATTTACCTTTGCTAATGCTTCTGATATATTCTTCAGCGGCTGCTTTATGGGATATTTGGCCATGTCCCACTCAAACCGTGTCAGGTAGCTAATTAGATCAACTGAAAATGCAAAGAGATGCATTAAAGCAGACAGCTTACCAGATGGCAGGTGAAAGTTTGGGTATTAGTCCCCAGCCATGGCCTAGGCATATCTTTGATTAACATTAGAGATGGGAGTGAACCAGAAGCCCACCTTTGAATCCTTACCGAAATTTGATATAGATCAAATCCACACAGATCATATGCCCAATCTAATCATCTTTATAATTATAAATATTTTTAATTATAATTTATCATCACCTTCACAGCAGAAACAGCCTCATGTAACATACCTCAGTCTTGATTATTGCAATATGCCTGAATTTAATCCCAGGAAGAGCTACCAGAAAAATACTTTGTGCCCAGGACCAGCAGTGATGCTCAGGGTCATTGAGAGTTTGATCAAAGACATTAAGAGTGTAGCTGATGTTACTGTGATTCAGCCAAGCACTCACTAGAAATCAAACCAATTCAGGTGCCATGAGGAACTCCTCATTGACTTTGTACACAGAGCTCCCCAGCTGACACAAAGCCATACGGTGTTTCTCCGAATGGATAAATCCAGTCACAGCACCCAGCGATAGAAATTCACAGCAAGACCTTGTGTGCATGCAGCCTCCAAAACAAGGCACCCTCGGGCCATGGGGAGCCATAGCTTCTTCCCAGAATTGAGGGGAGATGACACATAAGACACTCTAGAACAGGATCATGCTGTGGATCTGAAGATCAAGGCTCCTTAACATCAGAAAACATTAAGACTTGGTACATTATGGTACCAAATAAAGAATTCTCCTCCAGCAAATCATGAAACCAGACAGCTCTGTGCCTAAGCTGACTCCTGAGAGTCCTTAGGGTGCCAAACACACTCCTACATAGTGTTCTTGAGCAACTTTATGGGATGGGATAAACTCACAGCAAGCAGAGGGTCTGGGACTGTCCCCCTGCAGGTTAGGGAGGCTAGAGAAAGGCAGCAGGCAGGGTCTCAATGTCTAGACAAAGAAGCCAGAGGCAGTGTCACCTGCAGGGTGGGCTTTCTTCCAGACCAGGAGAATATCTGGGAAGTCACCCTGGGCAGATGGGGACCAAAACAAGTTCAAGGTGCCAAGTAAAAGGAGGAGCATGCCGGGCCCATTCAGTGCTCTTTACCACCTTCTCCAAAGAATTAATTCCGTCCCACAGCGAGGTTTGAGCACAATTTCTTATGGGCTGGACTTCCAGGGTGTGGGGAAAACTTTATGAACCGAGATGCATGAGAAGGAATGTGAAAAGCTGTGTAACCGCTGCACTACCTGTCTCGCGTGATACCGAATACCCTTGGCAGGACAGCGCTGTCCTTTCCATGGGCTTCTCTCACCCCACAACAGAGTCAGTTTACCCTATTAGATTTCTAAAGCATGGAAAGTCTTATGTTAGGAGGAAACAGGCTTCTGAGCAAGGGATAAACTGCCTGGGAGGCAGAGAGCACTGGCATGAAGGTGTTCTCCCCCTCTTTCTAAAACCACAGCTGTGTAAACCTCCCCCACATCCCATGGGCAGGAATCACGAGGCAAAGATCCAACCCTTCCTGCTAAGGTCTGATCGGGAATCAGCGAATTCTCCTGCATGGGAAGTGTGTGGGAAGGGGGCAAAACCACAGAAGGCAGGGGGAGCTATCACACAGCTCCAGCAACGCTTGCTCGTGGTCCCTGGGGGAAAGGCAGGGAGATCGAAAATACTTGAGCAATAAACTTGAGCAAGGAGCATTTTCAGCACAGGGTACCCGACACAAGGATTTCATCCTGCTGCCAGTCTTCCAAGCTTTCTTGCTTAGGCTTTGCTAAATTCAACAGGAGTGAAACCTGCAAAGAGCATGGTATTACTGGGCTGTGCGGAAGAACAGTGTGATCACAGGCTCTGACCTACATATAGCTGAGGAGATACTAAAGTTCCTTGTAGACCTACATATGCCCTTTCTATCCTCGCATTCCTTGAATCTCAGCAGAATTCAAATGTTAGGCAGTTAAGCACAGCATGAGTTCTTAGCCCATTTTACAAGTTCCCCCTTGAGCAGTGCTGTGGCATGAGTGCAATTTAGTTAAGCAGCCTGATCTTGGGGATGGCACAAACTACTGTGAATGCATTAGCAGAACTGAGCTTAAAATGCCAAGCAGTCCAAGCACCCTGATGCTCCTGGAATGGCACCTTTCATTTATGGAACCTGTCAAGTCACTTCTAAAAGACTTCACATCCAGGAGAGATGCTTCCTACCTACCCCAACGCACCCACAGCTGCCCAGGAATCCCACACCCTGAATCTCTCGTAACTCTGATTTATTCACCCAGCTCTAAGAGGCAATGTTAAATACTTTCCCTCCAAAACACTTCTTCAAAATTGTTATGCTTCCCATTCTGCTTTGGTTTGAGCTCATTATAAAGAATGGAGTTACTCCACCACTTACTAAATTTTAAAATTTTAAAATTCATTAAAATATTACTATAAACAAAAGAGAATTTGGACAGAATCTTTGAAGAAAAGCTTTTCCTTACCTTTCACATTTTTAATTTTGTCATAAGCAAGAAAGCATTTCCTGCTGTTGTGATATGCTGAGAATCCCTTTATTACCCAAACACATGTTTTCCTTCTGTAAGAGAGACATCTCTACATGGCTGCTTTCGACTGTTGCCCACTGGAAAGTAGTGTGTGGCCGCTTAACTAAAAGTGCTGTATTTTCTAGTACTTTGCATTTTTCTTCACGCAAATCTGACCAAACAATTGTTAGACACACAGCCACCATCTTTATCTGTTCATGGACCAAACTGCTGTCAGGATTATATACAACTGAGCTAAAATCAGAAAACTTACATAGTGTAACTTAAAACAAAATTTGAGTTGGGATGGTCTAATAGTCTGAAACAGGACCATGCAGCAGGAATATAATATAAATATAAAATTATAATTTTGTTTCTGATTTTCATGACCTCAAGGAAGTCTTCAACTTTAGGGACCTTTTGCTAACCAGAAGGGGGAGGAAGAATTCGTGCAGCGAGGTTGCTGCTGCTTATGAAGAATGACACCGGAGTGTATTAGAGGAATCCTCATACACTAAAGCTGACTCAGTTTTTTAAGATGGCAGTCAATAATCTTGGAAAGGTTAATGTCTTAGTTTAACATGATTTGTCTGGATGACCAAATCCAAACAGAGGACAGAAATCGGTAACACAGCCAAGTAATTTCCACGTCCTTCTATTACAACACATGCAGAGCTGACAGGGAAGGAAAATAGTATAAAAAGAGGAAACAAAGGAAATAAGTGAAACCTGTTGTTTCTCAAGTCATAGAGATATCGTGATCAACCTACGAGGTTGTTACTTGAGAAATCCATCGTAACCTGATCACTGTATCTCTACAACCAGACCAAGACTTGTCTCTAGCACTAATGCACACAAATGCATGCTTGTAACATCACTGCAATCATCAATCCTCAACATACTTTTGAGACATTTCATTTTATCCTTTAGCCCTGAAACACAATAAGTGGGATTATCGTACTTGTCAAGCAGTTGCACTCATCAAATATCAGTCTTATGTCATGCAAGGAGAACATTTCTAAAAGAACATCCTCCCCACCCTTTACCCATACAGATCTTAAGCACAACACTGCAGGCATCAAAGGGTGATGGAGCGTGCACTCTTAGTTTATTTACAAGCGTCATTCTACAAGCCTGTAATTACCATGTGTAACACATCCCATTTTGTTGTACTTTCCTAGGATAGATGGGAATTTGCTCTGAAACACAATCAGGGTTTACCGAAACATGCGGAGATTTAGGAGCCATCGGTTTCTAAATGTTAATTTTGTCCTTGGCACTGGCTCCCTTTAGGGCCTTGAGTACCATACTAGATAACAAAGGTGGAAAATTAGTTCATGGAGGTTATAAAAACACCATATTGAGTACTTAGTGATGATGTAGGGGAGCATACAGTACGGTAGCTGGCTCCCGTGGCCCTCTCCCATGTCACAAGTGTCCCTGCCTTCACTGCCCGCTCTTCTCCGCTACACAGGTGCTGCCAGCCAGGGCAGGGCACCACTGAGGGACATTTTCTCCTAACAGGAGTAGGACCTGCATGTCCTGCCAGCCCCCGGCACAACCTTGTGAGTGCAGCCCCAGCTCCATGGTTTGGAGCTGTTGCCTCACACATCACACCTGTGATCCACAGTTAACAACGTGATCTATCCCAGCACTGCAGAAGCGAAGGCAGATCGCTACTAGATCACTGACAGATCTCATGCAGCCATACAGAATAAGATTTAGCTACCTGTAAGAGATCAAGCCCACACAGGGCAGAGAAAGGCGCTAGGTCATTTTAGGAGGGAAAAAGGCTGTCTCCTGCTTTTCTCTTCAATCCCCAGCTCCAGCGTTAGAAACTAGTTCAGGCAGAAATTAGTACTGGACACTGAACACTCCTGTAAGCAAAGCCAGTGCTGGATAAAGCTTCTGCTAACTTTGAGAAAAAGGGGGCAGGCTAGATGTGTTCTTAAAAATGTTGCTGATGGTTTTCCTTTCTAATGTGTGAGTGTTTCAATTCCACATGTTCATATTCTGAAGCAAACAAAAGCAGCATCAATGCATTTAAAAAACCACATTCACAGCACCTACCTCCATTGGCCAGAAGATTTTCCTGGACTTTATCTTTTGAGTCCTCCATAACTTCTCCTATGTACTGGGCTATTTTCTTTATTACGCTTAGGTGTAACAAGAGAAGCTTTGTTAGTGAAGAAACAAAATGAATATAAAACAGTTGCCACAACAATCTGATAAACATGGACATGACCAAACAAAACACTTCTGAAGCAAGGCAGGTTACTTTGCAACTCAAATTATGATAAACAACCTATGGCATATTGCCTTATTTCTAAATGCACTGATCTCTGCAAACATATAGGTAATAGCATCTCCCCAGTGCTCTAGACTTTCAGAAGATCAAGATTCGGTCTTCTGTACACTTGTGATACTCATAGCAGAAGCCAGAAGGCAATAAACCCATGTTTAAACTCTAAAGGTGACAGAGGAAGAAGAGGCTACATACAGACTAACTCTGGCTGAGAATCAGTTCCATGGGATGCTAAATAAACCCTTTAGGCTTGCAGAGATAAGGTTCTTACAAAGTACTCAGGGGAAAATGACAATGTTTTCTTGTTCGACAGGGAAAATTTCCTTCTTATTCCTCTTCTTTAGGGGACTCTTCAGCATGGTGGACAAGCCACTCCTTTAAGGTGTGGGAGAACTAGATTCAAATCCTCTTCCTGCCTGATTCAGAGCAGTGATTTGAACAAAGCCCCTCCTGGAGAACATTGTCTCCACACAGTTACTTATTCTTTGCTTATTTAAAAAATGGATTCAAGTCCCTACAGCAGTGGATCCCCCTGGCTCCAGTCAAAGTACCTACCTCATACAGGCCAAGAGCCTTTCTGTTTTTTCTAGTATCCTTCTGTACTCAGAAATATTCACAGAATTTGGCCTTCAGTTCCCTAGCAGTTCCAGGTTGACTACTCCTTGTAAAAAAAGCAACAGCTAAAAAGTAACTGCCTGATCATGAAATTGGCAGAGACATGAAGTGGACATAATCCTTGGCGTGGTGACATGGAGTAGAGCATAATGACAGGCTTCTTCTCCCTTTCTTTTCTTACAGAGGGGAGAGTACTACAGCTGCAGATGAGCTGGAGACTGAAAGGGCACCTGCAGTGTTTGCACAATGTGTCTTGTGACATCCCGCGGCTTTCAAGAGTTCAGGAAAGGGGCTTCAGACCAGCTATACGTATCATGAGAGCATCAGGGAAAAGGATTTGTTTTGATGTGCTGCAAAGCAGATTTATGGGCCATTTAAAAGCAGTAATTCATAGAGGTAAAGAATCTCTCTATCTCCATTCCTGTGAAGAAACTCACAGTCTTTGGAAAGGTTTTCCAGTCCTGTGACAGGGAGGAAAAATCTGAGATTGCTGATGCTGCCAAGAATGCAGTAGTCAGAATTCCTGCAGCTTGGGGTCATTCAGCCTGGGAAAGAGAAGACCTTATTGCAGCCTTTCAACCTATAAAAGGGGCTTATAAGAAAGACAGAGAGAGACTTTTTACCAGCGCCTGCAGTGACAGGACAAGAGGCAACAGTTTTAAACTGAAAGCGATTCAGATTGGACATAAGGAATAAATTCTTTACTCTTAGCATGGTGAGGCACTGGCACAGGTTGCCCAGGGAAGCTGTGGATGCCCCATCCCTGGAGATGTTCAAGGCCAGGCTGGATGGGGCTTTGAGCAGCCTGGTCTAGTGGGAGGTGTCCCTGCCCGTGGCAGCGGGGTTGGACTGGATGATCTCTAAAGGTCTCTTCCAACCCAAACCATTCTTCTCACAATCCTGGACAGGTACAGTTCAGAGTACCATTGCACTCTAGTTCACAGCCCCCTCAGGGCTGCCGCAGTTTTCTGGCTGCAGCCACTTAGGGACCTGGTGCCAGCTGAGCTGCTTTCATTACTGTGGAGTGCAGCTGGGGGCTAACCTGATATCTGGGAGACAGTTAGCTCTGGTCTCTTTACGTACAGGTGGTGGGACATGTATGTGCTCTCGTGTACCCGGCAATCCAATTACCTTCCAGCCCACACACCCCAGCGTTCCTGCAGCAGGATCCGGCCAGAATGCATGTACATGCTGGGCCAGAGAAATGTTCTCCAGTCCCGGCTTAGTCTTGTGCCTTGCCTTGCATCCTGTGAAATGCAAGTGGGATTCACTCATCCAATACATTCCCCATGCAATGACAGAACACGCACCCTATGTACCACTGACGTCTGAGGCAAGCGAGAGCAATCAGACCCCCAGAGGAGCCCCATCAACTATAGTGACATCCAACAGTGATCAGCATTCACAAACAACCCTTTAAGCTCTGCCTTTAGATGAGATGAATCCCACCTTGAGCAAATATCATGCTCAAATTATGTGTTATAAAAGGAGAGGGTTTCAGCTAAACTGCCTCAAGAAGTAGTAATAAAAACATGTAAGGAGAATAACTCCATTTAGCCTATTATTACGGCTTGGAAGACTCTCACATTTTGCTTCTGAAATTGCTGCAATGTCATTAATGTAAAAAAAAAACAAAAACAAAACCAAACTCTAACACTCTTTAAATGACACTGTGTATTAAAGGGTGCTACAAGCTAGGACTCCAAAATACTGCAGGGAGCAGAAGCCCTGCAATCTGAGGCCACTGCAGAACGCTCCGCCGACCGACGGCTCAGGAGAGCCGTCAGGTAAGAGTGACCGAGGGGCTCATCAGCTTGAGAGTGCTCCCTGCTACCACAGTGTGACATGGAAAAACACTCCGCCTCCCTGCGTAAATAAATAATAAAAGTATGTGGAAACAATAGATCCTGCAAACTCTTGCCCCTTCTCTGCTGTCCTGGCAGGAGGCAGCGCTGACAGGTTTGTGCTGCCTGGCTTTACTGGCAGTTTTGTTTATCTAGCAACAGTTCAGCAAGTAGTTGTTTCAGAGGAGCAGAAGCACAAATGCTCAGGTCATTTGAAGAGCCTTGTAACCCTCTGAATGCCATTTACTTCAACGAAGTGCGACTGCTTGGCATTTTGACCCTTGAATCACAACTTAGACTCAAAACCTTGGGCATTTATTTAATGCAAAATGCTTTTGTACGTCCTGGTGGGACTTGATCTGTGTTGACTATTCTCTGCTGTTAGTCTACTCTAATCCATTTTTCTTATTTTTTAACGCATTTTTCTTATTTTTAAATCTTGTTGATCCTTCTTGATTGACTGAGCTGGATAGACAAACAGGACACATAGGAAGAGTCCTTACTGCAGTAGCTTATGCTGGAAGGGCCTTGCTGACTGCTTTGCTCGGTACCTGTAGCACGTCATATGGCAAGTGTCATTACTGGCATTAAAGGGACAACTAGTGGAGCAAAGTGGCATTCGGCTTGAACAAGGAGCTGTACCATGTTGTCAAGTCAAGACAAAGGTAACAGAAAGAGACGGTGAGCCTTGGAAGCTCATACTGACAATTCACTTAAAATTAGCTTCCGTGATCTTACACAGATCTTACAGACGGCTTTTCAGAAGTCCTAATTCTTCATAAAGCTGGGAATTAGCTAAGCCTTTCTGAAAATCAGTTCTGCATGATTTTTGGCAGCCCTCAAACCCAGATTGCACAGTTGCTTGCCTATCTGCTGCCCTGACTAGCGACACCTTCCAATAGAACAGATAGCAGGTATTGCCACTCTCTCTCCCCAAACCTGCCCCCTTCACCACTTCAGGAAGAATCTCTGCAGTATGAACCACAGGCCTGAACATATTTACAAAGAATTTGGGGCAGGTTTTTTTGGCAGGGTCACAATGGAGAAGGTTTTCTTCATGACTTGAGTGTTAAGTTGTTCTGTCCTGCTAAAAATCCTGAAAAAAGCAACATGGGTCAATTTTAGGTAGTTCTATGAGGAGCAGGGAGCTGGACTCGATGATCCTTATGGGTCCCTTCCAACTCGAGATGTGCTATAATTCTATGATTCTAAAAAGATCAGCGTTGTGTGCAACCCAGAGTGATCAAATGTAATCATCCTAATACAGCCCTGCTGTGGCACCAGTAAAGTAGTAAAAAAAAAAAATAATAATACTACAGAGAAATGTATTCTAGCAGTCTTATTTTCACCCAAACTGCCTCACACAAATGTAAACAGTTTATATCAGTGCTTCTGTATGTGTTTGCAATTGCCAGGCAAAATTTATGAAAGTATCAAGCATATTTAGACAAGCAAATCCTTATCAGTCCTGGCTGGGGGAAAAAAGACAAAAAGCCCCAAAAAATGCCTCTGTGACCAAAACCACACCTATAAGTGAGGTATACTTCCAAAGCGAAAAAGAACCCCCTCCCTCCAAAAAAAACCCCCAACAGCTTGTACTTTAATTGCCTCAACAACAAAGTCTACTTTGTGCCATGAAGTATCTTACAATCTGGCATTTTCTCAGCTCGCTGTACTATATTATTCTTTGTGCACCCAGGTCAGTTTGGCCCAAAAGGCAATCTGGGCAATGATCAGCAAGGAGATCATGCGAGTTTTTGCATAAGTAGGTTTGATACTCTGATCTAGTTAAAGATGTCCCTGCTTACTGCAGGGGGGTTGGACTAGATGACCTTTAAAGGTCCCTTCCAACCCAACACATTCTATGATTCTATGATTGTATGATACAATGTGAGTGAATATTCTGGTTTTCAAGGAGTTTAAAAGTCTGGAGGGAGCAGAGCTCCAGATTTCATTCATAAGAACTTATTCATTAGAACTTCTATATCTGGTTGAAAAGGGGCAGAAGGCTAAAGAGAAATAATTCTGGCAAAAAAATGATTGCACCCTAAGAGTGGCGATCAACGGCTCAATATCCAAGTGGCAACCAGTGATGAGTGGTGTTCCTCAGGGGTCAGTACTGGGACCAGTGCTGTTTAACATCTTTCTGGGTGACGTGGACAGTGGGACTGAGTGCACCCTTCGCGAGTTTGCTGATAACACCAAGCTGTGTGGCATGGTTGACATGGTGGAGGGAAGCGATGCCATCCAGAAGGAACTGGACAGGCTTGAGAGGTGGGCCTGTGTAAACCTCAAGAGGTTCAACAAGGCCAAGAGCAAGGTCCTGGACATGGGTCAGGGCAATCCCAAGCACAAATACAGGCTGGGCAGAGAATGGATTGAGAACAGCCCTGAGGAGAAGGACTTGGTGGATGAGAAATTCAACATGATGCAGCAATGTGCACTCGCAGCCCAGAAAGCTTGATGCCTGGTCTGCATCAAGAGAAGCATGGCCAGCAGGTCAAGGGAGGGGATTCTGCCCCTCTACACTGCTCTTGTGAGACCCCACATGGTGTACTGCGTCCAGCTCTGTGGCCCCCAACATAACAAGGACATGGACCTGTTGAAGCGGGTCCAGAGGAGGGCCATGAAGATAATCAGAGGGCTGTAGCACCTCTCCTATGAAGACAGGCTGAGCGAATTGGGGTCTCTTTATCAGGGAGTGTAGTGACAGGATGAGGGATAACAGTTTTAAACTGAAAGAGGGTAGATTTAGATTAGATATTAGGAAGAAATTCTTTACTGTGAAGGTGGTGAGACACTGGAACAGGCTGCCCAGAGAAGTTGTGGATACTCCATCCCTGGAGGTGTTCAAGGCCAGGCTGGATGGGGCTTTGAGCAGCCTGGTCTAGTGGGAGGTGTCCCTGCCCATGGCAGGGGGGTTAGAACAAGATGATCTTTAAGGTCCCTTCCAACCCAAACCATTCTATGATTCTGTGATAGGATCAGGGAGGGCTTCATATTCTCTAAATGCTGTTTTATTAATTTAAATTTCTGGATGGGGTGGGAGGATGTTCTTTTTTTAAAAAAAAGAACCTTTTAAAGCAGTTTCCTTCTGAGATTCCCTAGCACTGCTACTCAAATGGATTGCTGTGCAGACAAAACTATCACAAACTTAATGCAGTTAAATCTTAAGGAATGATCCTTTCTTTGTGATGACTCCATGGCAATCAACACAAGGGTTAAACAAAGCCTATCCACTTTAGTCCAGTTGTAGTCCAGGCTGAACTGAGTCAGACCGAGGTGAACACAAGGACATACCGTCCCATAAAAACAATGTCTGTTTCTCATTTGTAGGCAGTAAATAGGATCTATTTTACCTTTCAGCAAAGGTATCAAGTTTTCCCAACTCATCTGATAGACCAACAAGAGCATCCAGTGTCCCCACCTGTGCAAAAGATGAGAATTAGGTGAAAGATGCACAAGTCTGTCTAAGGCTTCTGTTGGCAGAGTCTTAGGGACACTGACTTGTGTTTAGCACTTGGGAATCCAATAGTTTGTCAGAACTTTATTTACTTACTGGAAAATAGTAGCAATTCCTTTACCCAAAACCTAGGGCATAAAAAGCCTTTTCCAATAAAGGAAAAAACGTATGTGTAGTCTCAAGACTACGCATCAGTGTCTTTCTTCCTGTTTTCCTTCCTGTATCATCAAGTAGCATAGACTGGTCTTTTACATGATAAAATAGTGACTAGAAATGCACACAATATACATAGAAACAAATCTGATGTATTGAGCGAACCAAGGGAAGCCACACTTACTCAAAAGGGGCTCTCTGCGTGCATTCTTTGCTATTACCAGCGACTAAGGCTCTCACAAAGCCATTTCCTCTAAGACCAACATCTGCTTTTTGTACGACTGTCACAGTCACAATCTTATGTTTATGGTATTGCAACATATTGCCAAACCTTTTCTCATAATGTTGCCAGCTCAACATTACGAAGGGTCAAGCTGAAGAAGAAGAAAGAAATTTTACATAGATCAGAATATTAATGGGCTGGTTGCACCTTCAGATACTGTGAATGCTTTATCTCCTACGACGTTAGCAGATACACCAACATCGACTGGGTAAGACCCATAGATGGTAAAAATCATATCAATGTCAGGTGCACATACGAAAAGCAACATTCCCAGTCTGAAAGATCCATGTGACAATTCAGTAGGTTATTACTTGAGAACAGGCCACGCTCCCCTTTTACTTGCACCCTTATGTAACTGGGATAGCTCAAGTTATAACTGTTAACAATCTTTTTGGATTAAAGCCGGATCCTGGATGCACTAAGAGTAGCTTCAGTAAGTGATGGGTTACGGCAACTCCCCAAGGAACCAAGTTTTACATCAGTAGTAGCTCCACTGACTTTAATATGGATTTTTCACAGCCACAAGTGAAACAAAAATAAGGCACAGATCTTATAAAATAAGGATCAAATAATGCAAATATACAAAAAAAACCCCATGGATTAATACCATTCCTATTCACGTGATGATTTGAATTTGGGTAATATAGCTGAATATAGGCACACATCCATTCCCCAAGGAGTAATGTACATTATAGCACTGTTTTCTCCGTCAGCAGTCTCACTGCCACGGTTCTACATACTCAGCTACTCCCTTTGCATTAGCGATCCAAGATGTACAACACTGTATGACTTTCATGACTGGGAGCAGACGGTACATCAAATGTAATAGATTAGTTATTTAACTCATCTCACTCATCTTCACTCCTTATATAGATATATCCTTCCAACGTGAAGGTCAGCTTCAAGCACAATGACTTCTTTTCTCTCTGATCAATTTCCAGTTGACTGAACACAATTCAGTCCCTGACTCCAATCTTCTTCTACTCTCTGCATATTATCCCAAAAGATAAATCCCACATTTATCCCGAAAGTCTGTAGTGCTGGCTAATGCTGCTGTATCACCCACACCCAAACCCCTTCCTAGTTTACCTTTAAGTCTGGAATATGAAATTTGCTGTTGCTGGACAGGCTGGATTTAGATGTCACCATGTTCATTCTCTCCCATGCCTGCAGATTTGTTTTATCGCCCGGAGCAGAAATTAGCCAGAACTCCGACATGATCTAGTATTTTCCCTTTGCTCCTGGTCACTGTAGAAACAAAAACCAGGTAAGTGGCTAAAAGAGCACGGCACAAAACAGGCTCTTCCCTAAGAACAGAAAAAGTTAGAACAGATTAATGATTTTTTATCAGAAACGCAAGGAGAGTGAGTCAGTCCTGCGTCTCCGGCTGAAATGGAACATGACCTCCAGAATGTCATAGCCGTTCCTCCTTTCTCAGGGTTGTTTCACCCAGTTTCTGAATGAAGAAATGAAGCTTCCTCCTCCCCTTTTCCCTCCCAGCCTGTTCCATTCGCCTTGCACTGTCAGTCCAGTGTCCATTGTGGAGTTTGGGGACTCCACTGAACCACCCAAATGTAATTAAGGATTTGTGCTTGACAAATATTGTCTCTCAAATTTTTGGACGCTTGTAGGCAAAGCTGAAAACAAGATGTAAAAAGACCTCTGCTCAACCTATAGGCTGCAAAAGATGCCACTGGCATTATGGAATACTACTTTCTCCTGTGTTTTTCCTCCCAGGCTGGATAGGAAGGAGCTGGAGGAAGGCACGTCGCGACATACAGAGACGGTATCAGCAGAAACACCTCAGATCGAAGAGTCGCGAGAATCCACGGGGGACAACTTCACGGGTGTTCACCAGGGCAGGAGAGCGAGGAGCAGAAGCGAGCCCTGCGAGTGGGGGGGAGGGGAGGGGGTGTCCCTGCCCGCTGCCTTACCTGCGCTCCTTGCCGCTCCGTGCCCGCTGCTGCCAGCCCGGCGGCTCCCAGCGGGGCGGGCGCGGACATGCTCGGTGAAGCGGCCGGGGCAGGGGCGGGGAGGAGCGGAGCGGGGCGGGGGGAGGCCGGGCAGGCGGGAGGGCAGCTCCTGGACCCGGGCCGAAGAGGGTAGGAGAGGGCAGGGAGGACTGCTGCATTCGGGGAGAGGATCCCTTAAAAGCCGGCAGCGGCTCTGATCCTTGCAGTTTCCGTCTTTTTGCTGTCTTTTAAACTCGCAAAAAGAATGCAGAGGGCATTTCTTCTCGTTAAACGCTGACTGGCTTTAGCAACTCTGAAGGTTTTGGAATAAATTAAGAAACTTTTGTGAAACTTTTATTTGTGGGACTTCCCTGGATGCTTTATTTAAGAAATACTCATGCGGCACAGGGGTCTGTAAGGTAGCAATGCTGCCTCCCTTGGTGATGCTTCTTCCTTGGTAGAATGTAGCTGTGGCTTTTAGTCCTTTCGAAGTCTTGAGTTTGCCTTCAGTTGCCTTAAACGCGCTTAAGATATTGGGAGTGCTTTGTAGCTCGTATGGAGTAATGTTCTGCAGACACACTTAAATCAGATAGGCTCTGATGTAAACGAGAGTCTAAACGCTTCCAATACCTGCCTTTGAGTGGCATCTCTGCAAGCGGGAATTCAACCCCCTCATAAAGAGTACATGGTGCATCCAGTTCTCATTTTTATAGTCTAATCACTATACTATGATACAGCACTTAGGCAATCTCTGCTATTACTGATGCTTTATTTTCTTCAAAAGACAGTGCATTGTTTGCTTATGTTTCTGTGTAGCACTGTGTACCACTCACAAGAAATTAAACAGAAGGATGGTCGTGATTTTCCACATGATCTGTCCTAAACTGAGAGGGTTTGAGTTGCTTGGGCCAGGCAGGTCTGGTCATGCATGGGGGCAGAGCTCTTGACACCTCCAAGAACCTTAAATGAAAACCCCAAACAGGTTTAAGTATCTCCGGCACTAGGTAGAAGCAGATGATGGAAGACATCCTGTATCATAGTCTTGGACTTGGACTGTTCCATCTAAATCATGCTTTAGGTAGCTAACGTGCAGGTCAAGGTCTTAGACTCTAAATGTATAGACTCTTTAGATTAGCAAGGATTTTTCTTCCTTTGCTTCTCTTCTTTTCTTCTCTTGCTTCTCTTCTGTGTGCTGCACACTCTGGTGGTAATGCAGCTATGATAGCTCATGTCTCCCCTGCCATTTCCCTGGCTGGTACTGTGCATTGTGCCGTGTGATCTCCAAGCTGTCTAATTCCCTCGTGATCATCATGTGTCTTTCTGCCCTCTTTGGCCCATCAATGCAGTGAACCTTTCCGTGACTTTGCCTGTCTCTGTGTTTTATGAGTACTTCTTCAGATGTCACACTAAGGAGTAAAACTCTGCCTCCAAAAAGTTGTTAAGAGCACTGAAACACCCTACTTGAAGTATCTCCTGAGGCAAATTTCTCTAACAGATAACCAAAATTAATTACCTAAATAACTATAACATTGATACTAATAGGAAAGCTTATGCTTTAAGCTTGCAAAACAGCAACCACGGAGCTGTAGTTCTCTATAAAACAATTTATCCATCTATTACATGCATTACCAGTTTAGTCTTCTAGTAATGAGGGGGGGCTGTCTCCTCTGTGTAAAAAGTATCTTTAAAAATCCTATTTCCTAGTACTGTGAGTGTTTTATTATTATTGTAGCAATGTATTTGAATTATAGTCTAAAATATTTCAATGAAGGAACTCTTAAATAACTTTATATTAACATATTAACATATTAAGATATTATTTAAATAAAAGCATTTTTCTGTATACTTTTAAGATTAGTGTGCAAACACTTGCTATAATTCCTTAGCTGTGTATCTATTTCTTAATTATGTTAAAGAATACTGGAATATTGGTTATTCCCTCTCTCCATACTGTGAATTGCAGCAGAACCTTCCTGATGAATTGCTTTTGTACACTGAAATGTACAATGAAATGTTGTTTCATATATCTGACAAATCATACTTAACATAATCATATGTATGTACGTACTGAAGGGGCACTGTCTAGTTATCATTAAAATCAGCAAACGTTACATTCAGTTTGCTTATCACCATGTTGTTTCCGTACACTGCATCATGTCTGTCACCAGGTAATGCCCACAGCAAATTCTGACACCAGAAAGACAAAGAAAAAGCAAGGAAAATGATGTGCTCTTGGTTGAAAGCATCTTATATCACACCTATTTGCAGTGAGTACACCTACCTGCTCATCTATATTCGTTTGAATGGGAAATGTAAAAGTGTATCATTATTACACGCAACAAAGATTCATTATATAAAGGAAGCAAAATGCTTTGTCAAAGCTTCTCCCGCATCATTCAGATCCTGATTTTTTTAACTCTGTAGTAACAGTCAGATTTGGTTGCTCTTAAGTTACCTGGACTGAAATTTTAATAGTCCACATTCTAGTTGATCTTTTCCTCTTCAATTTTCTCAGAAGTCTTAAACGTACAACTTATCAGGCTCAGATTTATCAGCTTTGCCTGAGAAATTAATTTGACTGAAAATAACAAAAAATTGATTTCAAACAACTTGAAATACAATGCTGTTTCCTGCTGCGCAGGCAGAACCTCTGGGTTCTACCCCTCTTCTTTTGCACTGTGGCCAGTTAAATACATCTGGAGAATGGACAAAAGGGTCAGGAATCTTTGAGCAGTCTCACCTAAAGAAAGTCACATAATTCTCCAGTCTGTAAGAAACTCCAGTATTTTATATCTCTAGGAATTCTCCGTGGGTTCAGTCCTCCCGACCCCTCCTGACACCTTTTGAGGTGCCCTGGAGCATCCTTGCCTGGCCTTCAACTGCTGTTCCAGGACAGCACTGGTCTTCTGCACATCTTGCTTCACACCAACTAATCCGCTGTGGATGTCTGGGATTCCTTAGGGCATCCCAAATGGCACAAGACCTCTGTATGTGGACAAATGAATTCAGCCTTAAATGTCTCTTCATAGGTTATGGTGGTCTAAGTAATTAGACAGTGGAATCTAGAAATGATTGAGCTCACCCCGAAGAAGACATCTAGTGGCTACTGTGCCACATTGCTCCTCAGGCTTCATTAATGGCTTTTACTAGGCATGAGATTCAGCTGCCTGAGCTTCTAGTGCCACTTGAGATGGCCTTGCACATCCTGCCTGGACTCCAGCTCATGCTGTGGATGGGTTTTCCATAGGTCTTGTGTCAGCCCCATCTAGGTGTCCTGGATACCGTACGGCATCTCAAATGCCACTAGGGAACCTACATTTAATCAAGTGAAGCCTTAGCTCTCTGAAATGGGAGCTTAGATGTCTAGCACCCACAAAACCACCTATATTTAGGTGTGTTGATCTCCCATGAATCTCAGCTATCGCGCCCTCTAATATGAACTAGAATAGAGTCCTTTCTAGTCACGATATTGGTGTCATCATTGTTGAGAACCATCATCCAGGGAATATTATACATAAGACTTATTTGAAACAGCTTCAGTTTGCAACTTGTACCGGAGTTATGTATTGTGATAAGAATTTAGTTGTGATTTTCATTGTTTCTTAAAGATGCATATAGATTGGATATACGTAATTTCAGTCCTTGACTTTGCTCTTGTAAGTTAGAATAGATTAGGTAAGAATTTTGGATGTCCATTCTTGTTTAAATGGTGATGCTACAAAGCAACAAAAAGGGGTCTTTTTACATTTGCTGACAAATTTCGGATCAACCAAATCCTGGATTGATTGGTCTCCATAAGTAATGGACATGGTTCACTGTAGCATGAGAAAATTAACCTCCTCCACAAAGTCTCCAAAAGCAACTCCTGCCTTCCTGATGTAACCTTAAGGCCCCACAGAATGGCACCACTGCCTGGCAGGTCTTTGGATGTTTCAAGATGGGGTTTTGCCTAGCAAGGAGGAGAGCCACAGACTGTGTAGCACACGCAGCCACCCCTGTTACCTGCCATCTCCACAAATTGTGACACCTGACAGCTTCTTACACAGGTGCTTTTTGACCATTAGAAATGAACGCTCGGGGAAACTGGCAGCAGCCAAGTTGTTTTGCTATGAGCGATGGTGCTGGCAAAGCTCGCTTTCTCATAGATCTGCATCCTTCCCTACGAGGATTTGCTGCTTCTACCAAGCTGTGTTGTACGGTTGACACGCTGGAGGGAGGGGATGCCATGCCATAGAGAAGGACCTGGACAGACTTGAGAGGTGGGTCTGTGTGAACCTCATGAAGTTCAACAAGGCCAAGTGCAAGGACTTGCATGTGGGTCAGGGCAATCCCAGTCCCAATACAAGCTGGGCAGAGAATGGGTAGAGAGCAGCCCTGAGGAGAAGGACTTGGGGGCGTTGGTGGATGAGAACCTGAATATGAGCCAGCAATGTGTGCTCACAGCCCAGGAAGCCAACCACATCCTGGGCTGCATCACAAGAAGCGTGGCCAGCAGGCCGAGGGAGGTGATTCTGCCCCTCTCTCTGCTCTGGTGAGACCCCACCTGGAGTACTGTGTCAAGCTCTGGGTCCCCAGCGTAAGAATCACAGAACGGTAGGGCTTGCAAGGGACCTTCAGAGATCATCTAGTGCAACCCCCTTGCCAAAGCAGGTTCCCCAAAGGGCATGGACCTGTTGGAACGGGTCCAGAGGAGCGCCACAAAGATGATCCGAGGGCTGGAGCACCTCTGTTATGAGGACAGGCTGAGAGAGTTGGGGTTGTTCAGCCTGGAGAAGAGAAGGCTCCGAGGAGACCTTATAGCAGCCTTCCAGTACCTGAAGGGGGCCTACAGGAGAGATGGAGAGGGACTCTTTATCAGGGAGTGGAGCGATAGGACGAGGAATAACGGTTTTAAACTGAAAGAGGGGAGATTTAGATTAGATATCAGGGAGAAGTTCTTTCCTGTGAGGGTGGTGAGGCACTGGAACAGGTTGCCCAGAGAAGCTGTGGATGCCCCATCCCTGGAGGTGTTCAAGGCCAGGCTGGATGAGGCTTTGAGCAGCCTGGTCTAGTGGGAGGTGTCCCTGTCCACGGCAGGGGGGCTGGAACAAGATGATCTTTAAGGTCCCTTCCAACCTGAATCGTTCCATGATTCTTCCCTGTGACAGGGAAGGTGCAAAAGCCGCCCTCACCCGGGCTGCCCCTGGACCCCGCGCAGGAGCTCAGCTCGGCTCGGCTCGGCTCGGCCCGCCCCGGCCTGGCCGGCGCCGGGTGGAAGCCGCGCCATGCCGGAAGCAGCGAGCCGCCTTCCGCTTCCCCTCTGCCCGGGAAGAGGCGGGTAGGGCCGCGGCCATGCAGGTCTCCAGCCTCAACGAGGTGAAGATCTACAGCCTGAGCGCCGGCAGGAGCCTCCCGGAGGTGAGGGAGCGGGGTGATGGGACGCGCCGCCGCTGGCCCGGCCTCGCCTGGCCTGGCCTGGCCTGGCCTGGCCTCTCCCGTGGCCGGGCCCCGGGCCGCCGGCGGCTCCTTGGCAGGAGGCTTTAAAAACGTGCAGTAGGGGTCGGGCCTGAGCCCTAGCCCGGGCCGGGGCTGCTCGCCCAGCTGCCCCTTCCCCTCCTGGTGCCGAGGGCGGGGATCGTTAACTAAAACCAGCTACCGGTCCTTCTTAAATTAAAAATGCAGTTTCAGTGCGGCCATCTCTAACTGCCGGTGTGTTATTTTACAGACCCTTAAAACCCGCGGCTTTATGAGTTTTCTGGGTGTGGGATGGTTAAACTTGCCAGGGGAAGTTTTCAAATAATCAAGAAGAAAAGAATTAATGGCCTGAATGTCTTACACTCCCAAACTGGATAAACTTTAAGCAATTGTCTTTATGGGTAACGAGCTGAAGACTGATTTATATGTTTTCTTACAGTGGCTCTCAGACAGGAAGAAAAGAGCTTTACAGAAGAAAGATGTGGGTGAGTTTTGTTGGCACAGGGTCCTCAGTAAGGCCCGGCCATACGTATACAACATGCAAGTCCTAAAGGAGACACTTTACTTGATAGACGGAAATCATGCCTAGCTTATCTCTTTAAAACTACCAAATTAAAGCTATAAATACTTACTTCAACTCCCTGTATAGCTCTATGTGAACGGAATATTACCAGTATTGTTTGAAATTTCAAACCTTAAACATTGGGGCTGTAGATTGTACAGAAACATGATGTATAGGAAACATGATGTTGTATAGGAAACTCAACCAACAAAAAAATGCACAAAGTTAACAGGAGGATAGAATGCATCATGCATCTTAGTTGTGTAACATGTGTAATAAATATTTGCTACTACATTATATAATAATTTGTTACAGAGTTACCTCAGAACAGACATTAATTGTGCATGGAGGTCACCTGCTTCTCAGGGTTAACAGGCTGTATTCATCTGCTTATAACATGTTAATTATCCTTAAAAGATCTTTATACTTCAACAGATCTTAAAAGATACTCCCTATGTTTAATCAACTCAAGATGCTTCCATAAGAAACCATTACAGTTCTTTGGACTGATACAACTGTGCTACCTTTACAAATTTTTTTTTTTTTCTTTATAGATATCCGCAGAAGAATTGAACTTATTCAAGACTTTGAAATGCCCACGGTTAGCACAAAGATTAAGGTATCAAGAGATGGACAGTATATTATGGCAGTTGGTGAGTTAACAAAGTGTCTACCTGTAGCAGAGGCCAAAAAGTGTTACAAAATTTCAGTTGCAGAATGACTTAGTATGTCAGGTAGAATTGATAAGAGTTCATTTTTAAATGAACAGAGTTTTGGAAGCTTACTGTTAAGATGTGTTAAATGCGGCTGTGTTGGTAGTGGTATTGTGAAAAACTTCTTTTTAGAATACAGATGTTCTTAAAATCATAGAATGGTCTGAGTTGGAAAGGACCTTTGAAGATCATCTAGTCCAGCCCCTCTGCCATCAAGGCTTTAT
Source organism: Stercorarius parasiticus (assembly GCA_013396915.1). Taxonomy (NCBI): domain Eukaryota; kingdom Metazoa; phylum Chordata; class Aves; order Charadriiformes; family Stercorariidae; genus Stercorarius; species Stercorarius parasiticus. Next base: position 337,557 of record VWZL01004836.1, read on the forward strand.
AATGCAATTAAAAACTAAACTGTTTATACTAGAGTTAAAAACTAAGTTCTTAATTATTTTTATTGTATGCGTGTAAATTTGCTTTAAATAACTTCTGAACATTGTTGTTTGAGTATAGTTTTGAAGGATGGGGGATAATGCTACATTTTGTAACTGTAAAAGCAGGATCCAAACATGAATACTTTAGTAGATGTTAACAGCGTAAGGAGACTTGGTCTTTCAGACTTACTGGAAGGCATTATTAAATGTATCTGGTAATCAGAAGAACCTACATACGAGCAGGGTGCTTTCAGGTACCAAAGACAATAAACAGGCCATAAGGTTGTGTTACTAAGAGGCATGTTTTTCCAGTCACAGAGACTCTGGTAAGATCAGAATGCTTATAGTTGAAATACAGTAAAGCCTGTGTATGTAAGACATTATATTTAAAAAACCAAAACAAAACAAGCTTTAATATTATATTTTTTATTTTTTATCTTTTAAAAATATTTTTACTTTTATCTTGTAATTTTTTAATTAAATGTTAAATTGTTCTTTCAGGAACTTACAAGCCAAGGATACGCTGTTTTGATACCTATCAGTTATCCCAGAAATTTGAAAGATGTTTAGATTCTGAAGGTTAGTATAAGCTGTAGCTGTTAGTACAAGATATCTTTCCTATGTAATTCAGATTGGACTCAAGTAGAAATTTCCTTCCCTATGCTGGGGGGCAGAAGGAGGAACATGAGAATCTAGAGTAAAACATCACCTTGTCTTTCTCTCTGTAGTTTTACCTTCTCCTCCTTGAAAGTTCTTTCCTCTCTTGGAGCAGTGTGAAGAGTGTAAGATTTACCTTGATCCAGTAAGTGCGAGGCTCAGAGAGTGAATGTGGCTGAAGGCTGTACTTTGTTTGGGGAATGTGATGCAGGTACAATGGCTGGGCAGTGGTCAGTTCTCCCTTCTTTCTTCTGTGAAGCAGTACAGGAGGTGAATGCACGGTGGTTCTACCATTGTTACTGAAATGTGTTATTACAGTTTCTCCTCTGGAGCCCAAGCTCAGGAGGTGAGTTACAGGGTAAAGAGAATTCCCTGAGACTGAATTTGTTTGTTTTTGTTTTGGAAGCAAGATGCTTAGGGATAGATGGTAGCATGGCCAAGGCCCTAATTACGCCTTCTTTGTTTCAAATTTGGAGGGAAAACAACTATGGTGAGGAAAGCAAGGAGCCACCTAGACAATGGGAAAGGGAAAATCTGCTGGCAATTAGACTAGGGGAAGTGGTCAGAGCTGCTGTGGCTCTGAGTTTTAGGGTGCATGGATTTGGGGAATGGTGGTTTGGTTTTTTTAGTTTGTTTTTTGTTAGAAGAGTGGGATGTTAGAAGACCAATGGCTGAAAACTGGGATACAGGAGTCACCAAAGCAATGAGGGGATGAGCACAGAGTAGCAGAAGTTGTAAATCATTACGGAAGAATGAAACTGGTCTGTGATGTGTGTGAAAGTGATGTGAAAAATAAAAATTGACAACTACTAAATCAGGTCAGGAGAAGGGGAGTAGCACATGGTGCTGTTTCTTTACCCTGTGCCTCAGGACTCCAAGGAGTCACGTAGGATGAAGGGACAGTGCTGCAACATAGGAAGAGGGGAGGTGGTAGGGGCAGGGGGTCAGAGAGGCTGGGGAGAGGAAGGTATGGCAAGAGTGAGACCCGCTTTAGAAGAGTAGGAGTCATTGTAATAGTAAATGCTTGCTGGTAATTAGAGCTTAAAGTACATGGGTTTTTTTTGACCTGGCATCTTGCTAGACTACGGAAGTATGTTTAATTTGAAATGTATCATAGAGTCACTTCAGGTAACTTTAAATGAGCTACCTCATTTAAAGGAACCAATTTAGCTGAAGCAGCTACTCCCTAATGTTCCCAACCCATCTCATATAAAACTAGGCAAAGCTCAATACGTTGCAGTGTTCAGCATGGATAGTAGCTTTCAAATTTGTGATTTTTTTTTTTTTTTGAGCCTTAAAACTTCTTCCGTGGAAGTGCTGACCCCTTATAAGGATCGCATGTGCAGGTTTGTGTGTAGTATGTCCAAACTCACATTATTTTATGTCATCTTTGACGGTTTACCAAAGATCCATGGACCACACACTCACTGAAAACTATTTGATTAGACCTTCCCCGAGCCAATAAATACATGGTTGAACACTGCGTTTAGGAACGTGTCAAGTATACAAGATGATAAAAAGATTACAAGATGCTTCATATGTTTCTAAAGTTTTAGAAAACTACTTACTATTTTGCAAATAAAGTTACATAATTAAAGATTTTATCACAAAGCCTGTATTATGCACTGACACCTGTGGGGAATACTTACATGACTAAAGGTTAGCATGAACGTAAATGTTTTCAGGATTTATGCCAATGTTTGCAAATAAATTTGCTTACTTAGTTGACTTAAAATTCTCTTGCTCTCTCCTCTAGTGGTTACGTTTGAGATTTTATCAGATGATTACTCAAAGGTATGTTTAATGTTTTCAATGTATAAATGAAAAAATCATTTAATATGTATATTAAAATGCATTTTCATATATAGTAAAGGCAGTCAATCAAAACAACTTTTGGAACAGAAATCTTTTTTCTAAAGAAGCAAACAAGATAAACATTTTTTGTACCTTCAAAATGTTTTTTGTTTTCTTTGTCTCTTTGTATTATAATTTGCCTTACCACTTTTAAAGTCTTTTGCCTGTAGTAGAGAAAAACTTCAAATAATGATCTATTCTATAAACAAAATAATATGAAAAATGGGATTAGTTATTCTTTCTAGGATAACATTTAGTCACAGTCCCTTGTGTTAAGTGATAACACAGATACACCTTTTTCTTTTTCATAGCCTGATTTGTCACCGTTGTTTTAGCCATGATGATTCTAAGCGTATCAATGAGGCAAAAGTAGTGGAGAGAAGTAATTTTTTTTATTATTTTATTTTTTCTTATGAAGTGCTGTACGTGGAGGAAACGGTTAGGTTTCCGCCATCAGCTGGGCTGACCATCAGCCCTTTTTCAGGCCCAGTACAGTTACTGCATCTAATTCTGTTTAACATGTGGCTGTTTTCTTCAGCTGCAGCAGTTGGTGTAATAATAGATGTTACCTCTTTCTGTAAACTTTGCTGATTCATCAAGGTATTAAATAAGAAATTTAAGCATATAATTTTCCTGATTTCATTAGGACACACGTGGGTTGTTGGTGGTTTTTTTTTAGTTAAATGTTTATTTTAATACTTTTTTTCTGAGAAGAGACATTAGCATTTCTGGTACAGGTTTGTTTGAATAAATATTTCTATTTGATCAGAGACGTTATCATCTAGCCTTCTAGCTTTAGTCCTTTCAAAACTTTTCCCCTGTGAAATTTCTGAGAATGTGCATGAATTCAAATCGCAGAAGGTGGTGACTGATGCAGTACAGTACCCTCCCACTTGTCTGTCTGGGGGAGAATGTTTCTGGTTGTACTAACCAGTTATTTGGGAGACTGACAAACGTTGTGTTCACAAATAAATTTCTGACTGGTTACAAACAGTAAGGCTTGTGTGTGTTTTCAACTGAAATTTCAGACTGAAGCCCTACTTTCACAATTTAATGCAGCCTCATTTTCAGTTTTATTTTCCTAAAACTTACCAAATCATTAGAAAGAAAATTAATTTCATGTAGCTGCCATAATGTTTTGAACATGTTAGAAAGAGGGAACAGTATTTGAGAAATTACACTTGAAATGCTTAGAGGCATAAAAATGTTGATTGGAAAGGGGACCTTCAGTCGTCATTTAATGCTTGAACAGGACTGTCAAAAATTGCAAGCATGGAGGTTCCACAAATTCACTGAATAAATTGTTGCAATACTGCACTACCTCATTGTAAAGAATATTTCCTTCCTGTCCCACCTGCCCAGGAAAATCTGAAATTTTCACTGTTGCTACTGCAAAGAGTTTGACTCTTGTCATTTTTGTAACTGCACTTCAGTTGCTGGCTGCTATTAGGTTGTCCTGCAGGGTGCTGTTTGCCTGACAAAACAAGCTGAGATTCACCCAACCTTTCTTTGTACATTTTTTGTTCTGCCCCTTGTCTGTCTTGGTAGCCCTCTTGATGCTCTCAACATCCCTCTTGAACTGGCGGGCCCAACACTAGACACACTGCTGCACGCTTTAGTAGCGCAGTGAAAATAGCTTCTCCCCAGTCTGCTCCTGCTGTCCTCTTAAGGTCACAGAATGGTAGGGGTGGGAAGGGACTTTTGGAGATCATCTAGTCCAACCCCCCTGCCAAAGCAGGGTCACCCAGAGCAGGCTGGACAGGAGCACATCCAGGTGGGTTTTGAATATCTCCAGAGAAGGAGACTCCCCAGCTTCTCTGGGCAGCCTGTTCCAGTGCTCTGTCACCCTCAAAGAAGTTTTTCCGTGTGTTGACGTGGAATTTCCTGTGTTCCAGCTTGTGCCGCTTTTTGAGGCTTTGCATTTTCACAGTGATAGCATGTTGTTGGCTTTCATTCGTATTTGTATCTGTAAGGCCAGTTACACTTCTGTGCTGTCCTAAATTTTAGACTTAAAAGATTCAGACTTAGAAGAGAGTGGTATCTTTTTTTCCATAGCCATTTGCAGAGAGACACGTATTTCTGCTTAGTATTTTTGCCACACTCTGGTGGCTGTGCTTTTGCTACCCTGAGGCTGTAGTTCTCTGGTAGCGACCAAAATTAATTTAGTATGAAGGAAAGACAAATGTGATTTACAGGGAGATGTATCCACTGCTAATGAAAGAGAACACAAGTATCATAGAATCATAGAATGGTTGGGGTTGGGAGGGACCTTAAAGATCATCTAGTTCCAACACCCCTGCCATGGACAGGGACACCTCCCACTAGACCAAGCTGCTCAAAGCCCCACCCAGCCTGGCCTTGAACACTTCCAGGGATGGGACATCCACAGCTTCTCTGGGCAACCTGTTCCAGTGCCTCACCATCCTCATAATGAAAAATTTCTTCCTAATATCAATCTCAATCCACCCTCTTCCAGTTTGAAGCCATTACCCCTCATCCTATCACTACATGCCCTTGTAAAAAGGCCCTCTCCAGCTTTCTTGTCTTCAAGTCCAGTATTGTAGAATTTTTTTTTTAGAATAGAAAATTATTAGAGCTAAGGCAGTCATTAGCAGAATATTTCGTTGCTTTTGGCAGCTATCAAAAACTTTCTAAAGTCTTTTTGGAGGTAGAGTGGGTGAGAAGAAAATTCACTTTTCTCACTGAAAGCAAACTGCATCTTCTTTATTCCTGGTAACGTGTTCTCGATGGCTTGCTGGTAGTGAACTGAAATAATGTGATACTGATATTTTTAAATTAAATATGGTTTAATTTTGTACCCTTCTCATAGTTTATGTAGCTTCTGTGCTGCATGAAGATGCAGACATTCCTTCTTTTGCAATGATGACAGAGAAAAGATGTGATCTGGGCATTGTTTCAGACAAGTAAAGAGCTTTGCTTGTTGTAAACTTCCAGTAGAAAGCATAAAGGCATTAGGCACACAAAGGATTGATTGGGATGTATATGAAAAACATTGTTGTATAACATCAACGGTGCAGCTGCATCTGTAATCTCAAAATTGTAGTTACGCTTATGAAAGATGTTACTCGGTCTGGGACCAAGATGAGCAAGTCCCTGAATAAAAGTTGAAACACTGGGGTTTCTCATGTCAGAAAAAGCATAAGTAAGGGGTGACTTAATGATAAATAGGCATGAAGTACTAGCCCGGGTCTGTACTTTCTCCATGTCTCATAAGGGAAGAATATACAGATATATAAATAAAGATGACAGATTAAAAATAACTTTTGTACCTCACCTTTCCTCAGTTTCTCATCCTTATTTGAGTTGCTAATGTAGTCCAGCAGTAGGAAATTTAAAATCATCATTATCTACTACTTTTAGAAGATGCATGGACTATACATATTCTAAAATAAACTAGCACTTCTCTAATCTAAGCTAAATAGGGATGAAGCTCAGAGTCGAGACTCAGCCTGTGATTGTGCATCTCGTTTAATTGTTGGCATGAGTTTGGGCCAGGCCAACTGTTCCTCCATCAGACAGTGCCTGGGTAGGGCTTGAGATACAGCATGAGTATAACGGATGGTGTGGATGATGCTGTCTCTGTTTGAAATGGGGAGAATTCCTTCATATGGACGTGAGTTGTGCCATTTTAACTTGCCATCAGGGGCAGGTCCTGGCTTATTTTATTTACTAGACTAGATGTAGCCTTCTAGTAACGCCTTCCTGTGGGCTCTTCCAAGACTGAGATGTTTGTCCAAGTTTCAGAAAGAAACAATGTGCTGCTTCAGTTGGCAAAGAACAAAAAAAATGCACTAAGGTCGTTGGGGTCGTTTACTGGAACGCTGTCACGCATCAGGATGTGTTTAGTACCTGTGAACATCTTGGTGTCTGCGTGGCATTGTACCTGGAAGAAATTATTAACTCTGGTGTCTGAAAGAAGTACAGATACTAATTTTAGTGCAGCATAACACTGAGGTGACAATGCTGCTTCTGGTTGCAGAGTCACTTTCAGGGTATCGCATATACTTTCATGAATATACATTTAATCTTTATTAATAAAGCTTTTTGTTGTGGCTAGTGAGAGTGATGAAGCACTAGTTGATTCTATCATTTTAATCAAAATGGTTTAAATGAGTTGTGATAAACCTGTGTAAGCTTGGAAAAAAAATAAATCACTGGAGTCTGTGCTGTAAGACAAGTTGAGGAGATTGTCATCTGCTTCTCTCTGTTTCAGTGCTTTCTATTTTATTTTCAGATTGTCTTCTTGCAGTGTGGTAGGTTTGTGGAGTTTCATTCGCAACATGGCCATTACTACAAGACAAGAATACCAAAATTTGGTAGAGATTTCTCTTATCACTATCCATCATGTGACCTGTATTTTGTAGGAGCAAGGTACTGATTAAGCGGATTATATTGTTTCGCTTTTGTTAGCAATGTTTTCCAAAGATAAAATTAATATTAAAATACCAGAAATGTTAAAAGTTGGAAGAAGTGGCAATTCCTTAGAAGTTAATAATGTAGACTGACAAAGTGGAAAATGTGGGAAGACTAAGATTAATTCAGTTTCCGTACTGTTTTAAGACTTTTTTTCTTCGATTCTAAAACCAGGTACATTATGTATTTGCAGATTTGTTATAAAAATTGCAATTCAGTATATTGTCTTAAAAAGTGATTAGCATCTAAGGAAGGAAAATCAACTTTTCCTGTCCTGGTTGGTGTTTTGTTGCTGTTAAAGCATGAGTCAAATCACATAATTATTTGAGTTTGTGAGAATACATAGTGAAAATAAAATGAGGTCTTTACGGTTTCAAATAAAATAAGCAGCAATTCAAGATGTAATGTAAATCATAGGAAATGAAAAGATTTTAAGAAAGGAATTAATGCATCTTTTCCCTGGAAAAAGAAGAATTGGTAGGATATTACAGTGTAATGAATATCTTTGGTGAACATGCACATTTTTCTCTGTATTTTTCACACTGAAGGATAGATGTGTCTTATATTTCAGAATGTAAAGTCTGAAAATTGTGCATTTGGTAAAATTAGGCTGTCAGCAAGAATCTTTATAACTCCTCCTAACTTATAACAGTATTTTCAGTATTCGTAAAAGAAGAGTAATTTTGGATTTTTCCTTTGTAGTTCTGAAGTATACAGGCTAAATCTGGAACAAGGAAGGTTTCTCAACTCCCTGCAAACCGATGCCTCGTAAGTAATCTGTAATGCGTGGCATCTATCTGTCTTCTTTCCACCAGGTGGAAGCAAACTACTAGAATGCTCACCACCAGTACTGTCTCTGAATACTGCCCAAATGTATTGTAGAGTTGAAAAGGAACATATGCTGAGCATGAGCCTCATTTTATTTTATGTTCTGTAATTCTTCGTTCTAGTTTTTGTGCTTTAATTGAGTTTTCTTTTGTGGATATTCTAAAATTGCTTAATATAGACTTGTAATAGGTATTATATAAGTTGATCTTAAGAGCATTTCATTAAAACTTTGCCATTATTGCTCAATTTAGCCATCATATAGAGATCTACCCACAGGGTATGTACTTTCCCAGACATGTCTTTGTCCTTCTGCTCTTGGAGTAGCCCAAAGAGAATTTTTATATCTCCAGCATTTGTCAGATTCTTTTGAAAACCCTACCAGAGCAGGATCTGGGCTTCTTTCATGTGGGGAGAGGCAGATGAGAAAAACAGACTTGGCTAGATAAAGTGGCTAGTTGGTGGGCAACAGCTGGTGTTCAGTGGGTAGGATAGCTTAATGGACGAAGCAATATTTGGGAAGGCACAATACAGAAACTGAGCAGCAGAAAAAAAAAAAGATGGGAAAATCCATGAGTAAGAGACCTAACCAGGAGTAAGAGACCTAAGGGTGTAGTGTAAAATCTGAATTAGAGAGATGAGACTTGAAGTTGTGTGAATGTTGTGAAGTGGGGGAGTTGGATGAGTTACTGAATTAGAGATGGGGAGATTTGCATGGAAGAAGTTGGAAAGTGCCGGGATGAATGGTGTGAAGAGAAATATTTGTACTTTGGAAGAGTTGTTGGAGAAATACAGGGCTCTTAGGTGCCCTGTTGAGAAATAAAGTACTTGGGTGAGGGAAAGGAAGACAGGCCATTCATCAGAATATGCTGGAGATGTAAGCTTCAGAACGTAAGTAATCGGGAAGACCTTTTGGCGTAATTGAGTGGTTTAAGAATATAGTGGAGCAGAGCGATATGGCAGGGCTTGGTGGTAGGTGGCGGATATGGGCAGAGAAACACAGAATCATTCAGGTTGGAAAGAACCTCAGAGCCTATCCTCCTGCTGAAGGCATGGTCACACTGAATTCAGATGAATTTTCCCAGAGGGTCTTGAAAACTCCAAGGATGGAAATTCCACAGCCTCTATGGGCAACCCGTTCTAGTGCTTAATTATACTCATAGTGTAAAAATATTATCCTTGCATACAGTTGGAACCTTACCTGTTTCAAGTAATCAGCACTGTCTCTGATGACTCCAAATTCTTGGTAAGCTCCTCTTAAGTATGGGAAGCAGTTGTTAGTTGGCCATCCCTCCCTCCCTCCAGCTCTTGCTTTTCCCAGCTGAGCAATAGTATACATGATTACAGAAATCTTTTGTGAATCTTGTTCATGTGTTAAATTATTCTGAGGTCATTAAACTTGCTCCTTTTTCTGTTTTAGAGAGAGTAATGCCTGTGACATAAATCCTGTACACTTCTTGTTTGCTATGGGAACAGCTGAGGTAAATGTTTGCATTCCTTTTATAAAACGGGCAGTAGTGTTTGTTTCTTTTTCATGTAAGTTTGCATGAGGATAAGAAGAAATCATGACAGGAACCTAGTTAATTAATTTGATCTCGTTTGCTATATTAAGTATAGATCTGTTAAACAAAATGACTTTTTAGAGTATAGTGCAGATGTAATTTCTGAGCTACCTTGGTTGCTGAGATGCTTGAGATTTTGGAAATAGGAGAGAACATAATGTTATGTTGCTTTACAGTATAGCCATCTGTAGAAATTAACTAGCACGTGAACCCCATTAATCTTCAGAAATTTTGTGTTAATGGTTTTGATTCAGATCACGTTTTTTAAAAATATAAATGAAATGTGTGGAGCTTGTATGCCATTATTAGAACAACTCATGTCAACCTAGGAAATTTGATTAATTATTCATAGACTAAGTAATTCATAATTTTATTTAAACATTTTCAGAATACCAGACATCTGTTGCATAAGCTCGAAATGTATTTTCTAAATTGTTTAGGGTAAAGTGGAATGCTGGGATCCGAGAACTAGAAATCGCGTTGGGCTGTTGGACTGTGCTTTAAGCAGTGTGACAGCAGACACAGAGTGAGTAAAGGCTACCTTTCCGAAGTGTGTTCTTCTGTTTTTTTTGGAAGTTTTGCTTTTAGAAACAAATCCCACTTTGTGTTAAAATGAGCTGCCCATGGTTGTCTCTTCTCATTGCTAGTGTGAATAAAGGGTTCTCTTAGTCATAAATGGAGTCTCTTAATTATTTATATGAGTAGTAGTGTCTAATTTTCTATACAACCATAAGTTGTGAATGTAAACAATACAGCTTTTTGAAGTAGAATTTCTGTGTCATATCTGTAAATTAATTTACATTCATTATCTTAGCTATTTTTAAGATTGAAAAAAATACTTGCAGCCTTTATTGAAAGACTGTCTAACTGTAAGCATTGTGCTTTGCAGGATAGATGGTTTACCATCCGTTTCAGCACTGAAATTTGATGGAGCTTTGAATATGGCTGTTGGAACATCTACTGGGCAGGTAGACTTAACTGCATCTACAGCAGTTCTTAGGAGATCCTGTTCTTGCAGTTGCCAGTCCAGGTCTATCATACATTGAGTGCGCTTATTGTAATGTCAATATATATTAATAAAAGCATTTATAAGAGCATAAATTACATGTATAGATTTAAGCTGCAAATTAATTTTCTCAAATGGTCATGCTCTTCAGAATACTGTAGGGACCACTTAAAATCATCACAACCTACATACGTATAACTTCAAAGAGTCAAGTATGTGGGGAAGTTGTTGCTTTTTGAGACTGAATCAGTACTATCTCAATGCAACATATATGGTATCCCGTATCTTGATGGTGACTAACAAAGCAGAAGCGATTGTCTCTCAACTATTGTTCTTACTGCGTTATCTTTCTGTAAGGGATCATTTAGATTCATTTATTCATTGTTACCATCATATTTGTTAAGTGGAGTATGGGGATTTTTTTCTGCCTTTGTCAGTCTTTTGCTGGATTTAGAAAACTGTAGCTTGTTCAAGAGCAGATAGGTATGTTAGAGTTGTATTTATGATAATGTTAATATACATGTCAGGCAAGTTTTATTGGAGATCATATTTTTTATTAAACTGATAATGTTTTTTCTCAAAATTATTACTATTCATACTTTGTGTGTGAAAGATGTAAGGTCTTTTTCAAGTTCCATAGGAAACTTTGGAGACAGGGCCTGTAGTCTCTACTTTCCTTAAAATAGAAAATTACATTCTCTGGTGTTCCACTGAGTGAAAGTGATACTCACTGAATGTGGAAGGGAGTCTGGAAATTTAAATCTTGTAAGAACAACACAAGAATCTGGAAGTGAAATATTAGCAATTAAGAAATACTAAAAGCCTTGAAAATGGTTCAGTTTTTCAATGGAAATTAAAAAGACTTTAGAAAGATGGCGAGCTCTTAAATTTCCTCTTAATTTTTCTAGACTGAAGCATTCTGAGGTTAAAATATATTGCCAGAATAAACTGGGCTCATTTAATAAGCTGGTTTCAGAATTTAAATTGATTTATTTTACATAAATCCTGTCCGTGTATTTAAGTAAAAAAATCTCAAGTTTAGTTTAACCTTTAGTGAAGATCTGGTGTGCGTGACTTCCTCGTGATCTTACAATATTGTAAGTTTAATGTGTCTCTTATTCTTCAAGGTTTTATTATATGATCTCCGGTCTAGTAATCCATTAATAGTCAAAGATCACCACTATGGCTTGCCTATTAAGTCAATTCAGTTTCAGCATCAGTTGGATTTAATTATCTCTGCAGATTGTCGAATCATAAAAATGTGGAACAAAGATACGGTAAGTGTTTTTATGTTGCTGCCTTCAAAATTTTTAATTTTTTTTTTTTTTTTTCATGCAGTTTGAATAATAAAGCTGAAATTCAGTGTAGGAAGTTGGGTTTTTAATGTATCCTAATTTACATAGCATTTTGTCCTGTCTGACTAAATAAACCAACACCTGGGAAGGTATTCAACAGCCTGTCAGGTATAAAGGTACAGTTTTAGGTATTTTTTTGGCTGTTTGTACATGTCTGCTTAAGATGCTTCTTCTAGTAGAAGGATTTAAACGTAAAAAATAGTATCTTAGTCATTGCCTTGCTTTGTGTATTTCTCACAGTGTGCTTGAACACATCCAGTTATGGTGTTTCATAAGAACAAACACGGTCATTCCATCTCCTTGCTCAAAGAAGTGCTAACTTCAGAGGTAGATCAGTTAGTTTATGATGTATTAAATTTGGATACTGCTTATTTTCACAGAAAGCTGTTTGTATACTGAAGCAGATACAATGCCTAGATCCAAATACCAATGTGTATTATGCTGTGTTAATGGATTACGTTGCAATAGGCAGCATCTTTATCCCTGCCTTTTGTACCTCTTAAGTGAAGTTGGAATCTCTAATTTTCACAAGACTTGCTTTCATTATATTGTGCTGTTCTTATCTTTCTGTCAATGCAGCTTGCACAAAGTATGTTACTCCATAGATTCATAGGAATACTACTGTAGCTTGGTTTGATTTGAGGGGCTATGTTTAGTCATTGTATTCCTTCCAAAAAACATGCTCCGCCTATGCTTTTCTAGCTTTAGAATGAAACATATCGAGAGCCGTTACAGTAGTTTAGAGGCGCTTTTTTCTGACTATTTCAGGCAGTCATTTCTCTATTGTTGTGCTTCTTCATGAACTTTCAACAGCCTCTTTTATTTTTTTTTCTGTGATCACAAGCAGTTTTTGGGAAGCTCCTCTGCAGTTACTTTTTATTGTTTAAAAGAGCAAATAAATTATTGGTTATTATTTAAAACATCTGCAGTGGCCTCTCAAATAATTTTTCCTAGGTATACACATTTCCCTCATTGAGAATGAAAGACTGTAAGGTTTGTCAGGTGGCCTTCGCAGTGGGAAAAGGGAGGGTTTCTTACTGCTGGAAGGCAAAGATAGCTTTGGACTCTTTCCTAGAGTATGTTCCAGCTGGCTCCACCTCTCCCAGATGTTGGTTCCTGACTATCTCTGGCTGGGAACCAACTGCAGAGGCAGACTGTGGGGTGGAGAGCATATGGCTTTGATACCAGAATAGCCCCATGCTGAGACGTGCCTTGGGGTGGGGAGCGTGAGGCTTTTGTCTGCTAAGAGCCGGGGTGGGGGAGGACTCCTATTAATCATCGGGGAGAGACCAGAGGTGGGTGGGGTAACAGCATGTAACTGGGAGGGAAAGGAAGGGCCCAGAAAGGTAGGTGGGATTGCTGCAGGGAAAGAAAAAAGAGGAATAGGATCAAAATTTGCACTGTTCCTGTCCCTCATTTAGAACCGTGTAGGCATGTACTCTCATGCTTCGGATTCTGTGGCCCAGTTCTTAGAGACTCTTCCTTTGCTGGCTCTCTTGTGTGTTGGCTTATAAGAGCACCTGTATTTTGTCTGGGTTTTTCAGACTCTGTTCCAATTCTTATTTTTTTTGGAGAATGTTGTTTCCTGCTTTTGCCTTTTTCTTAAATAACCTTTATAACTTCAAATCTGATCTAAGCTAGATACCACTGGATGCTTTTACTACTTTTATTTTGTATTTAGACCTCTTTTTAATACTGAGTTTATAAATTACAGATAAAGTGCTGAGCTGTATTTCATTTTATGTAGGCATGAGCAGGGTGGAGGAACCAAGCTCCAGAACTGAATTCTACTCCAAGTCCATCATTTCAGCTCATGATACTAAAATAAAATTATTTAAAACAACCCCATTCAGACTTGAACAAAAGGAGGGTTGCGCTGGCAATGTGCCAGGAACTTAACGGACCTCACTGCCCACCTTGTGCATAAAGTAAAATAAAGCAGATCTGACACACGTATTTTCAACACGGAAGTGTGAGCTGAGAAATTCAAAGTGCCACTGTGCCTTGCTGTGTCTTCAGTAACCAGTAGGCTACACTTCCTTGTAGGAGATCGGATCAGAGACAAAATACAATACTGAGTTCCTTGTGTTATGTTCAGATACTTTAGTAACATTTTATTGTTTTGCAAAATCTGTTCCATCTTTATTCTGTCATATTTCTTAGCTTCTATAACACCTATTCTTCATATTTAGATTTACTAGATTTATTTATATTGTTTGGAATTCTTTATTAATCTATTTTCTTGTACAATTCCAGGGGAAGATATTTACTTCAATGGAGCCAGAATATGGTATCAATGATGTCTGCCTGTATCCAAATTCAGGTACGTTAGATATATTAGTGTCTTCATAAGTTCAAAAGGGAAAGCTTGTGTTAACCCAAGCTGCGGTCTTTTTTTCTGTTGAGGTGATAAGAATTAGGTCCAGTTTTCCTCCTTATGACAGTTAGGAAAAAATGGTTACTTGTCAGTTAGTGTCATTGTTTCCTCTGCATCTGTATTAAATCGGAGCCTCTTTGCAGCTAGGAGCTGCTGTGCTGTCTATTGGGTGATTGACCTCTTTTGCCCTTTCAAATATCTGAAGTGTTTTGTTTCATAAGAATAGGAATTTTGGCCTTTTGTCTTGGCTAAGTCCCAGATAAGTCAGAGCTTGCTTTCTAGAGCTAGGAAAAATCTCTTTACAGCAAGTTTACAAATTTTTACAAGCGTTTACAACTTTTTGATCTTTCCTCATATTAGATATTGCACTTATTGTGCCCTCCCTGAAAATGATTTCTTCGGTTTTAAGTGTACATTCTTAAGTGCATAGATTTGCATGCTTTTTGTGACTCTTCTCAGAATTGCTGTCTCTCATAACATTATGTTAGAGGTCAAAACTGAGGGTCCCTTTTAACCAAAGTATCCAGATCCTACCTTATGAGTAAAAGTACTTTACAAAATGTTGATTGTATGTGCACATGTGCTTTGGTTGTACTTCAGATTGCAACTGGCCTTAATTTTCCCTGCTTGATCTGAGTTGCTTAGTTCTTATCTACTATGTGACACCTACTTCCTTTTTAGAAAGTACTCAAAAAGATGAAATAAAAATTAGGGCCACTAGGATGTCAGAGGACAAAATTCTTGATACAGAGAATGCCTGTGTTGCAAACTCTGCTATTACCTTAATTTTAGAGAAAGGTAGGAGCAAAGACAGAGCGACTTGGACTTTGATTCATATTAGCAGCTCAAATTCAAGATTGTAGATAAGTGAGTTTGAGATCTCTAACGAGTTACAACTTATCTTGTCTTTTCTGCCAACTTCAGTTGAGAATGTGGTTTGTTTTTTTTTTTTTTGGTAAGATGAGCACTTAAAATACTGATCCCTGCTGAGACGGTGGGCATTTTTGATCTTATGCAGCAGCAGAACTGTAATGATCTGCAGGACCTTGCTGATGAAGATATTAACTTGCTTCCATGCTGCTCAGGTTTAGCCCCCTCTGAAACAGAGTGGTGTTTCACTACTTAGGAATTGGGCTAGGTTTTTCTGAGCCCTCAAAAAGGCATCAATATAATTTTTATTTGTGTTCCATATATTCATTTTTCACAGATCAAAGTGCCAGAAATAATGTAAAGCAAAGAATTGAAGCCTGCCAACACAGGGACTTTATGGCATGGTGCTGAGGGTACATCTTGTGTGCCCTTGTTGTATGTATGAGTTCATTTGGGTGTATTTGAGAATAACTATGTGGTAAAAGTGTGGACCGTGCAACATGGAAGTAGAAAAACCTGGTCTTCTCTCATCCAGTAGTGACTACGGAGAGAGGTCATTGGAGTGAATTATCTTTTGCATTTCATCCAGGTTTCACCTTTGAGTTCACTGATTTTATCCAAAAGAGAACCCAGGAGTGAATGAACATCCATGCAGCGTTCATAATGAAGGGCTCAAGACAGGGAGTAAAACAAGTTATTTGACAGTGTAAAATCTTAGTGTAATTTAGGTTGGAAGAGACCTCTGGGGGTCATATATTTCCTACTCAAAGCAGGGAAAACCTTCAAGTTAGACCTAACTTCAAATCTGATCAGGTTGCTCAGGTCATAACCAGTCAAGTTTGAATGCCTACAAGGATGGATGTTACTCGACTATGGACTCTCTGTAGCCTCTGTGGTATGTAGACATGCCTCAGATGCTTCTGCAGAAATTATTTTCATGAGGCTCTGCCGGAAGAATTTTGTAGCACAAAGAATTGAATGCACACATCTCCCTAATGTTGCTTATTGGACATTACTTTTTCATGTGTCTGTGATCTAGATCCAAGTCAGTGATCAAGACTGTGCATTCCAGTCCTGTGTCCTGTGTCTCCTCCTTAAGTCAGTTCTGCTTTTCTTGTTGTTCTTGGTTTGACCATGTCTGTAGGGGGCAGGTTATGTCTTTTGTTAAGAACTGTTGTGGGATGAAAACTAGGTTGTATTTTATAATCATATGGAGGCAGAGGAGGGAAAACTAGAACTTGTTGCAGTGAATATTAAGAGACTTAAGGTAAGAGGTGGTGCATTACGTGTTTGTCATAAATACTGTTGCTCCAGAATTTAAGATGCCTAGCACGACCTCATGCTCATTCAGAATTTAAAGAATAATAATGATTGAATATCTGAAAAGAAAGAAATACTTCCAGTGATATGAACTTGCAGTTGTAGAAAGCTGGACATACAATATCAATTAGGTACCAGGATGGCTGTGGCTTAGCGCTCTCATTGGTGCCCCAGCATTCTCAGAGCATCGCTGGATGGATGTTGGTGGAGCCAGTGTGGCACAGGAAGCTCAAGCTTTTGCCTAGCTTGTGCCTAGCTTGTGTTTTAACACTTTCTATGAAACTGCTGCTCAGAAAGACCATACCCTAATCTCACCCTTATGCTCTTATGTTCACTTAAAACAGCTTTGCAGTTCATCATTGCAAAGAACAAAATGCTTCCATGTTTTATTTCACTGATGTGGATCAAAATTCAGAATTTGTTTCATTAGAAACACGTTCATGTTTTGTTTCAAATTGAAGAGAACAATTTCAGAAATGTCATGAACTGGAAGTCATTGAATCTATATTTAGAATGCTTTTGTTTTGGGAAAATTGATATCTAGTATGTCTACACATTTTACTTTTCCATTTTTTATTTATAATTTTATTACAATAGTTGTAATAATCAAGTTTTGTTTTAAAACCACAGAAGGTAGCTGCTACTTTGGATTAGTTGCACCCCTTTTTTACATCAAAATACCTGCTGCATGTGCAGTAATGAAATAGTTTTAACACTGTATTGTCATAATTATTAAAAAAAAATAAAAAAAGAATTGGAAAAGTGAAATTACATTGTGACGTAAAACATTCTGAAATATTTATGGTAAACTGTGGATCAGTATAATATGAATTACTCTTTTTCAATAGTATTTTTTGTTGTAGTTGTGTGTTTTTAATTTAATTATTTTGTCAGCAGCTTCAGTACTACTACCTTTCATGGGAAGCAAACCCTTGTGTATCTTTGACCAAACTACATGATGATAAAAAAAAGTGGATCTCTTAAACTAGTTATGAATTTCTTTTCCTCTGATCACACATGCACAGAGGGAGGCTGGGGAAAAAAGGTTTACCACTTACTGAGTAGCCTTGACTCAGCTTCAGTTAAGTTGTAAAATAGAAATGAAACGTAACAGCACCTTCAGTATATAGAAATGTGTGCCTCATTTGTTTCAATTCTTGTAAAAAAAATTTTTGAAGTTACAAATTTGCATTTTCTGAAACAGTTTCTCCCATTTACTATTGCTTCATGCTCATGTTTTCTTTCTTTTAAATTGGTGATACTGTATAGCAGACCACTTTCCAAAGATGGTCTTATTAAAACTTCTCTGAAAAAGAGAGTTCTCATTTATTTCTCTTTTAAAGTGATCAAACTAGGCTGCTGTGTAGTTTGCTAGGGTGTGGTCTCTCTTCTCATAAAAATTGCTTAAAACTAACAAGCTGAAACAATGAAAATGTGCGCAGTAGACTTCTCTTTTCACAGAATTGCTCCTTTTTTTCACTCTTTTATTTTCCTTGTAATATACGCCCATGTACTGTTCCAAAGACTGTTTTTCCCTCCTTTCATTATTGGTGGAAGACTCTGAAAGAGGAGGTTTTCCTTTTACTGTCATCTTGGTAGCACCTGCAGAATTAATTTCTATCCTTTTATCTCTAGTGATTCATATTCAGTCAATGGAGAAAAGCTTTATCTCCTGAAATAGTAGTGAGTATGTTGATAAGTTAAAGGACCGTGTCATCTATATACTATTCTATAATATATGCATATAGTACAAGAGAGTGTGTGTGCGTATATGTATTTGTGTATATGCTATAAATTCTTGCTTTTTCCTTAAACGGCCTGCAGACCTTTCCAGGTATGGTTTTTAGCCTTAGTTTGCTGACTAAGCTTTCACAAATTTCTTGCTTTGCCAGGAAAGCAAGCCCCCTGTTTTCTGACATTATAAGCTGCATTGTGTATTTTTAATAAAAGGATTAGGTAGGAAGGATTACTCCACCCATGTTAATTGCGTTCCTCTAGTTGGGTGTAAATTATATTTCTACCCTCTGGGTGTGTAGTAATTGACCCAGTTATTCATAGTCTCAGTGGCATATCTTACAATACTTTCAGATCAGAATGTTATCTAACGTGATTGCTCTTTTCTTCTTCATGTTCCATCTCTTGTATTACCTGATGATCAGCTACGTTGGAAGACAAAATTGAGATAAATGTGAAAATATATGCCTAATCTTATTTGTCTGTTATATAGAAGGAAATTGATAGTATTTCTCATTTTGAACTTAGATGAAGTCTTGTGGCATTTGAAGATTTTCCATGGATTTTAATATTTCTGCAGTAGTTTTTTATATTCACTAAGAAACTAATATCACTAATACTACTGCATTTGAAGCCACAATATCCTGTCTCTCATTTTGTGTTGACAAGCTACTGTTGCGTTGATTTCCCAAGATGAAATATGAATAAAGGTGTAAAGATTCATGACTTTGTTTAGACTATAGATGTGTTTAAATGCAAACCAAAAAAACAACCCCCCTTGTATTAATAATACAACTTTATGGCCAAGGTAGTTTTTAAGTGCATTACTAACTGGATTTGTTCTAAATATTATTATGGGATGACCTATTTAAATTTGTTATGAAAATTGGCAGCCCGCAGTTGTCAGGACTTATTGTTGCTTGAAGTGGTGCTGAACAGTTGTTAAGAGAAGAGAACAAAAGGGGATGAATACGTAGGAAACAGAGCTTCATTAATTGTGGTAGTATCAGACTTTTTTCCCTTAGCATTTGACAGAACAATTTATTATGGGTCCCAATTAGCTGTTCCATTGTAGGCCCTGAATATGTAGTGTATGAGCTGCAGGTAATGTGATTTCACCCCTCCTCCCCTAACCCATGAAGGATTCTTTCCCTACAAATACTCAGGTTGCCATTCTAATTATTTAATATTTTTTTTGTGCCAGCAAATTTTCCATTTTTTCCATTATTTTCTCTGGAAAGATGTTTTAAGTTCTCTGTACAGATCTACTTCATGTGAATTAAATGCCTCAAGTATATATATTTTTTTAAAAAAAGTAGTGTTATCCTCTTGTGACCAATATTTTTTAATGCGGAAATCTCTTTTTAGGAATGCTAATGACTGCCAATGAAGCCCCTAAAATGAGTATCTATTATATACCAGTAAGTAATACAAATTCTTGCTGATATTGCTCTTTTAAAAGTCGGTTGTTTGGTGCCATTCAGGTGTTCATGTTGGAAAATTACTTCTGCAAATTTATGTCTACATTCTCTGACTTCTGATGATAACGTAAATATAAGCTAATTATAATTTATTAATGTAACACATTGAATTACTAAAAAAACGGCCTGTAATTTGCCTTTTGCTACCAGTTCCAAAACTGGCTAGTGGCAGTAGGAAATTCAAGTGGAGCTTTGCCAGAAAAAGTATTTTTTGATAGCTAATCAGAAAAGAATTCCTAAATAGGGACCGTATACCTTACTTTCAAGATAATAATTTTGCTTTGTTGTGAAATATTTCATTACTGTCTTTAATATGTGGTGTATAGTGACGTAGTCATGGCAGTAAATATTATTCTCTGTTCTGACACCGAAATGTTATTGTGTGGCTTCAAGTATGGCACGTGGCTGTAGTTTTCTGCTCAATGCCCTACTTGAATTGCAGCTTTTCATATGAGAAGCTCTTCACTTGAAAGGCTTAACTGTAGGTTAACTGTACGTTATGTCTCTGCGGGTTGGTTTTAGGGAGACTCAACAGCAAACCTTTTGGTGTTAGGGAATGGTACAGAAAGCTACACCTGCCGTTCGCTCTTGTTTTGGTTTTGATTCTACAGTGCATGTACTAGGGCGTTTTTGGCGCGGTTGGAGATAAATAGTAGGATGTATATGCCAATGTTACAAGCAGAATAGCTGACCAGACTATAAATCTTAATTAATTTTATTCACATTCTGGGCAAACTGTAAAATTTCTTAAGTTTGAAATATATTTTTAACTGTTTTTTTTAAATCAGCCAAGAAGTCTTAATTCAGATAATAAATTTTAAATTAATTTTAATTTAAATTTCTTTGGTTTATTTCTGGGTTGTCTGCTTCCCTCCCCATATGATCTTGATTACACTTAGGATGGAGATTCATCGGTTGACATTTTTCTGTGTCGAATAGGTACAATATAGCTGTTGTATGTACGTCTAAACACAACAGCATACCCCTCTAAGCAATTCTATAGTCTGGTTATATTTGCTTTTATTATTAGATTTTTGCATTTACAGAAGGGTAAAATTTTATATTTTGTGTGTCATTGTTGTTCTTTGGATGTAAATTATCTGTTTCTCTAATTCAGCTGTAACCAACTTATGTTTTGTGAACTGGAGCTGTTCCATGCTTTGGATAACAAAGGGCGGGGGGGCAACAAATACTTTTGTATTTAAGACAAAGTATTAGCTGTAGTAGAAGCAGAACACTTTGTTTCTGTTTACCTTGTCCTTTGTAAGGTTTAGAGAGTAGCTCTCCAAGCATTTTTTTATCTATCATCTTTTTAATTAATGGATTGGGGAGGACAAACTCCTGTATTTTCCGTCTGATGCGTTCTTAAAACTTGAATGGACTGGTTACTCAATTTAAGTAATTCAGATGGAAACAGCATTCCTTCTGTCACTAAGGGCAAGGTTCAGCTTCTCTCTGAAAATTGTGCACTGAGATTTTTTTTTTGTGCAGGTGTGCATGATGTATGAACTTCACAGCTGTAGTACATTGAGGTGTATATCCAACATTGCTGTTCAGCCAAAAAACTATTTCATTGCCTTGATGGTCACCAGCAATGAATGTTTCTTAGAACTTGTTCTAGCCAGTATTATTTTGAGTATTCTTGCACATATTGTAAATCAAAATGAAAAATACTTATTTTTTACTGTCTCAGAAATCTCGCTCTTGTAGAATCCTCTGTGAATACTGAATTCATGTTTCTGAAGTCAGATAGGTGATTTTTAGCTAAGAAATGTAATACTTAGCAGACATTATTGCAAACCTAAATATTGACTAATACTGTCTAGTATTTTTGCAGTGTGCAGGCTATTCTAATGAAAATAAACACAAATCTTTCCTTAAACCATCTTCTTTTCTCACCATTCTCTGATGAGCAGTACCTAAGTCGGCCTGAACTTGTTTGGATCATACCTTTTCATGGGTTTTACATTCACAGTGACATGAGTATACAAATGGACCCAAATTATGAATATTAATGCATAAAACCAAGTATGAGTTCTATTTTATAAAGACTGTTGTGTATAAGAAAATTAAAATTTTATTCAAAGGCTACTGCCCAGCTTAAATTCTCTTTTTGAATAAGGTAAACTTCTCCAGTTCACGTCAATTGCTTTGAGTTTGAAGGCTGCTGAAGGTATCTTAAATAACTGGCATGACTTTTTTTTTGGTCAACAATCTGTAGTTCATTTCAAAACACAGAATGCTTATTTTAGACAATAGAAGAGTTAAAGGTAATGAGAAGAAGTTACTCTGAAATAGAGACAGGAGTCTCATGCTTAAGTAACTGGCTTTTTTACCATGTCTGCCTTTTCGCAAGCAAGACTGAAGGGACTGGCGCATAGCGTTGTATAATTGAAGGGTTTCTTACTGCATTTCCTAAAAATCAAGTGTGTAGCTCAGTAAATCTGTTTTGGTTGACTGTTTTGGGTTTGTTTGTTTTTTTTTTTTTTTAATCTCCTTTTTAAATAAAGAAAATATAAAATGGAGAAGTCGTGTCAGCCTTAAGGTGCTCCAGGGCATTTGTTATTAAGGAAAGCTGAATGTTATTAACGTGTGCATGTTACAGTTTTATTCCTTGATCTTTTGGGCTAGTTATTTGAGCTCAGAGATGCACACCTGTCCTTTGGTTTCTATGTCAGTAAATTATTAAGACATGTTTTTTTTCCATCCTTGGAACACTGAGTAATTTCCTTGCACAGGCAAAGATGGGTTTGGTTGCATGTGTGTTTGGAGCAAAACTTTAAAGTAGTAGTGATTTGCTGTATTACCTGATCTCTTTTCATAGTCTAGTTTTCTGGCTTTTTCCAAGAACTAAGGTTCACTATTTTTCCAATGAATAGCTTAATTTTCTATTTGTTTGTTTACTTTGAGGTAGACATGAATACTACTTAAAACGTATCATCTGTTTTTTGAGATGTTGACAAGAACTGAGTTAGAATTCTTGAATTCCACAACAGAATAAATGCCTGGGGGAAATGCCACTACTATAAAGGACAGCTGTGTTTCAGAGCTCTTGGAAAGACTTTTGTGTAAATCGAATCCATTTGATTGCCCTAGCCCCCTCATTGCCCTGTAGTGCTAGTAATTATTCTCTTTTTAAATATTCACTGGAACAGCTACATGAATTACCATGGTTATGGTCAAGGAGGATACTTAAAATGTCGAATGGATGGTGCTGTGCTCTAGCCTTCTAGTTTACAACATAAGAAATAAAAATGTTCAGAAGAAGAAGAAGAGATGCGCAGGAGTCGGAGTCTTGCAGAGCAGGAGCGCATGTGTACGCAGATGGGTGCAGCCAGACCCAGCATCCTCGGTCCTTGATTGAAGTTGGCCAGACAGCGCAGGACTGTGCCCAGCCCTACATACCCAGCCTCTCAGCAGGTTTTATTAGTGTGGGCACAGCGCTGAGCTAACACAACTCCATCACTTGTGAACCAGAGCTGGCTCCTGTCCGGCCAGCTTGGAGTATGGTCTGACTGAGCTCATGTCTGACTGAATTATCTGTGTATATGTGCCCATTCTCTCCATTGTTAATGCCAAAGCTAAATTTCCACTGCAGAACCAAAAAAAATGACTGTCTCTTGAACTTCAGGATTATAAAAGAGTTGACAACGGGTATCATAATATTGTCTGTAAATGAAATAGCATGCATCAGCTTTTCCTGCAGAATTTTCAACAATATAGCAATGACATTTGAGACTAGGAATGTCTGAGAGAACTATGCTTTTCTTAAAAAAAAAAAAAAGAAGAAGAAATAATTGCCACACTTGTTTCTTTTGTGTGCAAAGCTGTTAGTAGAGGGAAAAGAAGGTGATTTTTGGTTTACTAGGAAGGACAGGCAGGTTTGCTTTTAAATGGCAAGAAGATGCCTTATACAGGTACACAGTTGCAGGGAGGGAGTAAAAGCCAAACCGAATCTGTTTAAATTCATACACTTTGAGAACGAGAGGTAACCCTGTACCTTCACTGACCATTAAAATGAAATACTTGTTTTACATAGGTAACATCTAGCTTAGAGACTTTGTTTTTGTTTTATTTTGTTGGGCTTTAATGAGGGCAAGTGCCTCTGACTGGAATTGGGCTGTTTGCCAACAGTTTAATAGTTAACTTGCAGTTTATGCAAACATTTGGAACCTACTTCTTGCCAGCTGGCTTCCTGGTATATCGCTTTGATGTGTGCCTCTGGAAGGTTGAAATGAAAGATGTGTGTGCCTTGGGATACTTTTCAGACTACTGACTCAGAAACGTAAGTTGAGTCAATAGTGCAACCAGGTCCTGGCCAACGAAGTGAAGAGTGGAAGAAGCTCCACCAACACATGGTGGTCCACTGGCCTGGGATCTGAGATGAGCTGGATTCTCTTAAGTTTAATTGACTGTCAGCTTCCACGATACATAATGTTCTCCTTTCAGGTTGTGTAGAAAAAACCCTGCATGTTAGCTCCTGGATGCTCTGGGTGGGAGGCAGGGAGCATAGGTGTTAATTCTGAGTGTTTACTACTGGTTACATGAACATGTCTGATCTTAGCACAGACATTTCAAATCAGTCCTGTCTCCTTTATTGGACTTGAAACTTTGGGCTACATATACATACTGAAACTGAAACTTGCTCTGTTCATTAGGCTGTTAAGAGAGCAATTAAGCGTGTAATTAATTGAGTGTAATATTCTGTGTTCTGGATATTATTTTTTTTACTTTCCTGCAGTCTTGGCAGAAAACTCCCTGTTGAGGCTAGAAGCAATGTACTTTTGGTGTAGAGGAGATATTAAGCACTTTAAGAAAAAATAAATCCTGGAGCGTCTCTGGCTTCTTTTCAGGTGGTTTTGGAAAATGATTTGATATCCTAGCACTCTCCTAGTTCAGAGTTGTTGGAGTTATAAACTGGAAATGTTTCAAGGACAAGTATTTCTTGCCTATTCGATGATTCAGTTTCTCCAAGAATATCTTATAATGGGTCTGGTGTCTACCACAATACCCACTTTGGATATGTGGATCTCTTTATTGCTAGAAATATTTATGAATTTTGTCCTCTTCAAATTGGGTGGCTTTTCAACTAAACCAGCCATTGCTGGTACTTCTTTCTTTTCATACATACTATTTTAAATTATTTCATTTCTCCTTTTTTTAGGTCTTCTACTTGCTTGGTTTAATTACTCTTTATCATCATCTTTTTGTTTTGAGTATACCTCAAAAATGCTCATTCTTAAAAAAAAGTTCTTTTTGCTTAGATTTAGAAAAAATAGTTTTAGCAAAACTGTAGAAAAAGCTAGGTTTTCCTTAGTAGTTAACCCCAAAATAGCATAATTGCAGACTAAGGCACCAGATTCTACTAGCTTATATGTTTTCATTTAACGCACTGGATATTTGGTGAAAAAAATCCGCAAAGGGAACTTTTACTGAAGGAAATACAAGTGAAGGCAGTTTTTTAATACCTTAGTTCACAACCTTTTTTTTTTTTTTTTTCTTGGTACTAGTCTGGAACAGTTCTGGATTGTAAATTAAGGATGAACATGCTTTGATTGTAGGCATCCAGGTTATCTGCTTCTAAACCTACTTGTGACTGGATTGACCAGAGAGTTGTGTTCAGTTCATTTACCGACAGAAAAAGCATTTATCTGAAATAGGGTAGTATTTTCTGTCAGTCTGGTCTCACTAGTTCTGTGCAATGGGTTATAATCATTAGATATCTATCCTTACAGTCTGTCATTTTTCACTTTGAAAGATGTGGGTGGTTTCTCATGTGTAGCACGCTTCACGCTTACCTCTATGGTTATAGCCTTTCAGAACAATTTTATCACTTTAAGATGTAATGTTGTCATCCTTTCTCTCATCTCTTCATTGTCTTTTTTTGCTCTCTTGAGTCTTTATATGGTGGGGATACAATTAGAGAAAAACACCAATCCACACCTTGTACTTCATGCCCTTAAGACCAATGTTCTGTATAGTCAGCTGTCATTAAAATGGTTTATGGGTGCTGTTAGAGTTACAGCAAGAACTGAACTGATTTTTGGCTTCTGCATGGTAAAAGCTATGAAGTAAATGATGCAATTCTTTTTATATTTGCGGCTAGCATTTTGACACTAATAGAACAGATTAGGGCTAGAGTGTGAGATATTGATTTCTTTTGGGATGTTTTCATGTCTTCTGGTTGGCAGTATTAGGTTGTTCTGGATTAACTCTGCCTCAGCTCTATTCTTGAAGATCGTATGATGAGGCTGTATTTTTTAGAAGACAGTTGTTCATCTTCTTCAATACAACCCTTACCTAAGAAGTTTTAGGTAAAGTAGAAAGCAGCCATGAAACTGAATTGTGCTAAGAGATTTCTTTTTTTATCCTGAAACAATATATAGTGTAGAAAAACATTTAATTCCCTTGGAAAAAATGTTGTAAAATAAAAATACAGTAGTTATGATGTAGAATGGGAAATGTCGGTCTTAACCTTAGTTTGCTTATTTTGAGAACTGTGAAATGACTGGGAAGCAGGGTTGTTACGAAGTAGCATGTTACAATCGTGCTTTGGGGCTGCCAAGTGTTAAAAGAAGAAACTGTCCATTAATAAAAAGACACTTGAGTGCATCTTTGGCCTTTAAGTTAATTCTGAGTTTTGGTATATCATTCTTTTAGAACTATGTTTTCCATCCAGAACAGTATAATCCTTTACACAGAAAATTGTGCAAACAATATAAAAAGAATGTCTGGTGAATGATACATTATCTATCTCGCAATATTTACAAGCATAGGAAAAATGTTGTTTATCTTCACAAACAGAAATGTGAGCTTCCTACTTTTAACCTAAACAGGTTCAAACTGAAAAATAACATGCTGGGCTTATTCCCAACAAAGGATATCCTCCATTTCCCAGGCACTGGCTGAGAGACACTGTACCACTTATCGCACATATATTGAAGGAAAACACCAATGTGCCATAATCAGGAAACAATTTCTGATCTTCCTGTAAAACCTGTTTTAGATGTTTTTTGGTGGTGATGAAGAAGTAGTTCAACATCATGTGTGGATTATGAAGGTGTGTGATCCCTGCATGCTGCAGTTGTGAATGATGGTATGATAGGCAGCACTTCTTCATTATTTTTTTAGTAGGTAGTAGCATGCTGACTTTTAAGTCCGTACTTCCTTATAGTTTACATCGTACCCTTCATAGAGCAAAGGAGAAAACTCTGAAAAGCAGAAGTTATACTGAATTATACCGGGTGATTGCTCTGCCGGTTGATAGACTTACCTGTGTTTTCATGTTGTGACTGTTCCTTAAGCAACTGGCAGTATGGGACCCTCTGTTCTTGAGTTCCTGTTTTAAGAAAACGGGTTTTGAGAGGGGAGTGTGCTCCCCTTTTTAAGTGGTAGAAAATGTAAGCCTTAAGTATCTGAAAGATATTTTTTATTTATGAAGTTGCACTTATTCCTTCCTTTGGACCATCTGTTCTTCACCTGGTTTCTTAAAATTTAGAGATGCAGTTGCTGCTCACCTTCAGTCAGTGAAGAGAGAAGCAGTCACAGATAATGAAAAGATGTGATTGCTGAAAGGAAAGTTTGTACTATACTGTGGTCTGTCAGCGTGTAATAAGTATTAGTGTCTTTTTTAGCTTTTGGATCAGAAAAGACAAAGCACGTGAGAATTTTCTCTATGTGATAATTTCAACTAAGTCTTTATTTCATTATATTAGAAAGCAGGGGCAAGTGACTCTTGTGGCTTATCTGTATTGTCATCTTTTGTGCTGCATTCAGTGAACCAAATGTGTTGTGAGTAGTAACAAGAGTTGTGAGGATTTAAGATTTCTATCGCACAAACCTGAGAGATAAATAAACTCAT
This sequence comes from Stercorarius parasiticus, assembly GCA_013396915.1. Lineage (NCBI taxonomy): Eukaryota > Metazoa > Chordata > Aves > Charadriiformes > Stercorariidae > Stercorarius > Stercorarius parasiticus. Next base: position 364,932 of record VWZL01004836.1, read on the forward strand.
CAAATATGTGAAAGCTTTCAAATATATGTTTGAAAGATGTTTCCTACTGAAAGAAAATTATTTTGTAAGTTATATACAATTTCTTCTCCCTAGCATTATGCTCTGTAAAAAGCAGGTTGGTTTATGCTGAGGTTATCTTCATTATCTGTCTGGAGGAGTTGCATGTTCCCAACAGGTAGTTGCCTTTGCTTCCCTTTGTGTTGCCTGGCAGTAGTTGTATGAACTCACAGAGCAGTCGTTTTCCCAGGTTTGCAAGGAGCAATTAAGCTGCCGTGGTAGGGAGTTATTAGAAACTCAGGCGTTCGTAGATTTCCAGTAGTTTGTCAGTTACCTAAGGTAGACGTACAGCTGGATTTGCCGTTACCTCTATGTCTGTAGCATCCCTCAAATTTCCCTATAATGCAGGTCATGCTTTCAACGCCAGTACAGTAAGTTTTGTTTTCATGACTGTAAAGGTATTTGTGCTGTACTGTTCCTTGGCATCTGAAGCCCTGTTGTTCCCAGCCACTTAAAAGCACGAGGGGCAAGTCCCCTCCCCACTGTATGACAGTTGGGAATTTTTCTGTCCCATCAGAGAAGTGGAGAAGGAGACTTGCTGAGATTTTGCATTTCTGGCTTATTCTTGTTTCTTACTGGTTCATTTAGATGGCAATAAGAGGCTATTGTGTACATACTAAAATCAATGCACATGTTACTCTCATCTCGATTAGTAGTGGAAATTTTTTCCATTGATGGCCCATGCCCTTAGTATTGCAAGGAATGCTGTTAAATTTTGAGAAATGTGTTTCTGACTGTGTCGGACCAGGTAGAACCTGTGTAGAAGTTTTTTCCTTGTGTAAGAAAAAGGCCAAGGCAATTGTGAAGTCTCCCACTTTTAATTGCCTTGTCTGCCTCCCCTGCAGTCAAAATTGCAAATGCAGGGGGAGAGCATTGTGACGGATTTATTCTTCAAGGAGAATTGTGATATGGTGGGGTTTTTTTGTTAAGACTTCTTATAAAATGTGGAGATGTTGTGTTTGTGAGGGGAGTTGTGCTGGTTCACTGACGTTGAGTCACTGAATGGTAAATTGGCTTCCTGAAGGGTCGAATGAGTCCCAGAACCTGTGCAAAGGAATTGGTAAGAGCACGTAGCCAGATGTGGTAGGGAATGGGAGGTGTGGATATAAATAAAAGATAAAATGTGGTTGCTGCCTTTTATCATCAGCAAGGCATTAGAACAGCTGATCATACCTGATCTGCACGTTTTTTTTATTATGGATAAAGAAACAGACCATCAGCAGATGTTCACAGGTAAATAAATCTTGTGAAGTGAGTCTCAGCTGAACTTACTGCACAGTATTTAAGTAACTTACCTAAGTGCCTCTATTATTACAGGAGAAATGCTATAGAAGCTGCTACATTAGAATAAGAACAGACTCTCTTACCTCATTTGATGAGTTGACTTAATGTGAAAGTAGCACGTTCTTGTACTTCGAATTTCTACGTCTTTTTCTGACCTCAAATTGTCTGAGCTCCACTTGTCTAAAGACCTAAAACGTGTAGGGAGTCTGATAAATAAAAAGATCCATAGCAATAGTGTCGAGTGTTTATCTTTTATGTATGACAGCATGTTAGAACATGAGAGGGACGTTGGTAGAAGCATCTGACTCCTTAGTCTTAATGCCCACGGCTGTTAAGTTACAGATGAATTGTGAGAAGTATCCCTTTTTCTTCCTGTCTTGTGAGGAAAAGAACTATTCTGCTAATGTTATTTACAATTTTATGGAGTAACTTTCTTTGCTGAGAAATTATTTGCTGCTCCTATGTTGGAGGGCGTTTTTTTTCCCAACATTATGAGCAAGAGGACTCCTTCAAAAGATGGTGGCTTCACCAAGAAGGCACTGACAGTGAGAGCAGACCCGTGACTGGTTAACTGACTGTAATACCTGTCGTATCAGAGAATGTGAGATTTTAAAAAAAAAAAACAAAACACCAGCACTATTAAGACAAACTACTTAGGATTAGAAAAAGAAGTACTTACTATCTGATAACTACCAGGGCAGAAAGATTTAGTATCTCATTCCTAGAAGATGTGTGCATGTTCCTGCAGCAGTTTTTGTTTAACATTGGGAAGATCTTAAAAGCAACATTTCCTTTAACATGCTCTCTAAGGAGTAAAACCTCCAAATTGTTGATTTGGCAGCTTCCATAGCATACTGAAAGGTAGGAAAACCAACCTCTCTGATTAATGAATCTGCCAAAAATGTCTGGATGTGCTGGAGTTAGGATGAGAGAAAGAGCCAATTCGTTGTATAGTTCAGTGAAATTTATGAGTGTGTGGGCTTAAAACCAAACGCAGTGCTGTTCTCAGTAATATGCCAAAAAGGAAAAATGTGCTATTCAGTCTCTCTTGGTCATAGCTGTACTCCAGTGGGCTACTTGATGGCTGTAAAAGCATCGAATCTGTACCATATAATGTAGGGTGAATGAAAGCATGAAATTATGAAAAACAAAAACATATGGGAGATCTGTTTTGAGTTTATTGCCAAAACCCATTTAATTTAGAGAATTAAAGAGTTTTTATTCAGTACATTAAATGGAATGACTCGTTAGATTAAGAGGGCACAATTGGAGTTGATTGTAAAGCGTTCATAGGGAGAAAGATTAGAAAGGAATGGCAGAATAAAACTCAAAATCACAAATTGTTCAGAGCACGTTGGTTACTAAGGGAAACACTGTATATAGAAACATAGTGGATGGAAACATAACAAGGCAAGGTGATTGCAAGGCTCCTTTCTAACACGAGATAATCTCCTGGGCTCTCTGAAGCTCTTGGGCTGGGTATGACTGAGGCCCGAAAGCAGAGAAACAAGAACAGAGAGCTACAGCTTTTCATGTCTAGAAGCTACAAATAATCCATCTGATTTTTGAGTGTTACCAATTGCAATTGATGTGACCTTGACTGTTAACGAGGTACAACGAGGTGTTCTTTCTTCTTTTGCCTTTTCAATGCTTATAGATGGAAACTTTTCAAAGTTATTACATATTGAGATCTGTCTAATTCTTAAAATTAGAGAACAAACCATTGAAAGCACTACTCTTAAAATGGATAGTAATTAATTACTCATGTAATTGCATTAATTAAACTTGGCTATGCAATTAGGGAGCTAATTATGTTTAAAACGCAATTGCACATTTCAATCACTGCCCACACCCTGGGGATCACCTATCTTTTTTCTCCTCCCTCATTAGACCTTCTGTAATCTCCTTCTCCTGTTAAATGGCATTATTGAAGCTGAGAATATGCACGTATAGATGTGCATTTGCTTTCTCCAGTAAGTGTCTCCTATCAAAAATTTAAAATGCTTTCTATTCTACCATTTTATTAAAACCCCCAAAGACCAAAATTAAGATTTTATTACTATTCTTTGTCTCCCCCCAAAAGTTATTTTTGTCTCCTACAGGTAAATATGTATGTGAAGTCATTGAGTCATATGTGTAAAATATAATTTACAGAAATTCCAATCTAGAAAAGAGTCTCTCTTTGTTAAAGCGCTTTAAGTTTGGGTTGTTTTTTTTCAAATGGGAACAGAGGAATGGAGGAGCTTCCTTGGGTCATGGAGTCCAGTCCCATCTTATCACAGGCAATGACATTGTATAATCTTTTCCATGAACATGTCAGATTTAATTTGCAAATTAATTGTTTGTTTCTTCCTCGTTATCTCCATTAAAAGGCTGTTCAAGAGTCACAGTCCTCTGATGCTTAGCTAACTTTTCTAATTTACAGTGTCGCTGTGATAGCTTTGCATGCATTAATTCTTGTGCAAGCATTATTGTTTCAGAAATCATCCTTGCAGCCTTTCGCTGTACTTGCTACAGTTTGCATTCACATACCCTGAACATTATTGCCTGGAGTTGTACAAGATGCCTCCGCTGAGTCATTATTCCTGTCCTATAAGAGTACAATGATCTTATATGACTATTTTACTGTCTTGTGATCAGTTGGTGTCATTTTTTCCTGTTCTGTTCTTGACAGCTGATAGTGATTTGGCTATATATGGGAAGGTTTAGATTGGATATTAGGAAAAATTTCTTCACTGAAAGAGTTGTCAAGCATTGGAAGAGGCTGCCCAGGGAAGTGGTTGAGTCCCCATCCCTGGAGGTATTTAAAAGATGCGCAGATGTGGTGCTGAGTGACATGGTTTAGTGGTGGACTTGGCAGTGTTAGGTTAACAGTTGCACTCAATGATCTTAAAGGTCTTTTCCAAACTAAATGATTCTATGATTCCACAGTTCATCTGATTTCCAGCGTCTTAGTTTTCAAGGTAGCTTTTTTCCCCCCCCGAGAGGTTTTGACCCTTCTTGAGTGACACTTTGTCACCAGCAGACTTTATTGGCATTTTCCTACTATATGTGGCAGTCATTACTGAAAATATTTAATAGGATAGCCCTTGGAGCTTTACTTGTAACCTGCTCTCTGTGCAGTAACACCCCTTTCAGCACAAACTGTTTCTTGCTAATAAGTTCCTATCTTGCCTTGCAGTTATTAAAATTCTTATCTTAGTAATTTTACACAATACACTGTACCCAGAGCTCTGTCAAAGGCCTTAAAAATATGCTATTTTTGTTGTAATTCACATAAATTATTCACTGCCATACTATTTGAATAAACTAGTACAGGTTTTGCTACCTGGTAAAGGTCTTACAGCCTAATTTAAAATCCATAGAAGGTATGACAACAAACAATTTGAAGATTTTTGAACAGTGATATGATGTATTTCCATACTTGTCTGTTATTAACTATATTACTGTGGTATGGCATGATACAGCATTACAGTGTTAATTTTCATGAAACCGAAGTTTCGGTGAAACTGTATGTTGCTGTTTTGTACAGCCGCGGCAGCTAACACTTCTGCTTTCCAAAGCCTCTGGAAGTGTTTTGTTGAGTGATATGCACATACACTAAGTTAGTCTTCTAGAGGGAATTCAGTCAGTGTAAACTTTGCAAATTGTAGTTGATTATTTTTGAGTCTGATTTATGCTATCTGTGAACATTTTGCGTATTTCTGATTGCTAAAATACATCAGTGAAGGTTGGGAGGAGTTTCTGCTGGTTGAGTCTTAATATATTTTGACATCTTATTTACAGCCAAAGAGTTTATCACTGCCTTGTATGAAATCTTCCAGGGACTTGCTATTTAACGTCTTGAAAAATAGATTTTGGAACCTGTTTTGACTCCCTGAGAAGGAAAGAGCAACTGTTCAGTTCACTCGTGTAGAATTGGTCCCTGAAACCTTCAGACAGATACTTAACAAGAATCGTCTGTATGTGCATTCAAAGCCATCTAACTTAAATCTCGTGACATCTGACTCTGGAAGCTGCCGCTCATCCTTGCTTCTTTTAAGTTGTTGAGTGTGTTTAATACTAGTTAGGATTAGACCCAGTTTTTCTGGGGCTCTAAGGGCTCTGCGGAGCTGGCTGCCAGATTGTTGAGTGGCATTTAAAAGTGCACAAGTGCTGTCTGGTGTTCCAGATTGGAGATAAGGAACATCTGTTGTGGATTGGGAATAATACCTGCTCTGTTCAAGGGTTCATTAATTTTAGAGGAATTACAAACTGATGACAGGGTGATATTTTTGACACCAGTGCTCAGGAATTAGGCATGGCCGTAAGAACGGGACATTGCAGAGCTGTCCCATGTAAGATTTGTGGTGCTACAAAACTACTAAGTTAAGCATCTTGTAAAATAGAATACAAAGAAGTGTGTTTTTTGAAGTTATTTTACAATTTTTACAAATATTTTTCTGGCAACATTTTTCTCTTCCTTTATTTGAACAGTTTGGCCTTACACTTGCCATTGCCACTCAGCTGCATGCTAGATTACTCATGATATTTTGTGTTTTCTGTGTCTAAACTTTTTTAAAAAAAGATTCTAATGTGTCTGAAAAAAAAATGCCACTGGATGGCATGATGCTAATAATCATAAAGTCCACATCTTTGCTTCTTGTGGCTTGGTATACGACACGGAAGGCAGTGGTGAGGTGTCTGCGTTACCCGTGTATGGCAGTGGGAAGCCTCCCATGGTAAGTCCGGCCGCGTGGCTCACCCGTGGGGAGGAGAGGGCTGCTCTCCTTGTCCCCTGCCTGACGTGACCCAGCTACCACTCTGCCTTGCAGTGCGGTGATGGGACACGATGTGGGATAACTGTGTTTTGGTCTCCTCCTGAGTGCTATTCCCAGTTGGTTAAGGAGGGGAGCAGGGAGCAGCTCCCCTAGCCTGCAGGGGAGGCTTCTCTGTTGATGGGTGAAAGTATTTTCGAAGACAATCTTCTTTCACCAGCAATTGTCAGAAATTGTCTCAAGAAGTGGTTATCCTCCTGAAAATGGAATAATAATGAAAATAGCAAAAATATTGGTTCCATCACTGTTGGTGATGATGTCTGGTTTTCCTATCTTAGAGTAAAAGCTGAGTGTAGATGTGCACTCATTTAGTAATGGTTTTCACATTAGCTGTGTGCAGCTTTTCTAAAACTTGCAGAGAAGCCTATTTGGTATATCATAAATACTGTAAAAATGAGATCTGTCAGTTTAGTTGCATGTGATTACCTTATTCTTGCTGTGAATTCCAGTGCATTTTTTTCTCCCGTCAGTATGGCAGAATTGTACGTTCCCAGTCTAATTGACAAGTATATTAATTAGCCTCCCCAAACTCCACAGCTTCGTGGCTGCTTTGCTGGGTTTGGCAGGGACTGGACACCAGGCTGCGGTGGTGGCATGAGCTCTGAGGTGTTCCCACTGTTCCGCTGCATGCCCACTGTATGGAGACCCGTGAACGGGGAGGACAGACAGGTTTCATCCTTGGTGGCCCAGTGCAGACCAGCCCTCTGAACTGGTCTTTTGTGCTTGGGCACAGGAGTGGCAGAGCCGGCCATTTCAGAGTGCTCTCGGCACCATCCTGCCATGTCTGTTGGTTGATAGTGGATGACAGAGCATTAAAGTCTGCAGTGGCAATTAAATTCTGTGAAGAATCACTATTGCAAGAGAAGGACACTTCCTGTTTATGTTTTTGTGATTGTGGCTGGTATAATTTGCCTTCTCTATTTTTAAATTTCTTCCTAAGCTTTAAAATATGTTCCATTTTAACATACAAAGCGAAGCTCCTAAGGTGACCTAGAATAGGTAGGCAAGTGGTTTCATGAGGGTGGAAGAGAGGGAAATAAGGCAATAAAACATACGCAGACATCTCTGTAGGGTTTTCCTTTTTGTCAGATTACATGTGAAATTTGAATAATGGTTGGACTTTCTATTTTTTCCTGGTATTCTGCCACTGCTTTTTTCCGTTAATTATCTCATTTCCCCTCCCTTGTTTTGTATAATCTGATCGTCCAACTTGCTTCACAGATTATAATGAATAATCAAGTCTTTTGGCTTTGTGTGTTTCATGGCACAGATTACATGCCATGAAAGGTTTTACTCTCATTATCAGGATTTGAGCACAGGGATACTAGTAACAGTGAGCGGAGCTACAGCTGAAGAGCAAATAAACTGTTTTTCCTTATTTGTGAGACTTCTGCATTGGTTATTCGTTCAAGACCCCATTGGGGGATTACTGTAAGTGGTTGGAGTGGCCTGAGTTCGAAATGAGTAACGTGCGCTTTGTAAGGCTTGAGCAGGTAGTGTCGCAGACATGGAAGTGGTGAAAAAGGTTTATTGAAGTGATAGAGATCTTTACATGATGAGTCAGCAAGATGGAACGAAGGGGAACTTTTTACTTAATAGAAATGGATGTGAGTCAAGGATTCTCTAGTCTCATTTCTAATAATCTTCAGCAGAGAAACTTGTACTTAACAAAACTTCTCTTGTAATGAAATTTTAGTTAGTAAGCAACTTGGTTTTTATAAGAATGACAGACGGTTTAATCCAAAACAAAACTATAGGTAAAACTTTAGAGAATATTCCTCCACCTCAGTCATGCTTTGATGGTAATGAAGCAGAGATAATTGATTGCTTGAATGGCATGAGAACCAGCTTAATATATCTAGACTGCTTTCTTATTAATATTAAAGTTTGGTGTTTAGATTTGGAGAAGTGGGTTTGGGGGAAATAACTGAAAAGATTAAAATCTGGATGAAGACAAGATGGACACAACAGCTTCTTCAATGTTGGCAGGAAATCAGTCTGAATGTTATATAGTGTTTAAGCTGAGTATTACTGCATCAGGCACAGGAGTTTGGTTAATACATTAAGTAGGTAGAGTCTTTCCTGTTAATGGCATCTTAGGTGTTTCCTTGGAAGCTCTTACTAAATGGAATAAAATATGCAGCACAGTAAAAAAAGTTAAATTTTTCATTTGGCATGTTATGGTTCTCAGCTAGGGCTGGAGTCGTACAATGATAAATCATACTTGATACAGAGACAATAGTGGTCTAGAATACAATATTGCTGTTTGGAGTGTTAGGGAGTAGAATATTAGTAGAATATTATGGTCTAGGATACAATTTTACAATGTTTCGTATATAGTTGTCTGCAAAAGAGGACTTCTGAATGAGTAGTAACACACTTCTTTTAAATGAACAGAATTATCTCATACTAGTACCACACTGTCATGTTAAAACAAATTGTACATTTTTTCTATATATAAAATGACTTCTACTTGTTTCCATAATCAAATAGGATCTTCAATGTTGTTGAATCACAACCATTCCTGTGGTCATGTTGACATCGGAGTTTTTAACATACATTTTTAGCAAACAAATCAGAAGCCTCATCAGAAGTCCCACTCTGGGAGTTAACTGGCCACTTTATGTTCTGAGATGTCAGCTGATCTGCTCTAGGGAGAAAAATGTAGCGTTGGATTTTTCCATTCAGCTAGCTCACCTACTAAAATAATAGCATTGGAACAATTGAGTATGGCTGCCTGCATCAGGGTAGAGAGGAATTTCAATCAGAACAGCGGGAGGGAAAAGCGAAGAGAGCTAATTGTTAACTTGGGAAATTGGAGGAAGTTTATATGGAAAAGTACATTGATAGTGCAACATAATATTGTTCAAATAAATCCTTTGCCTCATGGTGGAAATATGCAAGTTTTTTAGGATTTCCCATTATCTGTTTATACAGTCTGGGTTTATCCTTGAATAAAAATACATGAAATATACCTGTGGTGTTTTAATTAAAATAAATAGGGCAGAATAGGATTTAACACAATTGCATAGTGAGCCCAATGAGTTCAGGATCCAGCAGGGCTATAGAGATTAGTTGCTGTCTAGTGCCATTGGTTCATAATTTAATAATGTTCGTCTCTGCACTTTTAATAAATCAATCACACTGGGACCACTTGAAACAGTTAAACTTGAAACCTCTAGATTGTTTGTTGGTCTCAAATAAATGACGTGAATTAAAATAACGCTTACAAAATCTATAGTACTCCTTATTGGTAAGGCAAGCAATAGGTTTAATTGTGTTCTGTAATTGCTGTTGCTCTTAAAGTCTGTTTGATCTCAGAGGGATTAATTTGTTATTCCATTATGGCACAGTAGCTGAGAGCCTAACTGTAGGGTTTTTTTGTAAGAATATATAATGTTATAACCTTCTATAATGTCCACAGGTTTTAGGACCTGCCCCAAAATGGTGTTCCTTCTTGGACAACTTGACTGAAGAACTGGAAGAGAATCCAGAGACCACAGTTTATGATGATTACAAATTTGTTACCAGACAAGACCTTGAAAATTTAGGTAAAACAGTTGAATAGCCTCTTTAGCTAACTTCTTTGTTCAGTTTTTGATCATTTACACATGCAAGTTTTGTAATTCCAATGTGACATATGAGGACTGAAATTCACTGGCAGTAGTTTCCTCCAGTCATCTTGGTTATTAATATACCAGACTGATGGCTTTATGTTCTTTGGTTCCCAACCTGTGCAACACGAGATATTTGTGTTTCTCGGATTTTTATCCCAAGAAGATGATTGATATTTGCTGATTTAATATGTCTAGGAATCTCTTGTGTGTGCTTTCAGCCACTAAATGGAAGACACAGGAAGAGAAGTTGGTTTAGTTTTCAAAATATTTTCGAGGTGCTCAAATAGTATGTTGGAACTTACAGGAAAATCTGCCAAAGGCTACCCTGTTTGAATGTTGTAATTTCCAGAGAATACAAATCATTCTAGGGCTAATAGAAACACAGTTTCAAGGAATTGGAATGCTGAAAATTGTATAGCAGAGAAGGTAAGCATGCTTCTCCCAAGGTAGTTAGTCCTTTTTCTGTCTGTTACGTGTTTTGATTGCAATGTTTTGCTCCAGTTTAATTAATTTACTTCTGAATATGGGAGTTGGGTTTTGCCTGGCAGGAGGCCATACAAGGAGGAGGTCATCCAAAGCACCTGCATCTTCAGCGTTAAGAGTTCTAGTCTAGATGGTCTGAATGTATCCTGCAGAGCCCTATCCCAGTTGTAAGGGAATAAGCCAATGTAGCATTATCTACACAGAGATTTGACCGGGAATAGTTATTCTACTTTAAATTCACTAGAACTTAGTCAACTTAATTTCCCCATAAATGCAAGTTTTCAAATGAAGAACCGGTTTAGGGGATATTTGGTATCTCATTTATCAGGGTTTCTTTGTATTACTAGCTGGAGGACTCTCATTTTGGAATACACAGGAAGACTGTTTCCTGGAAACAGTTAAAAAAATTTTGAGAGACATCTCTGCTTTCTGAGATGCACAGCAGTTTCTCACTTTTTTTTGCCATTTAGTTCTGGGAGAAGTTTGTTAATTAATTTCTAAAGATTTGGGGTCTGTAGAGGATATTTTTCTATAAAAAGCTTTTCCTCTTCTCAGCCTTGGAATTTGTGAAGATACATGGAAGGAAAATCAGAGAACTCTTAAGTATTTTCATTCTTACTTAGGTTAGGGCCTAGGGTGACAGTTTTATGACCTGATGTGGTACTGTATTTTTTTTTCAACTTGTTGATTCTTCAAAGATAGTGACCCAAGGCAAAACTCTTTAATTAAAAACGTCTCTATACCACACTAAAAAAGTGACTGTCAAACATCTATGGAGTTTAAAAAAAATCCTGCTGAATTTTTCTTAGTAAACTTTTATGGAGCATAGTGCTTGTGGGCATTTGTAAAAAGTGCACAGTAACATGTATTATGACAAGAAAAATGGATTTTATTGCTCTGAAGCAGCTCAAATTTCTTGCTGGCCAAACCGATTATTTTTTTTTGCGGTTTTACTTAGTCTTGGTGTAATGGAAGTGACTGTTAGATTGATGTGTTGCGTTGGCAGTGCTTGTTTGTCTTGAATCGGGTAAGTGAAGTGGCTAGTTTGGAGTAGGAGTTCTTTATATATGAAAGCTCTTTGAAATCCTCTGGAACTTTTTTCCCAGGCCTTGCTCATCTCATTGGATCGTCATTGCTCAGAGCGTATATGCATGGCTTTTTCATGGACATAAGACTTTATCATAAGGTAAATGACACTGACCCTTGTCAATTTTTACTCTTAACAATAAAATATATGTGTTGGGCTTTCATTGGTTTTTTTTCTGTTTTTTGTGTTTTGGCGTTGTTGGTTTTTTCCTACAAAATATGGACTGCGTCCTGTATTAATGTTGTTTTCCTTTTACTTCCTCCTGCTTGTTCAAAGGCAAAAATGATGGCCAACCCCTTTGCCTACGAAGAATACAGAAGAGAGAAAATAAGGCAGAAGATAGAAGAAACACGTGCACAGAGAGTTCAACTAAAGGTAAATGCTGTAAACAATGAGTATACTTCTGGGAAAACTATTCATAAAGAGTAATATATTCTTAAGTGTATCTCAGAGATGTAATGACTTAGGATTTGATTCTGTTTATCATCAGAGACACAAAGTAATTTATAGAACTTTTTGAATGGAACTGTAAAATTCCCCTGTGTTTGATTACCACAGATGAGAAAGACTGATACCAAACTGTAAAAGAGGAGCTCTCATTACATTTGCCACCTGAGTGGGTAACCCACTGGTGAAACTTGCAGTTTCTACTTTTGTCATTAAACTAAATGACTTAAGCCATTAAAACATAATACTCTGGAAAGAGATGTGTAAAAATAGTATTGTGTTTATAACAAGTAGCTTTCTGGATTGAATTTTCTCAACATACAAGGGGAAATAATTGCTTTTAAAGTATGAAAGCTGATGCATAGCAAGGAAGAAACGATACAAAAGTTCTGCTTAAATTTTCTCCAAGTGCTATAGTTTTACTAGTACCTAGAAATATTTGGAACCATTCAAGGAGCTTTTCAGCAGAAGTTATAAGAATGAATAAGAGTTCTCTCTTCACCACATCTATGAATGTAAAGCATGTCAATTTTTGCACGTGTAAAAGAGTTGTTTACTGATTAATTGCTTTCATCTCTTTAGAAACTTCCAAAAGTCAATAAAGAGCTTGCACTCAAACTGATTGAAGAAGAAGGAGAGGAGCAACAGGTTACTAGAAAAAGGAAACAGAAGGTGAGCTTTTGTTTTGGAGACTTTTCTAACTGGGAATGCAGAAATAGTAATGCTTGCAGGTTTTTTTTTTGTTGTTGTTGGGGTTTGGGTTTTTTTATTTGTGTGTGTTATCTGGACAAACAGATTAAAAATTCCATTGTTTCTGTTTCTCCTAAATAACTTTTTCTAATAAGTGGCTTTAAGGTGAGCGTTGCTGTAGCTGCAGCACCAAAAAGGCCATGTAGCAACTTACACCTTAAAATGATGAAATGCTCACTGTGAAGATGATATGGACTTTGTAGGACTCCAGAAGCTAGCTAAATGCAGAGTCAATACCAAAATTGTTCGAAAAAGTTTGCATTTGTTGGTATTTTGGTGGTGATCCCGACAAGATAGGTGTTTTCTGTAAAACTGAAGACAGAATTGCCTTTCTTTGTGTACACAGTTAACTACATTTTGTAAAATAGCCAAAACGGTTTGCTCTTATGCAACAGGAATTCTTCCTGATGTTGAAAATAATCCATTTTTATCCTAAGTGGAGTCTAAGGGGAAAAAATAAGTTAATGTTTAGTAGCTGGTGAGAGGGAGGCTTTCTATAGGTAGCACTTCATAGGTGCTCGTTCTCAACAGCAATATAGCATTCATGAAAGGCAGGCATTAGCTTCGTGTGGCATCTAATGAAATCCTGTGTGTTACAGTTAGTAGGAAGAATGAACTACTGAAAAAGTAGGTGGTGGCAAAACCTTAAATGCAGACTGTCGAAGCCAGTGTTACGATGGAAATATGAGCTCAATAAATGGGGGCCGATTTGCCTAGGAGTGCATACAGATTGTGTTATGAAGCGGACTAGAAAGAGTATACATAAAAATACATGTTCTGGTTATTTTCTTGAAATGGCATTAGAGTCTTACGAAGAGCAATTTATTTTTGGCTTTGGGATTTAATTTTTTGGTGTGTGACTGCAAGTCACACATTTGCAACAGTTTCTGTGTTTGAATTTTACACTTATTGTTTTCTGTATTTATTTTTTTTCCCCCACTTCTTAGGTAACAATGGAAATTTAATGCTGGGGTGGGATGAATGTGCTGGTATAAGTTTGGCAATGTTGAAAGATCAGCTTTTTATAATAAAAAGCTATGTATTCATGAATTTTAAAATTATGACAACAGGTATTCACCTAAACTGAAACTATAGCTTGAACTGTTCCTAATTCAACAGTAGCATAATTTACACTGAGATCATTTTACTTTAACATGAATGAAACTGTCTTTTCCGTTCTGTATGCGTGGGCAGTGAAGAAAAAGTGTTATAAGATGCATAGAAAGACTTACTCTTACGTATTTACAGTAAAACAGTAGTAGCATTGCATAAAGACATGTTTACCCTGATAATTTGTTGTACATGTTGTAGAATCATCCCCGTCAGACAGGGTATTTGCCTTGGAGGTGCTGCTGATTAGCCAATAGATATCAACACGTTCCCAGACTAGCTGGCGGAATGTATGAGAAACATTAATTCAAAAATACTAGTAACTGTGTATTTAAGGTGTCTATAGAGTGCATAAAAAGTCCTGTCTTGCTTACAGGTAGCTGAGAATGATATTTATTTGATCTTTGTGAAAGTAATAACATTTAATAAGCATAAATCTTGATTTTACATGACCTGGAAGGATAAAGCAACTGGCGTTTCACATTACCAGTTTTGAGTTTTGTTTAATTAAAAAGTTGTTACTTACTTTACCAGTGTCCGTTTCAGAATTTTATAACTCGTTCATGCTTTGCTTCTTTTCCAGAATCTGCCTAGCCTTCTCAAAGATGATCGTTTTAAGGTCATGTTTGAGAATCCAGATTTCCAGGTGGATGAGCAGAGTGAAGAATTTAGGCTACTTAACCCACTTGTTTCTAAAATAAGTGAGAAAAGAAAGAGGAAACTAAAGCTCTTAGAGGAACTGGAAGCACAAGAACAGGTAAAATATTTTGCATTTGGATTAAGAAAAACCCCTAGGTTTGGGTTTTTTCCTTTGTTTCAAGCATTCAGAATTTTCACCCTAGAAAGAAGGAAAGATGGGGGCAATGCAAGAATATCTTATTAGCTAGAGTAATTAAGTTTAATGTGTGATGTTATCCTAGTTTTTGTATGTGAACGATATTGCGTCTACATGAATATAGGTTTGAAAAACATAAAATATGTAGGTGGAAACAATTTTATAATGTATCTTCTGCTTCATTTGCTCTTACTGCTTTTGTTGAAATTTCAGTTCTCTTCAACTGTATTATGTAAAAGCTGTCACATACTGTAATTGCAGGAATGGTTTGAAAAGAAAATTAGTGGATGATTTCTTATTTTTATACTATTTTCGTCTTCAGGAAGAGGAGGAAGAACCAGAAGGAAGAGCAAGCGATGCAGAAAGTTCTGAGAGTTCAGATGATGAAAAAGGCTGGGTTGAAGAGGTCAGGAAACAGCGCAAGCTTCTACGCCAAGAGGAAAAAGTAAAGCGGCAGGAAAGGTTCAAGGAGGATCAGCAAACATCACTGAAACCTCAGTTTTTTGAGATTAAAGAAGGAGAGGAATTCAGAAGCTTCAAAGACTCTGCCAAAAAGCAAAAATTAATGAAGTAAGACTAATGTTCCTATTTTAATAGCTGGGGGTGGACGATTCTCAAGTATTTCTCTTACAATGCAGGCCAGTGGCATTTTGGCTTGAAAGCACTTATTAGTAAAGGCACATCTGGCAACTCAGGAATATAACTTAAAGTGACATAGTTGTTGAAGACTTTGTTTTGTAGTAAAACAAATACAATATTTAAAGTATGGCAGAGAGACAACACAAATGAGATGAGTAAGAGATGAATATTCTGAGTGAGATTTGGGAATCCATTAGTCAGTGTTGCTCTCACAAATAACAACACTGATGTGTATGAGGCTGGTTATATTTCTCCACCAGTGTCAGTATGGGGTTTATAGTCTGGATGTTTTTCATCTGACCCTCTAAAAGGATGTAGAATACTGCATGACTAGTCACTATTTTGGAGGTAGGATCAAGGTGGTAAACAAAAATTGTTCTATGTGGGTATTTTTATGGCATCTAGAAACTTTAAGAAAACTGTGCTATCCTTACGTTGGCAGGTCTCACTATCTCTGTTTTTCTTCTTGCAATACAAACATTCAGACTTTTTTTAAAATGTGGATTTCCTTAAATTGATGATCAAGTAATTCGGTACTGTGTAAAGAGCACGTCAAACCAAAGCTTTGGCTTTGACGTGCTTAATACCTGCAAATCTCATTGGTATTATTTTTTTCAGAGGTGAGTTGAGCCCTTCAGAAGATGAGATTTAATAG
Source organism: Stercorarius parasiticus (assembly GCA_013396915.1). Lineage (NCBI taxonomy): Eukaryota > Metazoa > Chordata > Aves > Charadriiformes > Stercorariidae > Stercorarius > Stercorarius parasiticus. Next base: position 380,713 of record VWZL01004836.1, read on the forward strand.
CCTTTTATTATTTGGAGCGCAGACACTAATATTAAAACCTTGAAAGACAATAGCTTCAAAGTTCTTGCAGCACACTGGTTGCAGAGCAGAATTTTGACTAATGTTGGAAACAAGTTGCTGGGCTAGATGGATCTTGTAATAGCCATTATGTTTTTACTTAGAATGAAATGATACAGTCAAAGAAAAGGAAGTGAATAATATATATAATGGGACTGTTTCTTTATGTCACTAATGACTGCCTCTACAACCTAGTTGTTTCATGATGGAAGTTTGGTGGAGGTATGTGAAGAAACATTTGATAAAAATTCAGCCTGTCCCTTTAATGTGCAAGTTTTTAACTGGAATTTATCATGTAAAATGGTCTTCAACTCCTACTGAGACAGTGTTTCTACAGTAGTCTCGTAGTCTATGATTTCCATGCGGTGCCTGCAAGACCTCTTTAAATAGACATAGTAGTTTTTATAAATGGGGATTTGTAGCAGTTCTGCAGAACCGCTTCCCATGTTTTCCTTAGCTATTTTTTTTCAGCAAGTGTTTTCACATGGGGATTTTTCTTTGTTCTTTATATTGAATATACCCACTCATTTTGGACTCTAAGATTCTTCGATTTCTCCATCAACTTTCTTCTGATTATTTTTCTTTCTTTCTTCCAGAAGGTGAAGCAAATTTTTACTTTTGTCAGTTGTTTTTTTTCATTGTCCAGGAGAAAATCCACTCTGGACACTCTGACAGAGCGTTGTAGGTTAAGGATATTTTTTACGTTGTACTTGGATTTATCGTCATGTTAGCAAGTGACTTGAAAAGGACCCTGAGAGAGCGGTCAAATGGCACTGTATTCTCATTGCCATTGAAATACTTCCCTAAAAGGCAACACGGCTGCAGCCTACTCATGTACTGTTCTTTTACGCAAATTCAGCTGCTGACCTCTAAAGGAAATTCTCAAGGACACTCAATTTGAAGTATTAAGGTTTCATTTCATTCAAAACATTGAAGGCTTAAATGTGAACAGGGATACTGAAAGTTAAGTAAATAAGCCCAGACAGGTGTAAGGAAGAGAAACATTTAGAAAATATTAAAATAGTGTGACGTAGGACAAAATAAGTTCTTTCATCTGGTTTACAGAGGGAGAAAAATTACTGCTTCGGTTCAGGAAAACTGAAGCCAAATACCACAGATCTGTCCAGCGGATGGAGGAATATCAGTGATGATATAAACCAGGGAACGACTTCTAAAAGACTACTTTTAGGGCAGAGAGAATCTGTTTTAAGATTCGCTGCTAATTCTCTGCAGAATATTTTGCAAGGTGTGGTGCATAATTAGGCTGGCTTGGGTTAGTTACCCTCTATGTGGTAAATGCACAGATGAGATGTAATCTAAAATGTTTAAAAAACAAAAAGAAGAGGAGAAAAAATTGAGGATAGAATAGGATGACAAAAAAATGGATGTGACAGCATTACATCCTTTGTGTTTTTCTGAATTGCTTCATTGAATTGTCTTTCCATTGTTTTTTTTTTTTTTTTGGCCAAGCAATTAGCTCTATACTCAGTGATCCAATTTGTGCTCATCCAAGTATTGTTCTGAGTGTGGAGTTTGATATCCCTCAAATTCTTAAAGGAAATGTAAAAATTAACAGCTGGTATCCATTTCTTATAACATATAGCTGATATGATTCTGTAATCATAATGACTTAGTGTTGTGAGCTAACTTGTTTGGTTAATAAGCATTTTTACATAATAGAATTTCATGAAGAAAATACCTTAATATGTCTTCTGCTGGCCTTATGCAGTGATAAGTAGTCAGCATAAAAATAATTAATTCAAGTAGTGTACTGAAAATTGGAAAGACTGTAGTGGCATGTACAATCCGGTGAGGCTGGCATGTTTGTCTTTGATTTGATTTATCCAAGTTATGGAATGATGGTCTGTGACCAATATAATTAAGTACCTTAATACCTTCACTATGCATTTAATGGTTAGGTGTTCTTTTTTTTCTCTAATCATATAATGTTCTACCTGAGGAAACAGTTTATGGCTTATATAAAACTGGGTGTTTCTTTTGACATGTTCCTGACTCAGCACGGCTCCAAGCCCAACTTCTAAAGCAGTGGTGCGTACTATAAATTTCTTCATAGACCAACAGTCTATGCATTTCTTTGTGCAGGAAAGCTGCAAAATTTACTCCTGGTTGTAAAAACCGCTTTGTCTCAAATCAGTCTGCATTTCATTTGCCCCTTTTGCACTCTTATGCTTACACGTGAAAGCCTGATGAACGTGTTAGCAAAGATGCAAAACTTTGCTTTGTTTACTTAGTGCATGAGTTCCTTACATAGTAACTTAAAAGGATCCATAAAGGGAAAGGGTTTGTATCATGATGTGTGCTAAGAGCTCTTTTGATTTTCTTGATGTCCCTTTAAAAGGTTTGTTATTGAAGTTAGAGCATGGCAAAATTAAAAAGTACAGTAGTCGTATCTTCAGAGTTGGCCAAGAAAGTCGACAAAAGCCAACAAAAGCATCATTGACATTCTTAGGTATTGCTGAAGTAAAATAGCAGGAAAAGTCCTGAAAAGCTTTCTAACACCAAAAAAAGAAGTGCCTAGGCAATTGTTTGTTTGTTTGTTTTTTACTGTAGGGCAGGGGAAGTTGCTTTTAATAACACTGTTAATGTATCCCTTGAATCAATTTGTTGAGGATGATTTAAAAAAAAAAAAACAAACCAAAACAAAAACCAAACAACCCAGCTGTTGTGTTTGTGTATCAGTGAGTGCAATTCACTATCATTTGAGGTCTGCACATTTTCAGATAAATAACAGCCATACCTGCAATTATTCAGTAAAATTGCAAGCCCACAGCGTTTTGCTAATATTTCCTCATTTTAATTTTTCTCCTGACTGAAGCAGTATCTAGGCAGTCATGCTAAATAATTGCTGGGTAGTAGCCATATTTCTCCAGTTCGCTTTCAAAGGGGAGAAAAAATGGGACTTCACTTGAATGTAGAAATCCCACCACAATGTTGGTGACTGATCTTCTGCCATAGTTAGCTCTAAGGCTTAGCTTGTCTTCCCGATTCGCACAGATGGAACAAGTTTTTACATGTACTCAATGAAAAATATACTACAGGAAAAAAAAAATACAATCAAAGTACCTAGTCATGAGAAATACAGTAATTCTTGACAGTAATTTTTCATTGCTAATCTGAAAAGTCTTTGTTACATAAAATGGCTCATTAATCAAAATTCAGCGGACTTCAGAGACTTGATGCATAGGCCACAATCCACGAGCCCTTCATCCATAGAAATGCCATTGACCTTGGTGGCTGCTAATCGCCTGTATTTTTATGACGACTTGTTTTCCACTTTAAAACCTGTACAAAAAAAACGTCTCTTAGCCTTCTTCAGAGAGATCTAATCAGACACTAAGAGCAGCATCTCAAATTGCAGAAGCTAATTTCGTTTACAGTTAGGCGAATGTTTTCTAAGCAGAGTGAGTTTGATCACACATGTCGTATTCTCGGGTGGCACTATCTATACTCGTAGGGCCCACATTACAGAGGAAGGACTAGCCGTGCCAGGGCTCACAGGTGCCTTTAGGGGGGTGGCTGAAGCCAGCAGCGTCCCTGCCTGCCTGCCGCACCCTTGTGCTGGAGGCTATGTGGGAACAAGGTGTATTTCCACTCCTCAGCTGTTCCACTTTACAACCCAGCTTGCTGAAGTCTGCAAGGGGGATATTAAATATCAGCTCGCAACCTGGAGCGGCCGGGGCGCATCCGCGTGTCTTGCTTTTGTAGGGGCGCTAACTTCAGTGAGGGGAGAGCTGATAACACTGTCAGTTTTGACCACAACAGCTACCTCCTCCATAGAAATACTGGAGTTCGGTGCCCAAGGGAGAGACTCAACACCAGCTTGCTCACAGAAACTAACTGATGAGTACCATGCGCTTGAAGGCGAATGCTCACATTGGAGCTCCTCTCTGGGGTCAGGGTCTGTCTTACTTATCCCATTCGCTTGTTTGCGTTGTTCTTTAATTTAGAAAACTATTTGCATTAGACTGATACAGGTGCAGTGTCCGAACAGTCATTTGTATTTGCACTAAGTAGCTTGTCTCTGTCAGTGAAGTGTTTCACTTGGTGGTGAATTCATTCTGATGTGTAGTCGAGATGATTTCCTTTCCCTCAAAAGTGTTTCCAATTCAGAAATTACAAGATTTCAAGAAGGCTGTATATATCCAGCCTTACTGGTTTTTTATTTGTGTATGTATCTATTACTGCAACTGAGTATTCCTGACTTTTTCTGACATTTTGTAGAAAAATATAGCAATAGAAGGGTGTGGTTTCTTTCTCAACTAGGGTCCTATTGCTTTTTAGCAGAAAAAACAATGAACTTTACATAAATTCTAAAAGTGTTTCTCTACTGAAAGCAGTATCTGGAGGGAATGATTTGAACTTGCCTTTTCTCTTTACTGAATGTTTATTTTTTAGACTCATGGCATTTCAGGCTTTCAGAGAAACTGAGATTAGTTTTGACTGCATTATCAGCCTTTATGGTAAAAAGATGGCAAGAATATGGACTAACATTAATTATTCTCCGCAGGAAAACTCTTGGAGATCGTTTAAAGCTTGAAGAAAAACTTGGCACGCTCGATGTGTGTGATACCACAGTAGGCAGCAAACAGGCAACATTCAAATTAAAGAAGGTGAGCTATATATATAATTTTTTAAGATAATACACAAGTAACTTTAGTTTTTGCATGAAAGAACAGGAACTCTAAAACCGTCAAACAAATGTCCCTCTTCATTTCTTTATAAGCTGCCAACTCTTCTGCTTCTTGCCAAGAGAATGAGAGCCTCCGGTAGTACGCTGTGTGTTTATACCCTTATAACTCAGACAGCACTCATAAAATCCTATATTCCGGTGGAAAATACTGCCTTCCATCTTTTGATAGTTTATTTGCAGACATACCATCAGAAGCTTGTGACCTTACCCGACTTCAGTGCCAGGACTGATCAGATCTTGGTCTGCAGGTCCAAATGCAATCAGGATGCTGTGTGTGACTGGCTTGCTCTTGGTTGGTCATGTCGCTAGGTCTCAGCATGATGAAAACAGAGCTCCTAACGACCTTGTCATTGAACTTGTCTAACACAGATCGCAAGAATGAGCTCTGCTTGCCAAATTCCATTTGAAGTGTGTAGTTAACTGCTGCCTATCTAACTTTCCCAAAGGGTTTTGATTTCCCATCCTAAGGAAATTTGTAGATTGCAGACAGGGGATTACTTCATAGTGTGGGCAGAGTTAAATGCATGTGTGCATCTGCTGCTGCTGTAGAACACTTAAGGATTTTTTGCTAGAAAATGGCTTTAGAACTGATGAAAGGACACGTTATAAAAGCTGAAAGCCCATATTGATTGATACTTGAGCTGACAAAACATTATTTCAGTTAAAACTGGTTTTGCTCAGTAAGCCTCTTTGCTATAATACATATCTCCTTACCAGTGGTCAAATATTATTCTCACTGGTAAACTGCTGTCGTAAGAATGTCTAAGATTGTCACATTGGGTATGCCTTAAAAAAATACAAATAACCTAATTTATTGAACTATTTCTACCTTACTTCTTTTACCCATTTATTGTCTGTTTGCAGATGTCCTATTTCATCTGTTTTTGATTGTTGTATTGCTGGAATTTAAAATGTGGTGACTGTGGAATAAGTCACAGATTCCTCTGCAGTGCTGTGTAGGATAACCATTCCAGGGATTTTACCAACTGCTGTAACTGATACGTTTAGTGTCTTGCAGCTAATTAAATGGTCTTCACAGGGCTTTGGAAGCACAGTCTTTTTTATAGTAGCCTTAAATTAGAAAGTGCAGAGCCAGAGGGTTTCTTGCAATTGGTGTTGAACAATAAATGATCACCTTTTGCTAACAGCTTTGTGAAAATTTGGGAGTAAGGTGGAAGAAGAGAGATACGGCAGTGGTTCAGAATGCCATTTTACTTGATTCTATCAGATATGCTATAGCTTTGATTTATTTTTCTTAATCATGTTGCTGCTAACTGTTAACTGATGTTGCTTTATTGAAATACGTACATTGTGCTCGTTTGCGTTAAAAAGATTTTTGAAAGTCTAATTAAAAGAGAAATAATGCATCTACAGAGACCTTTTCTCCTGTCAACAGAATAGCAAAATAAGACTTACAAGTCTTCTCTCAAATAAACAGACCGCCTGTATATATTCTGAAGTCACAGGGTATGGAGCAGGGAGAGCTAGGAAGAAGTCACGCTATGCAGTATGCGGTGTCTTGACACTCCTTTTCAGAGGATGAAGAGATGAAGTTGGCAAACCGAAAAAGGGATTTTAGTGTTATTCTGATCATTAGCTTCTGCTTTGTGGTGCCCTTTCCTTAAAGTGCAGATGTATTTGGGAGTAGGTAGAAAGATTCAGTGGGGGAGAGAATTGTGCTTCTCTGGGATTGGTATCACTCGACCTTTTAGATCAGTGGAATTGAGACTGAACTTTGCTGCTACAGTTGTGATATGTTGGCAGCCTCCCAAATGGCCAGCAAGTACTGACAGATCCAGTGAGGAAATTGTTTGGCATTGATATTTCACACTTTAGTTTTCAGGGGATTTTAGTATGGTTCCTACAGTGTGGCATCCTGTTTTTCAATTTCAGCATGCTTTATGATAGCAAACAGCTATGGCAAAACAGCAGGGTTTCTAACCTAAGTACTTACACTACTAGGGAGGTATAGAGGACATTTTTAAAAAAAAATCCACAAAGCTTCAAATGCAAATCAAGATCATTCAGTACACTAGAGGTAACAGTCAGCATTAAATTAAGTAAGATTTCTCGAGACTGTTTCAGACAAAGTCTGGAGACAGAGAGAAACTACTTATATTTTCACATAGTGGGTTTCTTTTTTCCCTACTTGCGGTGGAAACGGGAGTCAATGAATTTCAGCGACGTCTAAAGTCCACTAGCTTTTATTACCGTGATACTGGTATGGGCTTATTGCTACATTTGGTAGATCGGTTCATATCTCACCTCAGCCAAAAGGTTGTCTATGCATGCAAATCTCTAGCTCAAGTTTAAATGGTACTTTAATGGGAAAGTCAGGGAGAGGTGGGCTGACATAAAAGTGCTGCTGCTGATTACGGACTTAGATGCAGTGGGGATACAGCTGCATGACCAGTAACTGTCACACTGTTCCTGTGCTGCTGTTGAAATTGCTCTAATTTTATTTAGAGTATATTATGGCATATTTAGAGTATTTTATAGCATTGACAGTTGCCTGAGCTTGGCTAGTTTGAGTCTGCTAGTTCAAATTTATGCTTAGTTTGAAGACAAGCCTTGGTCTTCCAAAGAAAATAGTAGTTTATGGCTGTAAGAGTCATTTCATCTATGTGGTATGTAAATGAAACCCTTTCAGCATGTTCTTGATGAAGAGGAAAAACATTAAGAGAGCGTGTGCCACAGCAGCAGAGATTTTAAATTATTTTCATGTGGAAAGTCTTTGTAGAATTGCATACAGCATATCAAACACTTTTAAGAACTTGTAAGAACACTTTTTAGAAAACTTGTACGTTTCAGCAAATTTAGCTAATTTTTCTGTCTTTTAAAATGCATTTGTGCAAATATTAAATGTATGGTTAACTAGTTAACCAAAGTAGATACTAAATATCCTCAAATTGTACTCTGCCTTCTTAAGGGCATTAAAACATAAATTCCGGAGTGTAGTTTTACAGTCTATTGTTAGACACTGGTTTTCATCTGAAATACATTATTTTTTTTTCACTTTTTTCATGTTTTTCGATATCTTTGTCTTAAATGTTTGCTGTGAATTACTTGGAATGATAATGCCTGGGGTACCCAGAATCAACAGGTATGACATAAGACAAGATAGCATGGGACCATTTAAAGTAACGCTTCCAGATTTCCTTAGTAGATTTCTGCCTTGATATATAGATGCTTGAACAATGAGGTGATGTGTAAGTTTACAAGAACCTGAATCTATTTTTGTTCTCACATTGCAGTCAGAGCAGCAAAAGAAACAGCAGGAAGCTGAGAAACAACATCGTCAAGAGAGGAAAACTCTTCGGCGTTCTGCTAGTCATCTCAAGAGCCAACGTGGAAGAGGACGACCGTTTCATTGATTTATTTTATATTATTTTTTTAAGAAACTTCTTTTATCTCATTTTTCATTTGAAAAAGGGACTTTTTCAAATTGGGACACAGTACCAATGTATTTGTATTTTGATTCATTGATGAACACAAAAAACAGAACTTGCTAAACCCTGTGTTAATTACTGAAAAGCTTATGAAAGTAAAGTATTGACCAAAGGACACTACAAATACGGTGTGTTATAAACTCCAGTGTGAACTGATTTGTGCAGAAATCACCAGCAACTGGTTTTTGTGTAACCCTGGATGTTTTCTATATAAGAATTTATATATACAACAAGGCTGCCTGTCTTTTATTTAACTTAAGACCTGCGGGGTTTTGCTTTCTGAAAGCTTTGTGACTGTTTAGATAGAAGATCAAGGGTAAGTTATTTTGTCTAAAAATTTATCTTTACAAGGGCACAACAAATTTTCCTTTTGTGGATCTTGAAGGACAATGCACAATTGTGTTTTTTAAAAACTGACTGTGGCTTTGTATTCTTGGGTTGCCTTAGTAGCCAGGAGGAGCTACAAATGGTTGTCATGAGGGCAACTGAGAAAGCCTGATGTAGGTTCTTCTAAGTCACTCCATAAGGAAACCTCTCTTGCCACACCAATGTACAAAGGGGAATCTCAGAAGGATAGTCTTACTAAGTTAAATTTTGGAAATATGGCCCTTACTCAGAATCCTTAGTACCAGGTTTAATACGTTTTGGTAAGCCAGCCGTGGTTCTACATAGATCAAGTGGTACATGTTCACATAATAAGCACATTAAGGCCATGACAGTAGAGTCCTATTATTCAAAAAGTTAATTTAGTTAAATAACTTAAGAAACTAGAACCTATGTTAAGGAAATGATTGATTCTTTTCTATGTTGTCTTTTTGATTCGAAACAGAATGCTTGTTGCTAACCAGGATACAGCATCTCTTCTTGATTTTTATCTTGCAAACCCATCATTTACATAAGGAGTTCACTATTTAAGCAAAGAAATCAATTTTTACCTTTGATTCTAAAGGAGCTTTGTTTATTGCTTTTTAAAGGGCTTTAGAAATTGTCTTTTTGCTAAATCCAAGAAACTGTGAACCTTGGATGCAACAAGAATCAGTGAATCTCCCCATCACTGTAAATCTTATTAAAGAGACTTGGAGGTTCTTAAGTGTTTTGCTTTATAAACCAGAGAGGTTATTAATCTGATCAGGTCTCCTGGACAGTATTTACCATAAAATTTTTACAGTTATTTCGGTAAAAACCTTGGTTTCTCACAGCCTGATGCTTTTTTTCATTATTTTTTAAGATGGTAGACTAATCAGTCACATGGTTAAATTTATTTTCTTCTCCCTGGTTTAATTTTACTTGCTTTATTTCCTTGCTTCTGTTTTTAATTATATTGTTTCCTGTAATTTAAAAATGCCTTTTGCACCTGGTATTTTCATTTTAAAACATGCGTTATCACCTCTCTGTTGTTGCATTCCAACTAAAGGATGAGTCTCTCCATACCTGTTTTTTACCTCTTAGCTGTCAAATTTCTGCATTGCCCACAAGCTTCTCCTGCTTTCTATTTAACACAGAACTATCTGGTATTCCAGTGTCAGTCTCACCCTGTATATCAAGTGCTGTATATCAAGAAGTACCATTATTACTTCACTTCAGCCACTGAGAAAATGTAACGCAGTTGTGGTTGCTCCAGGGTACGTCCCCCTTTTTGGAGCCTTGTCTTTTGATAACATTCAAGCCTTTGAAATCCAAGTGCAATGACAAGTTAAAGTTTGTACTAGTGCAGCATCTTCCCCTGGAGTGTTGTTTTATCTCTTAGAAATTATCTGCATGCAATTCAGGTGTGTTCGCTTCGTATGCATGGCTGTCCTGAATGTGGAAAGGTTAATGATGGAAACTTGCCACCATTATGGGTTGAAACAGGGAGAACTGGGGATTAGGTGGACAGAACTGGCTCTGTAAGAACAGGAATTCGGAGAACTTTTCTCCTTCTGATGGTAGGCCTAAATCCCATGATGTGTGATCAAGAGCTAGAGGTGCATTTGTGGTTTCAGGTATCCGTATTTCAGCAGTGATTTTACTGGCTGTCAAGAGCAGTAAAAAAAAAAATACGCGGTTGATCTGCAGGGTAGTAGTGAACTGAGTTTGAAACAGTTAACTTTCAGCTTAAAAAAAAAAAAAAGAAGAAAAAGAAAAAAGCTGTATTTCTTCTGTTTTGAGATTCTCCTGACTGACACCGGTTTAGGTCAGTGTATGTTTTGTTTTTCATTCACTTAGAGTACCTTGTTATGATAATATTGGTCATGTATTTAGGTTGGAGCCTGTATGATTAAAAGAACATACTTCATACTGTTGGAGAAAAGGCACGTGCAAACTTTGCTTAGCACACCGTTTGTTTCACATAAAGGATATTTGGGATGTACTTTCAACGGTGTTTAAATATACTAGGCATAACCAATGAGATGCCTGAAAAGATAGGACTGTGACTGTGATTTGCATATTATAAAAAGCCAATGTGGGAACTGGAAGATGGGCTTGATGCACTTACAGTAGCTTATGTTGTTTAGCAAATGCTCTACAATAGTCACTACTGTTGGGGTTTCCAAAGCACTGCAGGCTTTGCCTGTAAGCATGCTGTATTTTAGGTGCAATGTGTATAAACTCTCTCTGTATATAATCTTGCTATAATAAGGCTAATTAGAGATAGAAGTGTGAGTAATAGGTACCAGCTGTTCTGGAGAACAGTCCTAGAAAATTGGAGGTCACAGATAGCATTTGTTAATGAGAATACTAGAGTTGGCTCAAGAATCTGAGTATTTGTGAACGACAGATGTAACAACGGGTTGTGATGTGCCCTTCCAAGGAGGAAGACTGTACTGTGTCGTAAATTCGTCTGCTTGTCATTGCCCAGGAACGCCTGTCCTGGTGATGGTTCATCATTCAACAGTTTCTTCCTTTGTGCGCTGGGCTTGCTTGAGAACGTGGTGGAATAGGGCATTTTTGTAAGGTGAAGAAGAGGTAAAGCTCTGTGCAGTCTCCATCTCAGCTATGACTGAATTTGTGCTCTACTAGATAACTAGTGGCTCGTGTAGATTTTGAAAGACCAGAGAGAATTAACAAAAAACGGGTCTGTAGTGCCAGAAGTGTTTTCCTGCTGCAGCCGTATTACCAAAGGAAGGACATATCATTTCAATACAGGCAGAGGGATACCCAGCATGTCTCTAAAGCAGGAAGGTAGCATATAATTTTAAAATTCACAAATGAATTGAACTAATATTTACTCTCGTGCTACTTTTTCCCATGAACCAGCAGGTGGTTAGAATCGGCAGTACCCAAAAAAGACGATTTCCTAGCCTTGATCTGACTAGTAAATGTTTGAAAGAGAGTGGTGGTCTTTAGGTATTGCTCACATTGGCCAGAAGTGTTGGATGTTTGCATATTGCTAACAGTGAGGCATGGCTCTTCAGGGTGTCCAGTGCTGGAACTCTGGAACACAGGTGAGCTATAGTTGGTAGGCTGTGCCAAGCTGCCTGGCACACATTTGAGCCCAGGAGCTTTTCGGTGAAATAGGGATGAAGATTCCTTGCAAGCCTTGCTTTTGAGGTATTGGGGAGCAGCAAGGGGGCAGCCCTGTGAGGGAAGGCAGGCTGGGAGTCCTGAGTTATCTAAAAACAAGATAGTAGGGTGGCGGCAATGGGGTTCAACCAACAGACCAAAGAGAGATGTCCAAGGTCAAGTGAGCAGGTCAGGATCTGTGAGGCGCTCGGACAGGCATGGGCACAAATAGCTTAGGTGAGGACTAAGGGTGGTGCGGCTCCCAAGCAAAGCAAGGCTGCTCAGAGGTCTTTCTCCCACATCTCATAGCAGTCTGGTCCCTAGTTGTTTGGCCATACTGTTACCAGAGCTGGCTTGCAGCACGGACAGCCAAACCCTTGGCAAGGTGGGGGAGAGGTAACAGAGCCCTAAGGTCCTACACAGGGACCCGACATGAAGCGTGTTTAGATTCTTGAGTTTGATAAAGCAGGTTAATGTCCTTGAACAGATGTCTGGGGGAAGATTTGCGAGTTTCAGCAAAAGCTGACATGTTAATGCAACATCATTGCAACCAATTAATGCAACAAAAGCAGGCATTTCTTGGGTATCAGCCTGATTACATCAACCATTTTGCATTCAACAGTACTTCATTTTCCATACTGCAGGAATCAGTATTGATCCAGTATTGCTATTCCTACAAGCTGAGCAGCTGCTGGGATCCTTTTTGACGTTCAAGGTTCGTACCCTAAGGTAAGAGTGATCAGATGCTGTAGCCTTGTGGAAACCCTGATTGTCTCATACTATGAGAATCTAGTGGTGAGAATCAGTTTAAAAACTCCCTATAAATAAATTTACAGATAGTGGTTAAATGGGAGTGAAATCTTAGCGAAATAAAGAAAAGACCTCGATCTGGTGAGTCAGTACTTTTTTACTCCACGAGTAGTATAGTTTACTTCAGATGGGCTATTAGTCATTGAACAAACATTGGACCAAAACTATTTGTGTAATGTGCTTTCCAAAATGCTGTTACCAAGCCAAGAAGCATGCTGTGTTCCTGTGGCTGGTATAATTGTCTGAAACGGAGAGCATCCATTAGTTTATACAAAACAATGAAAGAATTTACTGTACCACACTGCTGGTTCTTAATCTCTGAACAAAACGGTGAAATATGATTTAAAATATTCACCTGCATAAATAGCAAGTGTGTGAAAAATGTATATACACATTTTTATACTCATGGGGTTCATTTCTATATGGAGCTTGAGATTACCAGCTTTGGGAAGAGTTGTGCGGGAGGGTGTAACACGTTTTCAAATTACTCCATCGTGCTTTGCGGCTGCCTTTTACATTTGTGTTCTCCATGTTTCTAGGTGGGAAAACGAGTAATAGACTTGAATTCCGGGAAGAAAGGACCAACTTCCAGATGCAGAAGGGACAGCGAAGCGGTACAGCAGCTTGCCTGGGGAGGTTGTGCAGTGTCCACCGAAAGACTTGCGATGTCTGAATAAAGATCTGCAGGAACCCCACAGGTACAGTGGAGCCTGCCTTGAGAAAGAGGAATGGATTAATGAACTTTAGAGGACCTCTCCAGCCCAATGACTCTGTGAATGGTTGTAGGGCATAAGGAAGAGGCATGCAGCATTAATTGACTGGAGTCATTTTCCCCCTTTGTCCCATCCTTCAACTGAATCACTCACTGGTTTTATCTTTTTATCTCTTTCATAAAGATTAAATACTTCTTTTGGCTTGTCTCCATAGCTAATATATTTTGTCTGATCTTGGGAAGTATGGGGTTTTTAAGCTGAATGAAAGCACATAAATCTATTAATAAACTTCAGCTCTTGATCGTTATCTCTGTTTCAAAGCCGATTTTACTAAACAACTGACTCTTTGTGATGAACGTGAAGAAGTAGTCTTAGTCTGTTACCAAAATGAACAATTTATGGCACAGCCTGCAGAAAATAATCAGGTTTAGCAGAGCTTGTAGTTTACACAACTGGAGGAAAAAGAATTCCCGCATTTTAAAGACTCTGTAGACGGATAACTGTAAACCTTGTGACGCGGTTTATAAGTCATTCTGTCTGTAAAACTGGGTATTGCTAATTTCCACACCCATTCCCCCACCTATAATTTAGGCATTTTCTCTCTGCCCCATTCCTCTCTCTGATGACTCTGCTTGTGTTAACTGCATTTTACTATCACTTCCTTCCTCCTTTGTTTTTTAATTTGGCTCACATCCTTGATCCACATGGGGCCTAGTGGCAAATTTCTATGGATAATATGTCACATGTTACCCTGTGTTTCTACAGTAAGTGGCATTTCTGTACAAAATACTTCTGGGCATCCTGTGGTACAGACTAGTTTGCACACTCACACATCAGCCAAGGTAAATGAAACCGATTTCTGAAAACAGCATTGACAGTAAATCATCCATTTTAGTATAAATTCAGAAATGCGTGTCAGCTGCTGACCATGTTTTTCAGGATCTCATCCTCTGTTCTTTGTTCGCTCAGTGTTTCAGACTGCGGTGCACGTACAAGGAGTGAAGATCGACCCTGAGCATGTTCAGAAAGGAGTAATTTTTCCCTTACTGTTTGAAAGAAATAATTGCAGAAATAAGTGCTGCGTTTCCTTTGACAGCTACATTCAATTACAGTTTAAGTACAATAATTTTACAGCAAGACCAGGTATGAGTTTAAAACACTACCGTTCCCAGTGTGGTCATGCTTTACAAGTGACATTTGGGTCAGCTTACCTATGAAGGCAAGCCCTTGTTCCCATTTAATTCTTCATTGAGTGGGGCAAAAGTGAAAATCCCATTTCCTCATTAAAGAGAAAACTAGGCAGTTGAAGTGGGAAATACCAGCCCAGCCCTAATCAAAATTTATACTCCCAATTCCTGGAACCACCCTTCCCTTCCCTACAGCGGTTTCTGCCAAAGCTGCTCTGTCTCCTTATTATCTCCTGTTTTAACATCTGGCTATTTCTCGTGGAGTGCCTATCTTTACGCTCCGGTTTTTCTATTAATATCAGGATCTATAGTACACGTTTGTACAGATATAGCACAGATTTGAGAATGAGCACTAATGGTAACAGTAGTCAGGTCGTGTCTAGGCACATCTTGAGCAGAATGGATTTGTATAAACTTGGAATGTGGGGAGCTGTGACATCAAAGTGCATGGGGGGGATTCGGAGAGCTGGCACGTGTTCCTGTGGATAGCGTTGGTGATAGGCAGGGGGGAATGTTGCTTTAATCCCCCAAAATTCTATTCTTACTGCTCTGTGTGCATCTGTAGCCCTGTACTAGCTCTGCTTCAGTAAGGATCTGGGTGTTTTGGCTGGAGTTGTTGTGTTTTATAATTTTTTCAAGACTTTTACTACTGCGCTAGTACAATTCCAATGTACAGTTACATACATGCACAATTACATTACATTGTATACAGTTGCACAAAAACTACAACATTCAAAAGCATTCAAATTATTTATCATCTTCCACTAGATCAGGTTGCTCAGAGCCCTGTCCAACCTGACCTTGAATATTATGAGGGATGGGGCACCCGCCACCTCTCTGGGCAACCTCTTCCAGTGTCTCACCACCCTCATTGTAAAAAAATGTCTTCCTAATATCTAATCTAAATCTCCCCTCTCTGTTTAAAACCATCACGCGTTGTCCTATCACAGCAGGCCCTACTGAAAAGTTTGTCCCCATTTTTGCTGTAGGCCCTCTTTAAGTACTGGAAGGGGCTATAAGGTCTCCCCGGAGCCTTCTCTTCTCCAGGCCGAACAACCCCAACTCTCTCAGCCTGTCCTCATAACAGAGGTGCTCCAGCCCTCGGATCATCTCTGTGACCCTCCTCTGGACTCGCTCCAACAGGTCCATGTCTTTCCTGTGCTGAGAGCTCCAGAGCTGGATGCAGTGCTCCAGGTGGGGTCCCAGGAGAGCAGAGCAGAGGGGCAGAATCACCTCCCTTGACCTGCTGGCCACGCTTCTTTTGATGTAGCCCAGTATGTAGTTGGCTTACCTGTAAGGATTTAATCATCTTATGCAAATGAGAATGTTGTGAAAAGTAATTATCTTGTCCATTAGGATTTTGCTGATATTCTTGTAAACTGAATCAAAAGGGAAGTTTGCAACACTCCCATCATAGCTACTGTGTTTTTCTCCTTTCCCGGATGTAAATGAGAGATTGCCCAACGGGACTATGACACTGTTGCACTGAAAATATGAGGCAATATTTTAAAGAGATCTCCACAGCAAATATATATCCTCTATCTGAGATACTTTAGACAGGTTACAACAAATCACTTTTGCACAATGCTATGGTAACAATGTTGCTGCAGTTTAAATATTACTAGAAGTAGAGAATAGATGATCACGCTCCGGTGTTTAGGATGGGGCCTGACGCTGTTCAGTTTACAAGTATGGACATAGGCAAGAACATCGTGTGTAATATTCCGCATATGCATGTTGCTGGGAACTGGTACCACTAAATTAACTGTAGTTTGCCAGTTAAGGGAAGAAATTAGAAGTATTGTGAAGTCTAGAGAAAGTTACTTTAGGAGAATTCAAAAGAGACGATCCTTTATTTTCATGGTCTCTCTCTCAAACCATGAGCAGTTCCAGTCAAAACAGGAAGAAGATGGAAACTTCTATAGAGGGGAGATGAGGCTTTTTCAGGTATTCAAGAAATGCTTGACCTGCCTGGAATGGTGGGAATGAAAGCTGACTTCAGTGGTGGCATTTTGGACAGATGTGAGGGCAGGGCTATGGGGGGTATTTAATGTGACCAAAGCAAGGGAGATTTTACACCCAAGTGGAGAGACCACTGCACCTTAGGGTACAGGAGGATGAAATAGCCAAACAGTCAAGGCAGCTCCTTCTCTCCAGCGTTTTTCCAGAGGATCTCACTTAGCTTCCCTTGTTATATGATGTGTACATGATGTCTACTGAAGCAGTTTCTGGAAAGTAATGCCCTGTCTTGGCCTCTAGTGATATTTTCATGCCTCCTTTAAATCACATAAAAGTAATTGACTTTTCACGTCAATTAAGATGTCCTATTTCCCCTTGCCTCTGAAGATCTGGGGAAGCAGAAGCAGAGCTCTGTCCTTCAAAAAGGCCACCGCTCCCCATGAAATTAGAGGAATTTCTCATAGATCATTTGGAAAAAGAGTAACTGTCTAGTAAGGCAGTCAGTAAAGCAGCTGGGAAGGGATGGAGAGAGGAGAGGTGGAAAATCATTTGAGATCTGGCCAAATGTTTCTCTTAAAACATATGCCAACAGAGAAAAGAGCTTATCAATGTAAAAGGCAAATTTCCAAGAGCTGAAACTAATCTGTTCTGGTTTGGGGTTTTCAGTGAAGATGTTCTAGCTTCTAATTTTACCACCGTTTTTTCCTTGAGAGTCCAGTCCTGTCCTGTCCTGAGCTGCTCTGGTTTCTTGCACTTCAGTGTCTTTTAAAAACTGGATTCCTCCAGCCAGCATGGCAAGGTTACTAGAGCTGGTCAGGTAGAAATAGTAATGCAAACTCTTTCAAACTTTTTTTCTGATTCTCCCCCCAACCCCTCAACATCTGGAGTTATTGGGGGTTAGATAATTGGGCACTATCTAATCACAAGCCCCGAGTCAGTGAGTGTCCCTGTGGAGCAGCAGTCTGAAGTGTCTGCAGACCGCTGAAGTGTTGAGCTGTCTTGAACCCTTTCTGTCTTCCCTTCCTTCTGGGTAGGCATGTGTTGCCACTGACAGTATCAAGAAAGTGACCCACAGCAGCTGTCAGCAACAGGTTTCCCAGCCTCCTTTCAGCTGCTGGAAAATGGTTTTAGCGAATACTCTTCAGAGGATGAAACAGTTACAGCAAGTTTGATAGACAACCTCTTCATTTCTTCAAGCTGCCTTTAGCTCTTAAGTCATAACAGCAAACCAATTTCTGCACTAAGTAGGAATAGTGGGGATGAAAATTATTATCAGTGGAAAATTATTATCAGCTGATGCGGGGTTTTTTTCCTAGTGTAGTTGGGATTTGGTGAGAACTAACTGATGGAAGCTAAGTGGGAATAATTTCTTAATCACAGGAAGCTTTGGAGCTTCTGGCTTTGAGACAAGCGTACTTCTGGCTTGCTTCATGCATCACTTCATCTGTCTTACCACACTAAGTAATGCATTTTAGGGCATCTAAACTAATACATCAAGATACAAACCAGGCTGAAGAACCGGATGGGCTTAAGAATCTGTCACTATGTAAGGTACTCATACGGCCAACCAACTTTTACTTTATTAGACTGTGTGATTCTCATAGGTCAAAATTTCTGCCTCTTGGCTAAGGCAAGAATTCGGACTGGCTTCCAGGCTTGCTCAGAGTTCAAAGGTGCTTGAATCTAAGAACGTAGGCCTATCCCTGCTTTGACCACAGCTCAGAAATCTTCAGCGCAAGGCTGTCCTAAGAGCCAGGCAACAGCCATGCTTCTAGCCTTCCCTCTACCATGCATTCTCTGGGAAATCTTCCTGCTCGCTTTTGAAAGCCTTCAGAGACCAGGCTGGATGGGGCTTTGAGCAGCCTGGTCTAGTGGGAGGTGTCCCTGCCCATGGCAGGGGGGTTGGAACTAGGTGATCTTTAAGGTCCCTTCCAACCCAAACCATTCTATGATTCTATGATAGGATCAGGGAGGGCTTCATATTTTCTAAATGCTATTTTAGTGATTTACATTTCTGGAAGGGGTAGGAGGATGTTCTTTTTTTAAAAAAAGAACCTTTTTAAGCAGTTTCCTTTTGAGATTCCCTAGCACTGCCACTCAAATGGAATGCTGTGCAGACAAAACTATCACAAACTTAATGCAGTTAAATTTTAAGGAACGATCCTTTCTTTGTGATGACTCAGTGCATTTTGAGGCCAATGTATCTAGAAATACCTTTGGTGTTTCAGAAAGGTACCACAAGCTCTCTGTGGGGCCTAGGCAACATTCCTCACCACCAAGCTGAAAAGCAATACAACCAAAACTGTCCGTAGTAGATTTTCTTCCATAAATACTAAGGGTCTCTGAAAGTAAAGCAAAGCTGGCCACTGGGTTCAGAGAAAGGAGGACTAAGCCCTAAGGCAGAAGGGCATAAATAAACAAGGAACAGTAACAATTCTGAGGCATTTCAGTGTCGATCTCTCAAAGCATCTGATGCAAATGCCTCAAAATAAAGCAAGAAATTTGAAAGCTACTTGAACAGTTTTCTTTGAACACCCTTTTGCATGTGGATTTCAAGCACTGAAAGAGGGAAATTCTGTTATATCAATGGGATCTCTTGTGTTTTTACCAGAGAAGCAACCATAGCAGCTAGCTGTGATTACTCTGCTCCAAATCCCTCAACAACAAATCTGTAGCGTGGGTTGACTAGCATGTGATTGTTGAGAAAGACTTACTTTTCTCTCAATTAAAAGTTCTTACTTTGGTACCTAAGTAAAGCAGCCCAAAGGCAGAGAGTTAATTTGAACGACTGGTACTTAATTTGTATTGGCTCTCATGGACGCTGCTTACGTTAATTACAGGGAATCCATTGCACAGGATGAACTATTACTGAATCGTTTCTTAGATTTATTAAGCATAAGCTGGCTTTCATCCCACATGCGGGGCTTTGAACTGTGACTGGATACTTTCTCAGTTCATTTTCTTCGGGCTTTTATTCCACCTGCAGGTCTTGTCTTTTCCACCTACACAGCCTCCAAAACAACAGGGTCAATCCTGCTGCTTTGACGCAAGCAATGCTCTCACTGACATCAAAGGAGTTTTGCCCGCATTGAGATGGTGTTGGCCGTATGTTTACTGGGACAGTTGCAAGGTACTGTCTGCCTTACTGGTTGCCTGTTGGTTTGGGTTGTTCTGGTGGGTGGAATTGAGGGGAAGGTAAGGGATTGGGGTAAGGGAAAACGGCTCTTTAGGTGTGGTGAGTTCACTTGCTCTAACAGCTGCTGCCCCGAGCCCTAATGGTGGCCACGCAGTGCAGCCCGTGATTCCTGCCCTGCACAAGTCTAGCAGGATGCCCTTCTCGGGGAGTCAGACCTGCCATATGCTTTGGATAGACCCAGTTCCTGGGTGCCAAATAATTTCCCAAAATGGAAGGAGGGTGCAGGAAAACACTAGAAGCTCTGTAGGATTTCTGCTGCTCCCTCCCTTTGCGCCCGTTCCCAATGTATGTGCTATGGTGGATCCCAAAATGGGAAGGGATGAGACAAGGACCGTGTCTCAGAAGAGCAAGGTGAAAGTTTCTGAATCTGCTGAGTGGTTCTGTCAGAGCATTGACTTAACAGGCATGGGACGGAGCCGAAGTTTCGGTCTGCTCTGATGGACAAGACCTATTACAGCTGCACTTTGATTTCCTGGCAGTATGGCACATCATACACCAGGAAGGTGGTTACATGCAAATGGGTTCTGCCTTACATGGGAGGCAGGAAAAAAAAAAGGTGCATTCCCTACTCTGAAATTGGAGATGGTGCTTGTCAAAACATCGCTGTGCCCCAGTTGCTGTTGCTAAGGATTTAAACCAAAGACACACATTTCTCTGAGAAGATACAATTTGAGAGGGGGAAAAAAAGGAGAATCTTTAAAAAATACTTGGAAATAAGCAAAACAGTTAATTGATTTTTTTTTTTCTTCTCCTTTACTTCTGATGAGCCCAGGGAGACCAGCAGAGTCTACTTTTGTGTGGTTTGTACCCTTGAAATTCTATGGATCCTGCTCACGAAGATGTCTGCAGCCACAATCAGGAGCTGTTCAGGTTTTAAATGCCATTGTTGCTTCGCTTTTATACATAGAAGGCTTTGAAGTTTCCCCTGGAGAACAGGTTCAGTATCTGTAGGTGACTGCACAGATTTCTTACGTGGTTATGGGATTAAGACAAGGGCGATGGGATGCAAACTGTCAGAGCGCTTGGGGAGAGACGAAAGCCCTATGAAAATTTGCAGCTCCAGATGAGTTGGTACTTCTCTCGCAGAACTTTTCCTGGAGCAGTGACTAGTTATGGTGTAGCCCATGTCTGTTGGGAGGTGTAACACTTGTTTCTACAGCAGTGGCTTCTACCTAATAGTCACCCGGCTATCAGCACTGTTTAGCTTGGGGACAGCCTTAGCTCCATATGGTTTGTGTGTCCTTGGTACCTCAGCTTCTGTGCACTCCTCCAGCTTCCCCTTGAATCCTGCAGATGTTAGAATCCACACCATCTACTGCCACTGCACGGTGAGACACTTCCTATTGCTAGTGCTGCCCTGGCTCTGTGGCTTCACTTGAGCTTCATTCCCATTCTTGTCTTCAAGGAAATAGCGAGACAGCTGTTCCCTTTTCATCCTCTATGTGACAATACTCTTGATGTTGTAGACTTCTTTCATGACCCTTCTAAGTAATCTCTTTTCCAGACTCAAGTCCTGAACTACTCAGTCACTCCTTGTACAGAAGCTGCCCCGTGTTTGGGATATCCACAAGCAATTCAGTGCATTTGGATTTCTGAAATGCTATTAATAATGTATTTTGCCTTTTGCTTGGAAACTAGGCTTGTTCTAGTTGTTGTTGTCAGTTCTGTCAGTCGTCATGGGGTAAGAGGAGAGTCCTCCTGTGGGTTAATAATTTATTATAGCTAGGAAAAAAAGGGTGACAGTAAATGGGCAGTTTCCCTGACAGAAGGAGGGTAGCGGTGGGGTCTCCCAGGGACCTGTGTGGAGCCCTGTGCTCCTCCACATATTTGTAAGTCATTTGGAAAGATAAATCATCACCCAGGAAATTAAAAAATAAAGAAGGCTGCAAAGAGCTGTAGGAGAATTCAGTAAACCTGGGTAGAAGACAAAGTGACAGCTGTCACTGTGTCATGCTGCAACATGACAGTGGCACATCAGCTGTGCAAAGTGATGGAGACAGACAGGAAAATCCAGGTCAGGATCACAGGTCAGCAGGGGAGTAGCTGGAGTGCAGCACAAAGGAATTCCAGCCACTCCAGCCAGTAAGTCAGCTTCATCGGGGACCCAGCTTAAATGCCTCTATGCAAAGGCACATGTAGCATGGAGAATAAACAAGAGGAGTTAGAGACCTGTACACACCTGCAGGCCTATGATCTTACTGGCATCAGAGAGACATGGTGAGATGGCCCTTATGACTGGAGTGTTGGAATGGAAGGATACAGACTCCTCAGGAAGCACAGGCAGGGGAGATGAGGAGGAGGAAGATGGGCTGCATCAAAAGAAGCATGGCCAGCAGGTCGAGGGAGGTGATTCTGCCCCTCTGCTCTGCTCTCCTGAGACCCCACCTGGAGTACTGCGTCCAACTCTGGAGCTCTCAGCACAAGAAGGACATGGACCTGTTGGAACGGATCCAGCAGAGGGCCACGAAGATGATCCGAGGGCTGGAGCAGCTATGATATGAAGACAGGCTGAGAGAGTTGGAGTTGTTCAGCCTGGAGAAGAGAAGGCTCTGAGGAGACCTTATAGCGGCCTTCCAGTACTTAAAGGGGGCCTACAGGAAGGATGGGGAGGGACTCCTTATCAGGGAGTGTTATGGTAGGACACAGGGTAACGGCCTCAAACTGAAAGAGGGTAGATTTAGATTGGATATCAGGAAAAAACTCTTTACAGTAAGGGTGGTAAGACACTGGAACAGGTTGCCCAGGGAGGCTGTGGATGCCCCTTCTCTGGAAGTGTTCAAGGCCAGGCTGGATGGGGCTTTGAGCAGCCTGGTCTAGTGGGAGGTGTCCCTGCCTATGGCAGGGGGGTTGGAACTAGATGGTCGTTAAGGTCCCTTCCAACCCAAACCATTCTATGATTCTGTGTGAGGTGTTGCCCTCTATGTCAAGCAACAGCTGGAGTGCATAGAGCTCAACCTGGGGATGGATAAGTAACTGACCGAGAGCTTATGGGTCAGGACTGAAGGGAGGGCAGGGACAGGTGATGTTACAGTGAGGATCTGCTACAGGCCACCTGACCAGGATGACCGAGCGGATGAGGCCCTCTATAGACAGATAGGAATAGCGTCACGATCACAAGCCCTAGTCCTCATGGCGGAATTCAACCACCCCGATATA